>VZTA01025669.1:0-29552 GCA_013398855.1 Mohoua ochrocephala
TGACCCAGAATAAGTGATAGCCCTGGTCCTGGCTGAGGGACAGTCTGATTGACAGACTACTTTATTGCAGAATGTGAAACTCAGCCTGCAAACAGATTACAGGACTCAGTCACACTATCCCTAACAAAGCAAATCCCATCTATGGCCCTAACCACACCAAAACAACTGGAGATGATAGAAAAAAAAAGAAGTACCTAAATGGGGACACACATTATATCCACTGGAGAACATTGCTACAGAGTAGGTCTCAACTTAAACCAAGTTCTTTGTCTAAAATGCGCCAAACAATAGCTGAGAGATTTTTCTATCACATTGTTTCACTGTGTCCTTTGTCTATTATTACTAAGAATTAAAGCCTACTCTTTTGTCAAGGTCAATGCTGACATATGTATCTAGATACCTCAGCTCTTTCTAAAGCTGTTAACCACAGGCATTCAACACTGCAGACATCCAAATTCTTCTCTCTCTCATCTTGTAAAAAGAGCTTGTGACATAATTGATACCAATTCTAGGAAGCAGAGAAGAAAAATGAATGTTTTCATTGTGGTGTTTGTGAATTCATTTGCAGTAAGCGCATCATGTCTCTGTGAAGATGTCCATAAGGGCTTTGAGAGCAAGAAAGAGCAGTGCATTTTAGATTGACTGTTGGGGAGAAATATCTTTAACAACACTGCCCTGAGAGTGCCTTAAATGAGGCAGAAACGATGCATCTCATATTAGGTTCTGTATGTGAACCATCAACGTCAAGTACTGCTCTACAGTCAATATTCACTGCAGAGTTGAAAGGCTTAATTACAGAGAAGCCTATTGTATTTTTTGTTTGAACTGAAGAAAAAACATCCATCAGAGTTGTTCTAACCACAGCATTTCAGACTGGGCTAATAGAAAGACAGTATCAACAAAATGTTCTTAAACAGATGCACAATGAAGAGCAGGACTAGGCTGGGGATTTCTTTCCCTCTTAACCCAGATGACCATCAAGGAGATACCTGTGTCAACAGTGACCACCTTGCTGGCCAAGTGCAGCTTATATTTACACCAGATTTCTGCCAGCAAAAGAGGATAACACGACTTATATATCCATAGAACTTATATTTCAATGGGACTTATATATCCAAGTAATATTTACTGCCCCCATGTTGGAACTGGTCTCATAGATGCAGCTCTCACTGCAGTTAATGGAAACCTTATCTGTATAATTGTACCAATGTAGCCAATTATAGAATTTGATTTCTAATGCAAGATTTCATTGGATTATTTTGGCAGTGCTTAGCTGACAAGACTGTGGTACCCCTAGTATTTGAACAGACCTATTAAAAGAAATAGAAAGGATACCACAGAAAGCTCTATAACAAACAGACTACTAAAATTCTGTTTCAGTAGCAAGAAGTAGCATGTCCCTTCATACAAGTACTTTGTGTTCTACTAATCTAGGAGATCAGTGGGCATATCAAATTAAAGCAGAGTCAGTCTTCAGATGAACAAGTAAAAATTTAATTTCATCGTGTTCCCATCAAATCCCTGGGTCTGTATCTCCAGATCTCTGGATAAAGCCTTTATATCATGATAAACACAAGAGAAGGCATGTAAAGAAAAAAATTGGATGAGCCACATATCCTTGATTAAAAAATCAATCTGTCCTCTTGTATGCAGATTTTAGATTTTTTTCAGCTGTTGTCAAAGAAAGCACAATGTAAGGTTATACGATTTGGGATGCTTTTTTAGATTGCCTGCAACAGGATGTTTTAGTTCTGTCCATTCTCAGCAGAAACAACTTATTGTTGAGGCTATAACATCTTCTACCAGATGTCACAGCAGCTTTTTTTTCCCCACTTGCAGGAATGCACATCCTACTGGAGCCAGTCAGCTCCCCCATGACAATTCCAGAGCCTTGCAGCTCCCACTGCTCTCCCCACTGATTTGCAGACCAAGAAGACATTACACTGCCTAGATCTGAGGTACCAGCCACTGAGTGATAGAAAGACCCTTCTTTAATGATACATGAGAGAGAACATCAGCTATGGACCTAGGGAGATAAGAAGCAATTAACTGATTAACAAAATTCATATTTGAGAAGACATCATGCCGAGAANGGACTGACCTGGGCATCTTTACTCCACCCTCCATTCTGCACCACAAAGTTTGGAATTTTAAGGTGCCTCAGATTGCCAGCAGTGGAAATCATCTGTGCATGTCCCAGAGAAGCATGGATTTAACAGCAATGCTGTTTTGCCTTTCACAGTATTGTGTAGGACAAGGCAGTATCATATCACTCTATCAAAGTACTGCACTGCAGATAAATTTTGTCCCGGTTTGTCATTCTGCTATCTGATCTTCCAAAAACATAACTTTCTGAATTTCTGCACTATGAAATTTTACATACAAGAGATTAACAACTTGTAACTGTGTTTCCAGAAGTAATAAATTAATGAAAGCAAACTCATGCATCTAATTTCTGGGGGGTTTTGTTTCTTTTCTTTTCTTTTTGTAGCGGGTGTTTTTTTCTTTGTTTGTTTGCTTGTTTTTGTTTGTTTTTTAAACATTTGTGCAGGGGAAATACTTTGGTTAGACAGAAAACAGCCATTGAAATTTCTGGATTATCTGAAAGTAGGGAATTCCAAGAGTAGCAAATAAACTAATTTATTTCTAGTCCTTTTCCTTCAACAACTACTAGTAGACTGATTTACTGACAAAAGCAGCCGTTTTTTTCCACAGCCTGATACAAAATAAATCAGTTCCCTTTAGAATGCAGTGCACAGAATTTAATAAAATGCTATTGGGACAGAGGGCACCTGCAAATGAACCAGATGTTGTTAGATCATGAAGATGACTGAGCAATATACTTTTGCACAGTTCTCATTTAACTGTGAGCAGTCTGACAGAACATCTGGTGCTGGGAATTCATCAGCTATTCTTCACCAATATGCTTTCTAACAGACTTGTCTAGGGGTGACTGTGAATGCTGATCATATTTCCCTAGATTCCAGGGAAATTACAATATGTAAGCAGAATATAAAGGAGGAGAAATAAGGCATGGACGTGAATAACATAAAAAGAACATAAACAAACAAGTAAACAGAAAAAGAATTGTTGGAAGCAGGGAAGAGGCAGGTAAAAACATAAATAAATGTAATGTATTTTAACATCAGAAACCGCGAACTGATATGAAAATATGCAAAATCATTATATGAGCTACTTTTGGCAAATAAAGTTCCACAAACAGCACTATAGAAGCATCTACATTATGGCAGACTTGGGATATGCGTGTACTTTTATCTGTGCACAACTTTTATTACTGCAGTCTATTCTGACAGCCTTGCAATCAGTGTCTTAGCAAAAAGGCCAGCCCCTCTTCCACCTCTGAAAAGTATGGGCAAAAAACCAGGAGACAACTCTCATGTTGAGTATGCTCATGTGCTTGAGCAGCGAATTCCTTTCTTTTCTACTTAAGCCTTAAAGAAGGTATAAGACTTACCACACTTGTGCCTATACTTGCTTTTCTCTGAAAGAGCAGCTTTACAGCTTCTTCAACCATTTGGGAAATTGCTCTGCAAAATTCTAAGCCTTTGCTACAGGGACCTCACTCACAAGGCTCTTCCCACACAACTGATGACTGAAGAGTTCATTTCTATTTGTTAATTCTCTCTAGGAATTCACTCTGGTTCAATTTTCTCTCTCACAGGAATTTAGACTTTCAATGTTGCAAGTAATTTAATAATTTATATTCCTGCATCAAGATCTCCCCCCGACATTAACAGCACTTGCACTGCCTAACAAGAAAATGTTTTTAAAACACGGGTAGCCCAGAACAGAAAGAGTGGGCACAGACCTCAAACCTGAAAATGCTACATAACATCATGGCAGTTGCTGTAGTGATTTGCCTAGTCCATGTGCCGGTAGGAATAACAATAAAACTGCCCAAAAAACCCCCAGCCCCAAAAACAAACCATCAAAAGTCTAAACCTCCTTGATAGGAGAGATGTAGAATTCCAATATTGAAAGCTTATGGAAAGCTGTGCACCATGCAGCCTTAAATCTCTCTGTTAGCAAAAGCATCTTCCTTCTTCCTCCTGGCTCTGGACCCAATTGTATTTTTTTGGATTCTAGTTCATGTTGTCAGCTTTCAACTCCACACACTGCCAGTCTACAAATAAGCCAGCTTCTTTTATTTTTTTTTTTGTTCCCAGAAGTTTGATACTCTTCTAGGATAAATATCTTGGGGAAACATGGCTCGTGGATTAACCTTTCCACTTTTACTGGTGAAGTACCAGCTTCAGTGATCTGTGATGTGTTGAGTCAAAGGGCATTCCACTGTTTTCTGAAGGCCTTGCAATAAAATTGTGAATGCACAGGAGATAAGTCAGACCTGCCAATGTTGGTAGATCTGGAAAAGGCCAGCAGCCCGCTGCAGGGTACTCCTACGAAACCTCAGCTGCGATAGGTGTACAGCTCCAAACTGATCCCTAGATTATGTGCTGTGAAAATAATTCTCCAATAAATTTGACAATTTCTTATACTGCCTGATGTTCCGTTTTAACAGTGAGTGTCAGACACCACAACCTGCTACATCCTCCAGGGTATAATCTATCTTACTGTCAAGAAGTGTTTAAAATTACTTCATCTAATTGTCTGCAGAGTCTAGTGCTCCTGTCTTTTTTTCTTGACCAGAACTATTGACATTATTGCCAATATCCTTCACGTTTGAATAGTTCAATAATGGTATGACCTGGGATAAAACCTTCTCTTCCCTGGACATGGTGCTATACATGGACCAGCTTTTACTTTCTGTCCTTGTCATGTTTGGTACCACAATAAATTATGTACTTTCTGAGTGCCACAGAATTACAGACTGGGTGAAGTTGGAAGGGACTGCTGGAGGTCATCTGATCCAAGAGATCTGGATACAAACTAAAATATAGGCGGTTCCCTCAGAACATCAGGAACCACATTTTTACTGTGAGGGGGACTCACCACTGAAATAGGTTGCCTACAGAGGTTATGGAGTCTCCTTGCAGGCATTCAAAAACTCTTTGGTCTTGGTCCTGGGCAACCAGGTCTAGGTGGCCCGGCTTGAGCTAGTTGACTTTCTGCTGCATTCCCATGACTTGCATCATTTCTAGACCATTTCCAGACCAGTCTGAGAGCAATTTCTTCTTCTGTATTAGGCTTGGGTGACTTAGTTTGGTCATTCACATATGCCTTCACACCTCGTCATTTATTTGTGCTACAATGATGAACTGAGAAAATAGGCTGTCCTTATGCATTTTTACATAAGTGGGATGTTCTAAAGTCTGGCCAAATGACAATCTCTCTGAGCTTTCTTACCATTACAGCAAAGACTTTTGTAACAGTGTGTTCCAGCCTGCCCAGACATCTTGCATTTATTGTTCTAACAAAAGTATTCAACTCTATACCATTTTTTTACTCCTCTCAATTGTAATAAAAATACAAGAATATTTGTATTGTATGAAGCTGTTCCACTATTTGTTCCACATTATTATAGGTGGGTACCAGCTCACAGCTTATCTTCTTGATTCTTTGGGTTACTATCCTGACCAGAAAGAAAAGCTAAATTAGCTTTTTTTAAAATCAGGTAGAATCAAATTTTGAAGAAGCCAGGTGACAGCATATGTTTGATGCTGCTCGTGGTTCATAAGTATCCACACCTTATTGAACACAAGAGAAGAAGATGGTTTCCTGGCCTACAGCAAGCATCTTTCCAGCAGTCTTCTAACTCATTCCCCATATTTCTAAATTTAGACTGATTCTATCTTCCAGCCTCAGCTCCAGCTTCTCCGTTTTCCACCTCGCAGTGTGTCACGCACACCAAATATCCTTCACAGAGATTATGCTAACTACTGAATGCCATTACACCTTCTTCTCTTTTGAGCAAAGTATGTGTTGAACTGTCTTCCATAGCAATTTTAGATGAAAAGCAATGATTTAGTAATGCGTGTCTTAGTCTTTTAATCTTATGCACTTCATTGTTCATACAGCAAAACAGTAATGCAGGAAAGTTAATAGACACAGTTCTAACTCCTCTGCCTTTTCAAATAAGCATTGTTTATTGATTGAATGATATTTCTCAAGCACAACATCATAATGTGAAATCTCTTCTTCCCTGTAAACTTGCAAACAAATGCCAGGTGTTTCTAGGAGGCATCAAACAAAGCTTTCACTTTTCAGCAGAGCCCTATGCTGTTGAACAAAATGGGTATTGTACTTCATGCAAAATATCAAATGTGAGAGAAGCAATGAATGTAAGGAGCTCAATGATAAACTTGGCATACCACCAATCATTCCACCTAGGGTATTTGTCTGCTAGAATGACTGCTTCAGTCAAGCAAGCCCAAAGTGCAATAATCCAGCTGATTGATGCTAACAGCCTGTTCAAAAGAAATGACAGCTACTTCACACTTCATACCTTCTAAAGCACAGAAGTCTCAGCTTCACAAGGGTGTGGTGCAGCAGAATCTGACTCTGAATGTACTGAATTCAAAATGCAATTGATATATCATCTGGGAATGTCTGTCAACTTTATCTGGAGCGTCAGATTTTGATGAAGTTCAATGCCAGTTGGTTTGACTGCATAAGCTCAGCTCCACCTATGCCTGCATTTCAGTTTTTCATATGCATGAATCTGGGAACATTCTTGGAATAAAGACTATCATCTGTCCTCTGTATCTCTTCCAGGAACCCTCTTTACATGTCTGATATGTATAGTCACTGAATTTTCCTCATGGCACTCTAGAAAGGATGTGGATTAGCTGGAGAAGGTTCAGAGAACAGGGATAGTAAAAGACAACCAACATTTACAAGAAGAAAGAAAAAAAAGGAATTGTTTTCTTTAGAGAGGGAGAACTGGAGAGATGTATATTATTCTTTTCAAATATTTAAGAGGTAGCCATGGGAAGATAAAGGGGATAAACACCTCTCTATGCCTACCATGAGTAACAACAATATTAGTGTTTTCAATTGTAGCAGTAGAGCTTTGTTTCCTCTACTAACAACATTGTCCAGCACTGGAAAATAAAAGCTTTCTTGTAATAAGAACAGTGAAGAACAGGAATAAGTTGTCAATCAAAGTCAGAACCTCCACCCCAGATTTTAAGCATCTGGTGGATAGGCACCTTTCAGAAATGAAATCCATTTCATGTACACCTTCCTCATGCATACCTTCATGTATACTGTCCTTTATTTGTGCTGCGTTGCACCGTATTTTCTATGATCAAATCCTCCCTTTAAGTCGGGTTCAGAGAATTTTTTCAGGCAGCCCAATCTACTCCAGAAGGCACTTAGATATCTGTCTATGAGTTTTGATGTACTTCCAACTTTAACATTTCCAGATAATGCAAAGAAGCATTTCAGTTGAAGAGTCATTGTTTGATGTTTAAGTCATGGATTTTTCTATGGCTCTGAAATGCAATTGCAGCCTCTTCAATATATGCCATTTATTCTCTCTCAACATTTCCATTGATTGTGTAGAAAAGGATAGCTTTGGAGTTGCAGCTAATGACTCTATTTTGCTACACAGATACGAAATCTAGGAGGGATTGTGTGATAAGTGGATTTTAGCACTCTTTATTAGTGTCAGGCCACAGAATTTTGATTATGCCCATTTTATTTCTTATCTTCCTTGCCAGATTTTTTGCTGCACAAAATTCAAATATATCTCTACTGAAAGTCTTATGAGAGAGAATGCTGATAGAAAATTAAATAACTGTTTATGGACTTTTCTGATATGAAAATCCCAAGCTGCCAAGATTCATCTGAATCAGTTGTGGGAAAAGAGCAAGGCTGCAATAATAAAATATTTTTCTAGTTCACTTGATGATTTATATCATTAACAAAACAATTTGCTGTAGACCTGGAATGATGATTGCAAAGTACAATCAGCCACTGTCATGGTTTAACCCCAGTCAGCAACTCAGCCCCACGCAACTGCTCCCTCACTTGTCCCTGGTGAGATGGAGGAGAAAATCAAAAGATTCCCAGTGAGAAAACTCATGGGTTGGGATAAAGACAGTTTAACAGGTGAAGTAAAAGGTGTGCATACAAGCAAAGCAGAACAAGAATTAATTCCCCGCTTCCCATAGGCAGGCAGGTGTTCAGCCATCCCCAGGAAAGCTGGGCTCCATCATGCAAAACGACGATTTGGGAAGACAAACACCATCATTCCAAACATCTCCCCCCTCATTCTTCTCTCCTCAGCTATATCTGTGAGCATGACACTTTATGGTATGGAATATCCATTGGGTCAGTTGGAGTCAGCTGTCCCAGCTGTGTCCCCTCCTGACTCCTTGTGCACCCCCAACCTCCTGGTGGGGTGGGGTGAGGAGCAGAAAAGACTCTGCGAAGTGCTGCTCAGCAGTAACTAAAACATCCCTGTGTTATCAATGCTGTTTCCAGCACAAATCCAAAACACAGCCTCATACCTAGCTACTATGAAGAAAATCAACCCTATCCCAGCCAAAACCAGGACAACCACCAGTTCTATCAATGTAAGTTAAACTGTAATTTTGCTGAAGAAAAGAAGAATGCTCCATTACAGAAGAAAAAGTTTTCTGCAGTACCTTATAAATCTTATTAAAATCTTTCACTCTATATACCTTTCAAAATCTTTCCTGATGCTCAGCCTCTCCTTTTACCACCGGAAGCCATGTACCATTCTCTGCTGCTCACGGTACGGTGGAAGTACAGAAAAATTTTAACCTACTTAGGCTCCATTCTTTTCCCAGCTCTTCGGAATATTTGAGAAACTTTGAAGATATAAGAAAAGGGGGTTAGCACAATTTTTAACACTAAGCAGTGAACTTGGAATAAACATCTAAGTGTCCCACACAATAAAAAAAACCCCACACGATAGCCAGCTCCAAGTACAGACCATTATATGCAAGTAATTTAAGAGTTATTGTATATTCTTCTGCTACAAAATGCGTAGACTAGCCAAGGATTGATTTTCTAGGGCAAGCAGCTCTACAGGACACGTTTCCTGAATGATCAATATATTATTGCTTATTCAGTAAGTGGTGAAGCTTGGCTGCTTCGTGGAGCATTATCTTCCCTGCTTCCTAATACAGAGAAGAGCCATAAGCAGTGGGTATTTGTGACCCAAATGCAATCCACAGTGGCAATGCCATTATCATATTCTCCCTAGTGGCTGGAATATTCCTGTATGTCACTGTCACAAGGGACTGAAAAAATACTTCAGGATATGCTCTTTACTAAGAGCACACTCTTACTTTTTCCCGCTGCATTTCCCTGACGTCTGACACTGGAATCATGAAGCAGAACTGAAGGATAGAGCTCATGTCTCTGCCTAGTAATTTTCTTTCCCCTCAGAAGCCACATAAAGTTAGGCTGTCTGCCCATAAAACCCTACAAAGAAGGAGATGATGCCTATACTGTGAGTAGTCTCTTCCTATTTTTTCATTCATGAGCAAACTAACTAGGCTAAGAACAACTATACCAGGTCAACTCAAAGGTCCTTTTTTTCTCCAACACCTATAAACACAAGAGTTTAATAACAAGAGAAACACATCATAGTACTAAAGTACTTCTTTAGACTACACTCACTGGCTGAAATGAATTTTGGCTTAGGAAATCACTGAGCCAGAGTTGCTTAATGGTTTGGGGGTTTTTGTTGGTAATACACAACCTAAGACTCACCTGCATGAGTGTAGATTCTGTGCAAAAAACCTGAAAGTCTTTACTGAAGAAGCTATTGAAACATCCTCAGCATTAATTCAAGATTCAGTGTTGCAGTTTATGTTGTAATGATTATCACTTGAAATGCTTTAAAGGTGTTCAATTAAGGTTCAGATTTTATATCCCATTGCACCTGCCTCCACCACTATCACTTTGCTGCTGTGGCTCTTAATAAACTTCAGTATGCTCTGAAATGGGCTCAGGAAAACATTCAAGTCGGAACTTTTGGGAATTGCTGCCAGGAGTAAATCAAAGGTTCATTAAAAGTATTTTAGAGTAGGATTTCCTTCTGTCCACTACTTTAAAAAAACTTGTGTTCTTCTTGTTACCAAAATGCTAGTCTAAAATTGGTGACTTTGCTTTAGGAATGTTTTCATTCTCAAGTGGACAAAAATGATTTTGTAAAAAAAAATAAAACTGGAAAATCGTGATTTCAACAAAGAAACTCTTGAAAAAATTATGTGTTCTTTTTCTAATCTTTTGAAAGAAAAGCATTTAAAAATATTTTCTTTTTCCTGTCCATATTTCTTTCACATATTGTTTTCTAATTCAAACAAAATGAAAAGAGAAAAAGCCAACATTGTTTGCCACATGTAAGATGACAAGAATTGTTAATGAAAGAGTTATACACCAATATAACAGGTGTTAAAAGAAAGAAAAAACATGTTGTATTTATTAAAATTATTGCTTGAGTGCTTCTAAAAAATCTTTCTCTAATTAACATTGACCTAACACCCTCGTTTTGTGGATGCATACTTGCCATTTTTGCCTTTATTTTGATTTGCCTGATTTGTCTCTGCCTCATGTGAAAATTAGCCACATTAGATGGCTGTATTCTGCAGTGAATAAGAAGCTAGGAATCTATCAAACAGATTAGATGATGCAGCAGAGTAATACTTTCTCTGACTTCAAGATTTTGGAGCATCTCTGCACCATACTCTGAAGATACTAAAATGATGTCACAGAGTTTTGCTTGTTATCTAGTGGACAGACAGCTGAAGCAACTAAGGGGATATTAACATGGAATAATCTCTTTAGCACAACTGGCCTGTTGTTAATGTATTTGACGTATTTCCTTGATGTGAAAAATTTCAGATGCAGTGGAGATAACATAGATATTCATTCATTTTCAGATATGCGTTTATGATGTCTGAAGACCTTTGAATAGAGACAGAGTTCAGAGAGGCAACTGCATAAATTACCAGTTTACTTAGACTGCCAAAAGACAAATTAAAAAAAAGTCCTCAATTTCCCCGCTTTGTAAAATATGCAATGAATGAATCACCTGAGCAAATTTTGGAATGCTCTGGGCTGGGAGCTGGTAACCAAGCCAAGTTATGAGGTGGTTTCAGCAGTTATTTTATGTTTTCTGTTTCTTCCTCTCCTATCATGGCTCCCTTTGGATAGCTTCAGTTAACAAGCTGTGATTTTAGGCTTTCAGGAAAAAAAGATAAAAGATCAAAGAAAAAGGATATTTTAATTTTAGTTGCTTAAGAAAGTACTGGCAAATATTAGACAAAAAAGAATATTGGGAGGAAATTTAAATCCTTAAGACCCCTTCATGCCAAGAACTTATTTAACTTTAAGGTGGTATGTCAAGGGGAGAAAAATTGTACATTTTTAGGGCTGCAGAGAGGAAATAAAAGTCACATGTCTTTCCAGAGCTTCAGCTGTTTTGATTAGAGGAAGGTTTCTTTCTAAGGAAGCTATTAACTACAGGAGTTTAAAAATGCTATTTTAAGATGCAGAAATAAAGCAGTCGCACCTCAGTGAGCTCTGGCACATGATTTCTGGACACTTTTAAAGGAGTGCAGAGGGGTTAATTGGCTTTCTGCAAAAATGCAGAAGGATATGCTGACAGATCCAAGTATTATTTTGAAGACTAGATGAGGAAACACATATGCACACACACGGTTTGTGGAAGCATTCAGCTAAACCAACAAGCATTTAAGCTGTGCATTCACAAGGTGCCTAAAATCCTGTAAAAACGCCATACAAACCTTAGAGGAGGAAAAGACAGCCTGCTGACAACGGCTTGCTCATTTTCTGGGTACACTGAAGGGAAAACTGGGATCTTCCTCCAAAGAAAGCTTGGAAGAGCATGAAAAGTTTCTAAGAGACTCTAAGAGAAATGTAAAGAAAAAAACCATCTACTTCATGCATTTTTTACAGGATTGCCATTTTGCAGCAGATACGTGGGATGAGACCCTCCAAGCCTCAGTGACTATGGAGCTGTTTCAGTCAGCCTGAAGGCTTTGGGGTGTAAGGGTCAGGAAGTTTGTCAGCGCTGTTTTCAGTTGGGGATCTTGTCAGCCCTAGACTCCCCCTGTGAATGGGGTCCAGTACGAAATAGCCCCAACAGCAGCTGTGAAAAACCTTCTGAGGGGACAGTGAATGTGCAGCAAGTCTGGTGACATTCTGTGCCTGCAAGATTTGTGCACCAGGCTTCAAAAGCACCATAATCCTCCCTGATGCTGTTGGCCCCACCACCAGTTTGTCATTGCAGAGGTAGATTCATCCAGATATATATGCACAAAGGATACGATTCCTGCTACTTTTGCCACATTGAGAGGAAAAAAAAGGGCAATGTCAATGGTGGCTCATCTTTCCCACAAGAACAGAGACCCAAACAGCATCCTTGGCATTCCAGTAACAGAAAGAGCACACAGTGCATCACTCTGACACTCAAGTCCAATAAGCGTATCTTTCTTGGGTTTATCTAAGTTCATCACCAGTTCTGCTCTCTGCACTTCTATAAGCCCATCGCTTCATACTGGCACTGTTTTCCTATCCACTCTGTCTGATGCCATCCATCAAACATGCAATAGAGACACTTCTTGTTCTAAAGCCTTTCCCTTACACTCATTTTAAACCCAGCAAAGGATGGCCAGGCCTCAGGATTCCTGCTTCAAATTATACAGTTTACTTCAAATAAGCTGGCAGTAGAGTTCTGAACATGCCCTTCAGCGACAGATGTTGCTGCAGAAAGGACTGCGCCCATTTCAAACTGTGAGTGAAAACAGATTTCAGATGCTTGGTCTCTCATGAACAAAATCATCATCATTTATAGTCCCCTGGCACAGCTGAGTCAATGTGCATAGCTGAGCGCTAGAGATGCACGAGGACAGATGATGGCACTTGATCAGGGTTACAGAAATGTAACCCAAACATCTGATACCAAGGCAGGCTTAAAAAAGTTGTAACCAAAAAAACAACACATTTAATTAGACCACTCAGAGTGAAAACCTACATAGTGACTGGTTGAAATGACCTAAGTTTAAAGCACTGAGTCAACCCTTCATTTCTATTTAATTTTTATGGAAATTTTGCTGAATAGTGAAATTACTCAAAGAGAGACCTAAAAAGAAAGGAAAATAACAGAAGAAAGCAGAAATATAGACAACAGGTAAATCCAGAGTCTGGCCCTCTTAGGGAATTTCATTGATATTTTTCACCCTTCTTTTGGCAAGAAAACGGCTTTTTCATTATGCAGGGCAACACTGGTACTTTACTGTCCCTAATTTCTTGCCAGTTAGTGTGCCTGACTGCCCAGAGAAGAAAACATGTTAATTAAAAAACTAACTCAGTGCAATAATAATTTCTTTCCGCTTCCGCTACTCTTTCAAAAGAGAGGAATATACCACATTTTGCAAAGTTCACAAAGGACTGGTATCGCTACTGCTATTAATTTCAGACAGCTACTATAATGACAAGTATAAATGTCCTGTGAGAAAAGGATGTTGGCAGCATGAAATATTATATTTGAAAATCTTTTTGAGATTGACCTGGCTTTCAGTTAGTGACAGCTTTAATCATAATGGAGGCTTTGTGACAGAGTCTTCAAACTTAAACTACTCATGAGACACACACATTAATCCTGGAGAATAAAGGCTATTAGTCCTGCTTTTCAAAAAAGCTTTCAAATCTGACCAAACTCTTATCTAGCTTAGAAAAAACATCCTAGTGAACCCTAATAATGGGAAGGATAACCCAGACCATGATTTACAAGAAAACGTGAATTTCCTAATGTAGAGTTCTAACCTGACAAAAAAATTCCAGTTTCTTTCTCAAGAGCAGTGATTTCACTCCTATTATGCAATTCTACATCTGAAGCAGTATTGCTGTTACAAATGAATTGCTTATTTCTTCCTTAGTGGTTTCCCTTTTTGGCCCTCATCCTAACACAGAATTGCAATTTTCAGGTTACAAAAACTGCTCCAGGAAGTTTCATTCTAAATGAAATAAACCACTATTATTTAAAAATCACCCAAGAAAATGTATGTAAGTCACATACGTAACAAAATTTAAAACCTGAATAAATAATGTGGCATCAAACCACACCATCTTAAAATTTCTTCCTATCATCTCAGGGATTTTGCAGCTACCTTAAAATAAGTCCTAAACAAAGAGATGCAGCTTTACTTTCAATACAGTTTGAGATTTGTCACTGACTTTAATAAAAGCAGGACTCAAATCTATAAACACTATTCAAACACAATGAAAGAAGACAGACATCTAACCATGCAGCTGACTCATCTCAAATAAATGGTTTATGATTTAGAAACTAATCATCATCTGTCTTCACACCCTTTCTTGAAAATAATGCAATTTGAAGGAGTTTTATCCAAATATCACTACTCTGGAAATCATCATGAAAACTGTTCTGAAAGCATGACATGAGAATACACGTCCAAAGGTCCACAGAAATTTTCTATGGAAGATACACTGAGCAGCAGCTTTAAGGACAGGCTTCTCATTTTATAGTTGTCTATTTAAACATAAAGGAATGAAGACCAGCATGCTAGCAAAACCCCCAAAAACTTAAAACAAAAAAAATTAATGCAACAATACTACAATGCTACTAGACATTAACAAGGCAGCATGCAAAGAAAGAATAAATTCAGGAATAGTATTGCAGCCCTAATGGTTCAGGGGGTAGGATACAGGACTGAAAACTCCTGCATGGAGAGAAAACAGGGAGTCTCACAGACTCTCAAAGGAGTTCACACTATCAGGACAAAGAACACACATGAATATAAAGAGAATTAAAAGTCAAATGTTGTTGGGGTTTTTTTCCTGAATAATTTGAAAAACGAATAAGGCTTTTTACAGCTTTTATAAATTCTATGGGACAAATTTTGGCCAGGAAGGGAGTAATTTCTCATCCTCCTGATATAGTTTTTTTTTGACAGTGACTTTTACAGGAGCACAGAGCAATGGAAAGCAATTTCCACAATCTAGGCAGATCTGCTGACCTAAAATAGAAAGAGATCTCATTTATAAAATAAAGTGGTCTGAGTAGCTGCCAGCAATCTGCAGAGACAACTAAGTCACACCGATGTGTGTTGCTGAATGATGGGTAGAAACAGGGTACAGGTAGGGGGAGCTTTGCTGTCTGAGTGAGGCAGGGATGGAGATGGGATACAGTGGCACATGCACTAGAAGGAAAAGACGCAATGCCACAGCATAGCAGGCAATATTCTGGTTTCAGACTTCTTCGCCTTCCATTTAATTCTATTTTATTTCATACATAGAGGAATCTATGGGTCACAGTACCTGAGGGTGTGTTTGAAAACCCTATCACGTGTTAGTTAGAAAACAGAAATATACACAACAGCACAGCCTTCCTAAAGTGCTGATCTTTAACTTCATAGCCCCATTCACATCCTCCAGACCATTGGTCTGTTTAGGGTTTCTGAGCATCCTGAGTATTTGAGTCCATGCCAGGTACTCAACAGGGATGTACAGAATGGCACACACACCATTGGTCTGAAACACTGCAACGCTTTGTTTGAGACATCACACACAGAAAATACTGCAGTCCTTCAACAAAAAAAAGCCTCCAAATTATTTTGGGGTGAAATTCAAGGCAGTGAATCTGACTACCCAATCTCGTGTTGATCTAGGCTGTTCAACAGCTTTCAATCCTTTCAGCTATGCCCATCTAATTTTCTGCCTCCTCCCTTTGTTCCAAGCAGTCTGTTTTTTCTAGCTTGATCACTCTCCCTTTGCTCTACTGTCTTCTACACGGTAGTAGGAGTACAAATGAGGGAAAAACAAGACCTGTTTCATTGTAATATTTTTCATTTGAGGACTGCTTTACACATTTATGTGAATGAAACTGAAATGTGAACAGAATTGAGTGTGTTCTGTTTTATTTTATAGAAAAGTCCTGAAAATAACAGAGGAGATCATTTTCCAGTTGACATAGTAAGTCAGAGCCAGAGATCTCAGGTTCTCAGATGTGAACCTTCACACACCTCAGAGAGAATGATTTTCCAAAAGTAGATTCCAATGCCTGTCTGCAAAATTAAATGAACAACAGCAAGATAAGGTCTTTTGCTTTCCCTCAAATTGAAATATTGCAATAACTGGGCATTTTTGAAAGTCTTAACACAGATTTCTATTGCAGTTGTTAAATAACACTTTTCTCCAACACGCAGTCCAGTGTGGCAAATGAAAATCAGGCAAAGATATGAGGGCATACATTGCAACAGATACAGTTGATGGGGTTGTAAAGACACAGGTATTTTCATGTCATCTCAGGAGCAGTACCAACATCGCTCGCAGCAATATAAACAGGTAACTTCTGTAATAATAATAAAATTTCAAGATGTTTCTACTCTAAAAAAAACAAATATGCAAGATGGAATTTCCTCATGTATAACATCTGGTAGAAATAACCACGGAGCTCTCCTGTAGCCAAGCAGCATGAACATGTCCAAAAGGTCCAAGAGTTGAGTCTATTGCACAAGCAGTTCCTGAAGCAGTAGGATCAAGACAAGGACCAACAGTCAAACTGAGCTTCACACACATTTCTCCTGTTCAAAGGAACTGGCTGGTGAAGCACCACAACATCATTCTTTACTGATGACTCCGTTTACAAAATGAGGAAGTATCGCAACATTCCAGTAAAATACCAGATAAAGACGTTTTCAAGGGTACTTTATCAAACATTAAAAAAGTATCTTCCACCCCCACCAAAGCAGCTGGCAACTTCAAGGATCTTTCATAATATAAATATTCCACAGGCAGTATAATTTCAAATGCATTTTTAAAAAATAACATTACTCTGGTGTTGCAGCAAAAGGACTCTGGCAAGTAATTTACAGTTTCTGCAGTGCTCTACAGTCTGTGTTGCTCTTAAGTAATAGCAATATAATGTGTTTGGTTTTTTTCTGTGTATCTGTGTACTGAAAGTGAAGAAACCTATTTTATAGCCGCTATTAGAGAGCTATAAATTATACAATATATATTCTAGGAGGTCAGATTTTACCACTACTCTAGTGCAATACTAAGTTGAATAAAACCAATTTTTTTATTAAGAATCATGATATTGCTTCAAAGCAACAAGCGTCACTTTTATACTCTTAGCTGTGTGAAATTGCTTTTGTGTTTGTTTGTTGGTTTCTTTTTTTTTTAAGACATTAGGAAGTCTCAAAAGCTCTAACAGAAAAGAACAGTAGCTTAGCTATGCAAGACCTTCAAGACTGGAAACAGAAAGGCACCAACAGCTTGGGGTGTCCATGCTGGACTCAAAACATCCTGAAGATATAAGGATGTGGCATATTTTGTTGTAGCGAAGAACTGGCAGTTAATATCCAAAGCAAAAGCTCTAATAGGCATGTTCTTTCACATTACCTAAACTGAAGGCAAATGATGACCTTGCCTTAGGGAATGAGTAGCATTCTTTTTTCCTAAGATGAAAATGAAAATAGTATTGCCAGTTTTACTTTCCAGAAGAGAATGATCAGCAACCGCTGAAAACCTTCCCGGTCTACACGTGTGAAATAAAGTAGGTCAGGAAGCAGTCAATGGCAAAGCCTTTCAGAAAAGCTACCAGCAAATGAAATGTGTGGGAAGGAAAAAGTGGGCCTGTGATTTCTCATCCGTTCAGCCTTTCAAATGTGTAGGCTGCTGTTTAAGGTAGAACTGAGACAAACAGCTACTTAGACATCAACTTCATAGCTATGTTCCTTTTGAAGACCAGTTCTCAGATCAAAACCAAGGATAAGAAAACTGCAACAGCTGCTCCAGAGTCAAGACACACCCTGCCTCAGCATCTTGCCTTCTCTTTCAGTCAATGTGAAAGAGAGAGGGCATAAGCACGAGGGACCCACGCCAGTGGCCTTCACTTTGTGCTCCCTCCTAGGTACATCAAGGTGTGTCATCACAGCTTCCTTTTTGCTAACCGACTGAAAGTGTTGGCTGCAGCTGGCTGGCCTGAGCTTCATCCCACCACCGTGCTGCGCCTTTCTATCAGATCAACAGAGCAAGAGGAGAGCCTGTGGCACTGCACTTCAGCTACAGATTTACAGTCCAACAGGATCCTGTTAAAAAGCACACTGTCCTGCTATGAGACATTTTGATCTCAATACTCTAATACACTTTTCCATTTGTGCTTGTACATGCCTTGATTTCCATCAGCCTGGAGTAACCTCAGAGTGGCACTAGAGCCTGCTGAGCCAGGAGCTTGCTGGTGGCCAGGATGTCATGCTGGAGAATGATTAGGGTTTTCTATAGAAAAGAAGTTCTGCAACAGGGAGAAAACCTTCCTTTTATTCATCCACATCACATGGTGACTGAAGAAACAGAAATTAGGTTACTTGACTTCTTACTTCTTCAGCCTACACAAGTGCAAGATCCTCCAGTCATTATCACATCCCAACCATGCAAAAAGTTTTATTTTTTTCTTTTCCATGGATGAAAGACATACATCTCCTACCCTGCACCATTCTAGATTAAAAGGCAGGTTTGGGGAAGTTCTAATATTATTTCTTGTCATCCACTCAGCCATGCAACTTTTCCTTTTGGATTTAAGCTTCATTTGAGGGATGGCTTCTTTTTTTCCCTTTTCTTTTAAGGATAAAAGGTGTTCAAAGATAAATAAAAATCCAACAATCCTCTTTAAAAAATACTGTCAAGGCTGGCCAAAGTCCAATTAGATAGAAAGCCATTTGCTGCCCTTCCTTGAATCCAGGAAATCCAGAGAAACTACACTAATATAATGAGATTTTCTCTGGAAAGAAGCAAATGTCATTTAGTCACTAGGCCTCATTTTGTTTAGTGCTCATCTCTGTTCTGTATGATCCCTCCCAGGCTGCTCACTCAAATTATCCAGTGGAGCAGCTTATCCAGTGGAGCAGCAAGAGAATTAAAATTCTGGGGTTTTCTATGTCCCCCAAACCCTGCCAGCTCAGAAAACCTCTCAGCACACAGGCAAAATAAAAGCCAAATACAAAGGCCACATCTGTCAGCTCACAGGAAAAATCAGCTTCCCCTGTTGCTATTCTTGTGTTCTCCTCAGACAGTAATTTCTAAATTAAGTAGCCACTGCACCAGAATTAACACCAGTTCTAAGAGCTCTGGAAAACAACAGGCTTAAGTGATATTGCTTATACAGTGAAGGCTATAGTGCTAGTGACCCGGAATACCTGGGATCTCTCTTGGTTCTGTCTTGATAAACTCTGTGATCTTGGACATGCCCCCACGCATTCTGGTGATAACTCTTCCACACTATTTAGACAGCAAACCTTCTAACAAAGTCCCATCTCATGACAATTTTGCACAGGGTCCAGTTCAGCAGAGTTACATCTCTACAAATTGCTGGAAATTATCTCTGATTGAAAAAATTAAGCACCTGCTTTCAAAGTACCTAAGTTAGACTTCAACTTTCTTGCTCCTGATGATGTGAGAGTGGGAGAACTAAGGCATGTTTTTAACATTGGTACACAGGAGCGGAAGACTGGGCTGAAACAAGGAGATGAGATCCTAGCAGCTTTTTCACAGGAGGAATACTCCAGTTAAGCTACAGTATACTGCCATATCTCCCACACAGCAGGCATGACAGGGAATTAAAGAAGGCACAAGAAGGCAGGAAAGAATACGTGAGAATTAAAAAGTCTGACCAGAGCCTCTCACATTGAATGCACGAGATTAATCAAGTGTCAGTGCAGTCAGTGGGCTGCGTGTCACCAGATGCCATCAAACTGGGGCTATTGTTTTCATGAGCTTAGGCCAGTGTAAATCGATTGAGTGTGTATCACTGTCTTTTTCCATAAGCTGAGGACCTGACCTGACCTGACCTGACCAGACCAGAAAAAGAGCTGTAAGGAGAATGTAACTCGCAGAGAATGAATTAATTTCATTGATTTAAATGCATTATATTTGCACACATATAAGGCCAGATTCCTCACTTCCCCAAATGGTAAATGCTGTAGCTGCACTTATATAAAGCAAGCATAAGTGGAAATCAGAAGAACCAAACTGCTCAATTTACAGTTGTATTTATTTTTGCTGACTTCCTTGAAAGCAAAGCAGCTCTTGACAGACTATGGTCTCGGGTCATAGATGCTATAAAAATAGGCAGCGAGTATGCGCCAATCAGTGGGCAGTCTGTGGCTGCCATCTGGTGGGCAAATGTAAAAATTACAGAAGGAAAATAAGGAAATATTCCCCTCTCTCGATCATGCTTTTTTTAAACTGCATTTTTAAAGAATGTGTGTGCATTATCTGTTTCTTTTTTTTCGGGGTTAGTAACATGTATGAAATATTCCAAGAGTCATTATTTACATATGCAAGTTCTCAGGAATTTGATTCTCCTCTTACTACCTTTTGCTTACAGAAATCATCAATTATTGTGTTCTCCTTCTCTCTCCCTCATGTAACTTATTCCCTGAAGACTAGCTCTAAAAAGACTTGCTCTAAAAAGCTCTAAAAAGTAGTTTCATATAGAAGAGCAAGAGATTCTCATGTGGTCCTCATCCCTTGTCTAGCAGAACACCAACCCTGCAGGCATTGCCACCCCCACCACTCCTGTACCAGCACATCCCTAGATCCTATAGAATCTCGACAATATTGTCACACAATAACAGAAGGTTTTGGCTGGTTGTGATGCCCAGGAGGCTGATATTGAGGAGGTCAAGAGCACCAGAAGAGGGACTGATGATATGCATGTTGTCAGGAACTCTAATGACTGAGGTTTAATGCTACTCTGGATGCAATTCTATAAAGTTTATGTAGGATAGATTGTTCGCTTTCACTTCCCCACCAAATCCTTGCAGTTTAGGGCTGTTCCATTTACATTTTCAAAATAGCATTCATTCTCCCCAGTTTCCCTATTTCTATGCTGTCTTTTCAAATAACTTTGGCTTGTTCCAACAGAAGAACAAGTTGCTATCGGAAACATTTCTTTTTTAATCCCCTTCTGTAGGACTGTCTGAAGGATTCACTGTGGGGTTCAGAATGTAGAACACAATTTCTCCAAGGACTCAGTGAAATAATGTAAGTAAGTCTGACTGCCTTTATTTAAACTCTTCAGGTGAGGGAGAAATGATTACGCATTTTGGTAAAACACGAATGTAAAACCTTCAGTCAAATATGTACAGTTACAGCGCCATATTTCACAGGCATCCCTACATATGCAGAGCACTGGTCCCACCTGAGGATGCAGGCGTCCCTATAACACAACAATATAGCACATGAAATCTCACATAGGTTCCACATATGAAAACTAATGTAATTTTATTCCAGTGATCACATTTATAGATTTGGATGCTAAATGTAGCCAACTTTCACAGCTCCTTCTTAGCATCCAAGAAAAATACAGTAAGTTCTCATCAACTCGTTTATTTTAGTAGTCTTTTGGCAACAAAATTTAAAGTCTGCATCAATTTCACTGACCATCATCAGCTGCTGATGGGACATACTGAACTGATTGCCATACACACCTACTGCCGTACATCTTTTCACTTCAGTCTTCCACCGTGGAGGTGCAAGAATTGTGTTTGGTTTGCATTTCTCACACCTGTGAAGAGATCTTTTTTCATGATAATGATATTCAGCAACGAAAACAGACTAAGACGTGAATGGGACCTGATCGCTCATGCCTGCCATTCACACAGAAAGAAACAAAAAGATAGACATGGCAGGTCTCCTCAGAGTCGCTATTTTCATTCACCTCATACTTGAAGGTTCAGAGGTAGATGTAATTTTAACTGAACCACAGAGGCATTGGAATTATTAAGTTATCTCTTAACAAGAGAAGAAGAAAAGGCATTTACAACAGAAGTAAGTAATCTTGTAGTGAGTGAGGGAAGGACTGGACCCCACAGAACCAACTTCATTCACCCTGAAAGCTGCCAGAATCTCATTTCAGTCAATTTAGTTTAGTGCTTGTTTCAAGCTCCGCTAGAATGAGGCATTTTCAACATAAAAAGGCTCAGCAGAAGAGGGTTTTCCTTACACTGCTGGGTAGGACAGCCAACGTGACTGAATTCTTGAAGTGAATTTCTTTCTTCAAACAATATCAAATTCACTGACTGAACATGGAAAAACAGATGTTAGCACTTCCTTTTCACATAGAGCTTCAGACAACTGATGACTTCTCTTTAGAGGTCAGGGCAGGAGAATGAATTTTTCCCCTTACACTGCAGGACTTTCACAAGAGTTATTTTAAAGAGTTGTTTATTTCTTGCGTTGCCTTTCTTCAGCTTCTGTCTTTAATCTGAACTCTGTCCTTTGCTCACATTTTTTTCTACAGCTGCATATCCTTTTTATTGCTCTCCCAATTGCTTTTTTTATCAGGAGGTTGAGTGCACTTCAATTCGTCCTTCACATGGTGATCACACAAAGTTCAGGAGTCTGATGTACTTGTGTATCATTCCAATTTCACGCCAGTGCAGTTTCTTTTTAAAAAGGCTAGAGAGGAAAATTGCTGTGGTTCAGGCCAACACTACAGATTTGTATGCAGTACTGAAAATCATTCAAGTACTTAGTTGTCTGTTTGGGGGACAGTTCTCAGGCCACTGGGATATTCCTCAAGGAAAGACAGTGCTTGAAATATGCAGACAAACGGAGGGGAGGAAAATCCTCCCCAGTTTTTACTGACAGTGGAAATTACGATACAGTAAGTGGAACTTTCTCTGGTAGCGTTTCATTTTTGTACATGCACACAGTGCATAACCATCTTTGTCAAAACCATTTGCCTTTGCAATAGCTGAAGTTGCACCTACAAAGAACTAGTTAGCTCATCATCTGAAAGAAGAATGTAGACTTACGGAATACTACAGTCTGGCATTGGAATATTGTAGTCTTGCGGCCAGGACACAGGGATGAGAAATCAGAGAACTTCATGTCTACTACAGTGACCTCAGATAAGTCAGAAAGACTCTGCATTTCAGACTCTGTGAGGATTAAAACAAGTATCATGCACAAAGTGTTTCAAACAATCCAGGACAAATGGTGCTAAGGCCAAGTATTCAAATTTCTCCGTATAATAAAAAGAATAAAAAGAAATAAAGGAGCATGAAACCTTCAACCACAAAATTATCCTGAATAGGACAAAAATTGAAATAGACATTGTAAACGTCTTGAGCAAATACTTATTTCTTACATCTGACCACAAAAATCCCACTGAGAATTATTAGCCTCTCATTTCTGAGAAAATAAAATTCACAACAGGAAACTACTAAAAAATAAGCTTCATATTTTGCATTACGATGTAATCACACAACAAACACAAATGTCCATAACAGCAGTGCCTATTTTTAACTTGTTTTCAAAAGTTAAAGCCACTATGTCTTGTTCACCAACAGACTTGGAATGGTTTCCTGCTTCTGTCTACGTATACTAAATCTCTTCCAGCTGCAACAGAAAATCTTAAAGAATAAGCAGCTAGGAGCAGAGAAATAGCCAAAATGCATAGAATAGTGATAATCACAGCAACAAAACTATTCTGTAAAATTCCAAGAATACATGCTGGCTAACTGTGACTCACTGTCAATAAAGAGGGGTATTTAACAAGCAGTGCAATTTAAGTCTGTGCAAATAAGCACAGAAAAAAAACCCCTCTTTTCTTTTGCTCCTGTGGCATGAAAAAGCTAGAACATTTGTAGGCTTCAGAGAACTCCCGTGCAGCTTTGAGGAAAAATGGTCGGGATGCTCATCTTAAGGCAGCTGCAACGTGACTAAACTGCAGTTTATTGATTTCTCGAGAGGCACATATTTTGATATCAACTATGCTCTAACATCTGAGCGAATTTCCACACATACATTAGTCTGCTCCATTCTCCTTGTTTTCCGCATTGGCACCCCAGTCTTTGGCGCAAGAACAACAAGAGGAATATGTACTTGCAATATCTGCAATATGGGAAAGATCAGTGCCCTGGGAAGGCAAAAGCTGAACACAGACACGGAAGAAATTCTGTATATTTCTGTAAAAAGTTGTTCTCAAGCCGTAGAATGATTCAAAGCAAATCAGCCACGGTGGAGTCAATTCTGCAGCAACAACAGACCATTTATGTTCTCATGGTGACCTTAACACAGAGCACCTTGAGCTGATTTAACATTCTGCTGCCAGAAAAGGGGCAGATATCCCTGGTGTCACATATGCAGCTTGTCTGACTCCTCCACATACCAAATCAACACCATAATCCAGCAGTAAACTGAAGCTGAGAGCAGTAAATACTCTTCTGTGCCATAGTGATGAAACCTAATGAATCCATTCATAAGCAGGCCAGTGAGTACCACAATTGGAAGAGAACTGAGTTGTGAAGCCAAGAGCAGTAGTAATAGCAAAAGCTCCTCATTCAAAAGGACAGTTTTTTTAAATCATCACAAGCACCTTCACTTAGCTTTATACCTCTGCATCTTGCAACACTGGGGCTGCTGTTACTACTGGTTACAATTGCGAAGTTCCTCAGGTTTTTCCATGTGCAGCACAGATCCTTGTGGGCCTTTACACTAGCTCACAGCACCTTCCTCTTCCTTCTTTCACACTGTACTACCCCAAAATGCTGTACCATTGGAATAACCAAACTCCCTTCTGCAAAAGATGGGTATTTACTTCTGTGACTTCTACAGAAGTTAGTGTTCCAGCATTTCATTAGAAAGGCCCAGAAGACGGGAGCACAATTATTTCGGACACAGTAACAAGTATCACCATTCAAGAGAGACGGGAGCCAACAAGAGCGCACCTGGGCAGGTAGTTACTATGGCAAATTCATTACCATTTCCTTTAGGGTGTAAAAATTGATTCCCTTGGATACCTTTAAGAGCTGGAAGAGGAGGAAAGAGGATACAAAAAGAACCCAGAAGAGGGAAGGAGGACAAAATGAGTGAGCCATGACAGTAGAAAAGCAGCCCTGCCACTGCTGCTTTTTTTGACAGTCACCAGAGTCACAGCAGAAGGAATCTTATCACAGCAAATACTCCAGAGTATACTCCCAAATTCACAGGGTCAAGGCACAAACTCAACACAGCAGGTAATAAACTTGACTACCAATAATTCAAATCGAGGATGTTAGAGAAATAAAGAGAGGCTTTTTTAGTAGGGTCTGTTTTGATAGGACAGAAGGAAAGGATTTTAAACTGAACAAGGGTAGATTCAGACTAGATATAAGGAAGAATTTCTTTACAATGAGGATGGTAAAACACTGGAACAGGTTGCTCAGGGAGGTGGTGGATGTCCCATGCCCGGATAGCTTAAGGCCAGGCTGGACAGGGCTCTGAGCAACCTGGTCTAGTTGAAGATGTCACTGCCCACGGCAGGGGGGTTGGATGAGGTGGACTTCAAAGGTCTCTTGAAGTCCAAACTATTCCCTGAACCTATGATTGTAGGATTGCTTAGTGCTTTAAGCAGGCACAGAAGCAGCATTCTGACTTCTTTATACAGAGACTTGTAGGGAGAAAAATAGTCAGCAAGCTCACATTTTCTTTCCAGTACATAGCCATATGTGGCACCTTGCAGAATGGGATGTTTCAGAAGCACTACAGGGACTTGTGAAAAATCAAAAGCAGCATGTTTTCTAGGCACCTTCAAAGTTTTATCTATGCACTTTCTAATGCAAATACAGTGAGAAGAGTATATAGGATGGGAAAGGAAAACATGAGTTATAAATCTAATTATTTGCATGCCCTATATGAATAAGAAGTGTGAAGCTGATATTTTGAATTGTTTGAAAACACGAAGCTAGAATAAAGTGCAAGAAAAGGTTTCTTGGTGAAAAGTCTTCTAGGTTTCATTTCATGCTCTTCTATTGACATTTTACAACAATTTATGCAATTTATTTCACTCGTGAAGTATGTAACAATAACAAAACATGTAAAATTTAATTAGTGATTGTTTCTATAGCATAATAGAGACTTGGAACTCATTAATTTGTTCCTTTCTTTTTTTTTTTTTTTAAGGAAATTATTTAATCCTACAGAACCCCTGGGAAACAGTCAAGTCTTTATTTTACTGTCTGTACCTCAAATTTTTAACAGAGAAACACAGACTTTAACATTTACAAAGCAGACCACATATTAATCCACAAGCAACTCTCTATTAAAATTACAGAATCATAGGAAAACATTAGAAGGCACTCTAGAAGGTCAAGTCAGACCAAATCCTGCACAAAACAGAGCTAGGATCCAAGTTAGATCAGGTTGCACAGGGCTTTGTTCAGGTGTTTGGAGAAATTCCAAGAATTTTTATGCCATATTTTTGGGCACCTTGTTCTAGTGCTCCCATGCTGAAGGCCCTGTAATCATGAAACTTCTTCTAGTTGTTTAAAGAAGGCCTGAGCCATTTTTTCAGCTTGATAGGGCAGTCAGTAGCAGGTGACCCCCATGATGCCCCCTCGCTGGCCTCCTCTGGAACTCTGACACACAATTCCACTGCAGAACTCCATGCATTTAAGCATCTTCTCTTCATCCACTCTCTCATATTTAAAACTGTAACAAAGACTGGCACCCATAAGCAAACACACCTTTATTTGAAAAGTTATAAAGGCTGTCCTCAGACACCACAGTAGTGTTACCTCCACACTAAACTGGCTGTTCCTCCAGTGGGTTGTAAGTGATGTAAGCAACATAACCAGTTCCACCTTCTTTGTTTTATGCCCTAAAAACAAAAGAATTTGGAACCTCCTAACTCAAACATCTGTCAAAATAGCTTTGTGACTCAGAGTAATGAAAGGCTACTGCAAAAACCATCACTGAGACAACTTTTCTCACCCTTTCCCAGGTTCCAAACCTGAGGAAACTCAGAGCATACATTCAGTAGGTATATTAAGAACCCTCCGCACAAATATTTCCAAGCGTTGCGTGCAGTAAATTACTGTGACAACATTTTCACATGCTGAAGGGCCAGCAAAGAATAGAGTTATCCTGCGGGTACACAAAAAGAAAGTAACACAGAAGTTGAATTTATTGTATCTGCGTTTGAACAACACCTTAACATACAAATAGGTTCCTCAACACCTGCAAGTAAAGATCCTACCATTGGTGGCAACTGAACCTAAGGAAAACTGTGTCATGGTAAGTGATATCTATAAGAGGATAATCCTAATCAAAACATTGCCTCAAATGTGCATCTCAAAACCAGAGAGTTTGTTTCTTCAAGCAGATGAATTGAAAAAGAAACATTTTCATGCATTCCTTGAATCTCAGAGATAAGAAAAAATAATTTCTAGTACTTTGATTACTAGAAGATTTTTCACAGAAACAGGAGAAATATTAACTTTTCTTACTTTTGGTTTAGTGAAATGGCTTTGCCTACAAAGTGACCTATGTAATTCTGTATAGAACAAGCATAACATTTTAAGCATTTATCACGACTGCCATTTACTCTTGAATACATTTTTTCTATGACCTTTGGCTGCTGCTATTGTGTATTTAAAGTTCATCATGTGCTGCCCAAACTGCAGGCACACTGCAAAACTATATATAAAACATCTCAAAGCAGTAATTCAGAACTTCTAAGTGGTGTGGGCAGGTCAGCTAATTTTAGAGTACTAAACAGCACCAAACTTTTGACAATATTCTCATCTCAATTTCCTCATTGCTCCTTTTCCTCTTATTTTACTTGAAAAAGTATGGCCATAAACCACTGTGATTGATTAAATCCCTGTGGAATATTAATCAAGAGATAAGATATGTTTCTGTTCAGTGCCTAGTCCCACGGTGCTTCATTAATGTAATTTCCAAGTGCTTCAGAAACCAATTAACTCATCCAGGGGCTCTCCCAAAGGTGCCTTATGCCCAAAGGTGCCCTGGCCACATTAATCTTTCTAAGAATACCACAAGACATGTCCATTCTTCAGCCCACTTAACACTGTCTTGGTTTCATCATCCACCAGTGAATAGTGGAGGAGAGGGAAACACAGGCACATTATGCAGGTACAGAATGGGGAAGGAAAACAGACTGCAGGGTAGAAGTAAAACTTGCCACCATGCACATTTCCAAACCAGCTGATGGCAACTTGTCAGGCATCTGAGTTTTACTTTACAATGTGACAGAGTACCCTGCTCAGAGTATCACTACAAGCAGGACTTTTGCACAGTAGGGTCAGACCACATACAATAGTGTAAAGTAGGAGACAGGACCAATATCACAAATACAGGCGCTTTTTTAAACCTTCTGGCTGGTCATTTGCAGGGGTTTTTTTTGTCTCTTATAAAATTTCAAACCATGCTACTGTTGTTATTGGTGTATTGCTTTTTGAAACCAACACTTCTGCTTTCCACAGTAGCCCTCTAGTGTTCCTGTATCAAGATTTCCTAGCGCAATAGGCTCTGCAGATGAGGCAAGCCAAAGTCCAATGTCTGGAATTCATCCTAGGTTCAGGTTTTGTCTGCATGAGCAAGTAGCGTGACTCAATAGAAGCAGTCCTGTAGAGTGCACAGTCCTTGCACTGCTGCTGAGTACAATTTGCCCGTACCATATGTGGACATGGGTACAACACAACTACAGACTTTTTGTCTTAAACATCAGTTGTCTCCCTTGCTGGCACCTGAGCAAGGGCTATGAGGATGAAAATGCACACAGAGCTAGTGAGGTCACCTCTGCAGGCAAAGTTTCACTCTGTTCATGGCCTTAAAGGTACAGTCTCATCCCAAATATGATGACTGAACTGAATGGAGAAGTTTTTCCAAAATCATACAGTGAAAATTTTAAGAGGAGAAAAAAAGACACCAGCAAAGTCAAAAGTGCACAAAGTTTCAGCCTTGTTCTCAAACCGGCAGCTGGGTGCACCCACTCTCTTTGAGGCTGTGCCTCTATAAAATGGAAGGAAACACAGGGCATGGAGATACATGGTAGTCAACCCACCTTCACAGGGGCACATATCGCTCTGAAGAGTCTTTATAGCCTGTCAGAGTGTGTTGGGTACTGCAGTAAAATGTTTCTTAAAATATATCTTTTAAAACATTTCTTCCCCCTCAGATTTGCCCTGCTGGTGTTGCCAACTCTGGTGTGTGGCCCATGGAGGATGGCATGGAATGGCATGGCACAGCATGGCACAGTGTGACAAATCCATGGCATACCAGGTGTGGAAGTCATCGCTCTGCGTTCTCACTGCCCTTTGTAGTAAATCAAAAGAACTGTGTGCCCAGGTGGCAAAGAAGGCCAATGGCATTCTGGCCTGTGTCACTGGCCAGCAGGACAGGGAAGTGATCATCTCCACGTACTCAATACTGGCAAGATCGAACCTTGAATCCTGTGTCCAGTTCTGGGCCACTCAATTCAGGAAGGACATTCCAGTATCCAGAGAAGGGCAACAGAGCTGATGGAGGGTCTGGAGCGTAAGTCCTGTGAGGAGCAGCTGAGGGAGCTGGGGGTGTTTAGCCTGGAGAAGAGGAAGCTCAGGGGTGACCTTACCACTCTCTACAACTGCCTGAAAGGAGGGTGCATCCAGGTGGGGGTCGGCCTCTTCTCCCAGGCAACCAGTGACAAAACAAGAGGGCATAACCTCAAGCTGTGCCAGGGAAGATTCAGTCGGGACATTAAGAAAAGTTTCTTCACAGAAAGGGGGATCGGACGTTGGAATGGGCTCAAGGAGGTGGAGTAGTCACCGCCCTTG
>VZTA01025669.1:30178-115729 GCA_013398855.1 Mohoua ochrocephala
GCTCGGAGCCGGGCCGAGGAAGGGCCGGGGTGGGGGGAGAAGCGGGCGGGTTTCCAGCGCTCGGGAGTTTGTGCCAAGGGTGCCTGCGGTGAGTCCGTGCTCAGCCGGCCGATACCACCCTCCCTGCTTCCCTCCCTTCGCACCGGGCAGGTGCAGTCACTGACACCCGCTGGGATTTCCAGCTCCTCCGCAGAAGAAGGGTTTTTGTCTCTTTGCCTTGTTTTTCTATTTACTTTTTGTTAAAATTAATAGAAATAAGTTAATGCTATGGGGAAGAGATCACGAGCCCCATCCAGAGAGGCAGGAGGATAAACACGAGGCTGGAGGGGCACGGACAGGAGGGGAGAAATAGTCTTTAATTCAGTCTCACCTACTCCTCGTCCCAAGCAGGCAGGACTGAGGGTTGCTGTCGCAAGAGAGTCCCCTTCCCTACCTACCTTTTGGTTTCACGTATGAATCAGGATCAGCTTAGGGGAGGAGGGAAAACAAAAGAGCCACTTGTATTTCGCAATGCCGTTCGTTATGTACTTGGGACTGGTGCCATTGGGAAGCCCCGACTGAATTCCTCTCTCCTGTAGAGCCTTTCACTGTGCCAGTGGCTGGTGCCAGCTTGTTACCCTCTTGAACCCACTGGTTCTCGCATTCACGCTACCCATGTAGCTGCTGCAGCATAAGCACTGAACGTGTCCAGTCTGACTTAAAAACAGATGTCAGGAACACTTCTCTTTCTAGCCAGGTGTTCCTCTCATCACTAACTCTGGTAGTGCTTGCTCAGTACGGGAAGGATTCCAGAATAAGAGCCAGACAGACCAGAGAGTGAAAAGAAGTTACAAGACATCTGTTCCTTACAGAGTGTGCCTGTGTTTCTGTGCATTTTTGTAAAGCTGCTGCCTTATTACTAAGGTAACTATGTGACTGACAGCATGATGTTCTGGGGCTCATGGAAGATAGATAAATCTCCTTAGCATCTACAGGAAAACAACAGATGAATAAATATAATATAGTATTTTATACCACTCAACCTCTACCTAGGCAAATAAGTTCTCTTACCATTTGTGGGATTAACACATTAGGTTGTGGCTGTTTGTCTGTGCTGAAATAAAAACAATTGTAAAATGTAAAACAGTGAAGATCTTGTGGTGAGATCAAAGAGAGCTGGTGTGTGTCATGGGAATATTGCTCTGATGTTTTTACTTTTGTGTTGTCATGTGTTGTACAGGCTGGTTTGCAAAACCTACAGAAAAGAAGACATCTCTGAGTACTCATGAGGACATGAGGACAGCATTCATGGCTGAAATGAAAGCGGAGAACATCAAGCACTTTCTTTAGTAAGCAATGTGTAGACTAATCAGTTCAGACAAGAAAGAAAAAAAACAAATGGGAACCAGCCCAAGGATCACAGAATTGTAGAATGGGTTGTGTTGGAAGGGTCCTTAAAAGATCCTCTGGTTCTAACCCCCCTGCCATGGGCAGGGGCACCTTCCACTAGATGAGGTTGCTCAGAGCTCTGTCCAACCTGGCCTTGAACACTTGCAGCAATGAGACATCCACAGCTTGTCTGGGCAACCTGTGCCAGTGCCTCACCACTCTCACAGTAAAGAATTTCTTCCTAATATCCAAACTAAACCTGACCTCTTTCAGCTTTAAGCCATTATCCCTTCTCCTATCACTGCATGCCCTTGAAAAATGTCCCTCTCCAGCCTTCTTGTAAGCCCCCTTTAGGTACTAGAAGGTGCTGTAAGGTCTCGGAGCCTTCTCCAGGCTGAACAGCCCCAGCTCTCTCAGCCTTTCTTCTCAGGAGAGATGCTCCAGCCCTCTGATCATTTTCATGGCCTCCTCTGGGACTTGTTCCTTCAAGTCCTTGTCTTTCTTATGTTGGGCCTCAGAGCTGAGCACAGCACTGCAGGTGGGGTCTCATGCAGTGGAGTGGAGGGGCAGAATCACCTCTCTCGACTTGTTGGTCATGCTTCAGACAATTCAAAACAATGGAACATGACAATATAGATATTTTAAAGTCTATTAAAATTTAATCAATGTAATTAATTTCTCTATTGTAGTAACTTAGAAGCTTTAACTGCAAGTACTTGTACTTGATTTGTTTGTTTTAGGGATCTTGTAAATGGATTATCTTTCTCTTAAGAGAGTGTAGTATTTGTTAAAACTTGTATTTATTCCAGTCAGTAAAAGACCACAAGTCATAGTTTATTGATTGGAATTTACTTTCAGTGTAAAGAAAGAGCATCAGCTATTGTAGGAGTAATCAACAAATTTGGATTTGCCTCATACTCCCAGTCCGATTACACAGCATGGAGTTGTGCAAAACTAAATTACTAAAAGACCATTTTCAGTTTATTAGATTGTGGCAATCCCACTGCTTTCATTTTAAGTGTATTTGCCATGAACTATTGCAAATAAATTAGCTGGAAAGTATGGTCTCTTTACTACACAGCAGTCATGTACTGGACTATAACATACACATTCAAAACTGAAGATTTAGGAGTTTTTAGAGTCTTAACCTGCATTTTGGCTCCTGCAAAGTCAACGGTTGTTAAACAGCTCTGTGAAAGGACCTTCCTGCCCTCTCAACTCCCTGTCTCTATGTAAGCAGAAAACATTGTACCTCATTTACTGTCATGTGGCCAGTCCTGCGGTGAAATACGGCAGACGTTTAGTCACTGCTCAGAACAACCAGTACAGGCAGTCAGGTGAGAAGAGAAAATGAAGAAAAACACAATGTTCAGTTAAATGGGAATGTAATACAGGAAAATGTTATTGCATAAATCAACTTTTAATGAAAATGCGATACTTAAACTCTTGTAACTTGTACAGAAAACAGCCATTCTCACTGACAATAACCTGTGTGGTCTTGGTTCAGTATATGTCATCCAGAAGATGATGCTGTCACTGTAACAGTGACTTTTGTTACAATATTAAATGTCATGATCAGAGGAACATGGTTTTATCCAGCAGCATTTGGCTGCTAAGGACTTTGTGGAGCTTGGAGAAAAGGAGGCTGAGGGGCAATGTCATTGCTCCCCACACCTTCCTAAGGAGGGGACATGGCGAGAGAGGTGCTCATTTTTTCTCCCTGGTATCCAGTGATAGGATGATAGGAATAGTTCAAAGCTGCACCAGAGAAGGTTCAGACTGGGCATGAGGAAGCATTTCTTTACCAAGAAGATGTTCAGACTTGAAACAGGCATTCTAGAGAGGTGGTCAATGGCCCAAGCTTGTCAGTGTTCAAGAGACATTTGGACAATGCCCTTAACAACATGCTTTAACTTGGTCAGCCCTGAATTGGTCAGGCAGTGGGGCTAGATGATTGTTGTCGATCCCTTACGACCTATACTGTACTATACTAATGTGTATAATTCTTTCAGAGTGCATTCTTTGATAGCTTTGGTCTTACTTGAACTCAAGAATTAAAATTTTTCCTAATCTCACACCCCTTCATAGTCGAAGATACAATTTCCTTCATTAACACCAGCTGGTGCCACACACGCTTCTGTGGCATGTTTATGGCATGGTCATATGATAGAATGAGGACATAGTGATGACAGCCTCATTCAACTGAGGGATTTTTCAGCTGGCTTCACCACTGGGCTTTCACAATGGTCTGGACACCTTTTTTTTTTTTTCAGACAATGGGCTGTTCACTATTTATGCTCTCTTTTGCTGTTTGTTATTCATGCTGGCATGACTTTTAAGTCACAAGCTGAGTTTTTCTGTTCCTTGTTTATACGGTACTCAAAACTCACTCTCTTTTACTTGCCAACAGGACGCACTGGGAGTGAACTTTTAGATAAATCAGTATTTGTGCCAGAATTAATTAAAATAGCAGGATCCAAGGAGAATATCCAGTTAATTACAAGTAAGGATCAGGGTAATTATGCACATTTCTAAGTTGAATACACTAATGCACTAATAATTGTACTGAATTCTTTTATCACTTCACAGTGATAAAGTCTTATTGTGCATAGGAGTGCATAGGCCTACTGCTGCTCAGAAGACAAGCAGTAGAGAAAGGACAAGACCCCATAGCTGGTGTCATCACACCATTCTTGCTAAACCATGCTGCAAAGAAGATATAAATACCTGTTCTAGATCAGGACAGCCTGAAACCCTTCACCTCAGTTTATGTGTACGAGAGAAAAATGCATAGATGCAGAGAAGTCTAGGTCCTTATTTAGCCTGAGTATATCTGATCATCTCCATGAGGTTTATTTCCTGCTAGACTAAGAGGAATTCTGATTATGACCTTCAATGACTGACCCTGCTCATTTCTTCCTTTTCTCTAGCAATTTTACACAGCTTCCTCACCTAGCGGGAACGAAGGAAAATATGCATCTGGCACAGCAAGTCCAAGCTGAGTGGAAGAAATTTGGTTTGGATTCGGTTCAGTTGGTTCATTATGATGTCTTGCTCTCTTACCCTGATGACGCTGTGCCCAACTACATCTCAATAATTGATGAGCATGGCAATGAGGTACCAAAACCACCAGTTTTTCCAACCAGGGAACAAAATCACCTTCACACACCTGGGAAGGCTATGAGGGAAAACTGTCCTCTGTTCATTTAATGGTTTTGGGCCTGATGCAGAGTTCATGGAAATCAGGGATTCCAGTTTGCTTTTATGTTTTGCATCTTTGTTTCATAATATATGTGCTAGGAATATTAATATTTACCCTGATTCATACAGCATCCTGACATATGGATTAAAGGACAATTATGTAAGATAATTACTCCATGTAATTCAATTGTTTGAACATTACTCCATTATTTAGAAAGAGGAAAGAAACCACGGTCAGCACCATTCTTTGCATTGATTCGTTGTAGAGTATTGATGATTCTGCTAAGTTCAATTTCTGGAAGATTAGAGTGTAGGCCTTGAGATGTGCTATCACAAGGGGCATGAGTTCAATACATGCTAGCTCTAGTGCATGTAGAAGCTTCAGGGATGACCAGAATGCAAGCATTTTTACCACTGTGATCTAACCTGCTCTTATCTGCTGTACTGAGACCACTTCAGGGAAGCCTGTGTTCATTTATGCAGTATTCTCTGTGGAGAGTGGAGATGGGATTTGTAAGTTCACACATTGAGCGTGCCTACTGAAAAGGGTGCCCAGTGCTTGCTAAAGTTTTGGCCACTTCTTATGTAGGATTCTAAAACTAGAGTCCTTTAGATTGCAAATGTTTGTGAAATGTGCTTGTGAACAGAAAGTACTTCTTTACCGTATTGCCTTGTTTACCTTATTCCTTTTCTCCTTTCCCATTAGATTTTCAACACATCACTGTCTGAGCCTCCTCCTCCAGGATATGAGGCTGTTAGAGATGTGGTGCCACCCTACAGTGCCTTTTCAGCCCCAGGAATGCCCGAGGTAACGTAGTAGAATGTTACATAGTAAAAGAAACAGAAGTAGGAACAGAAGTAGGAAAAGAAGCAGAGACAGAAATAGAAATAATAGAAATGGAAAAGATGGAATACCATAGTGTACCGTAGCATAGCACAGAATATCAGAGAGCAATACAGAATAATATGAAATTCCTTAGGCTTTAGTTCAAAACCCGACTTACCACCAGTAGGAAAGGTGACCTAGCTCTGATGTTCTTGGGATTATTGTGAAGAAGCAATGTTCAAATTGAGTAGTCATACATATGTTTGATTCTTTTCTCTAGTTTGAGTCAGAACTGGACTTTTATTTTTTCTTTTCCTTAAAAAATACGGTAATAAATCTTTAATATCAGCTGCTGTAAACTTCCCCAGACATTTATCTAGCTATGTGCCATTGTTTCCCATCTTGGTGAACAAATAGACTGTTACATTTACACAGCTAAATGAACAGTCTCACTTTTCAAAATGCTGCTTGCCCAAGGCTCACACTGACAGGTATAGCTGCACAGTGTTGCATATGCTTGAAAAGCTGTTGCTGGTGGTGAAAGTGTTGCTGCGATCTGAATTTAACACTAATCCTTCATGTCTTGTTATACAGATGGTACCAGTTGATGGGCTTTCTTTGATAAAGCTGGCCTGTGTAACAGGAGTTTTCTGTTCTATGATCATTAGGGGTTTCAATTAATATTTTGTAAGATTAGAATTTCTTGGTGTTCTCAATGTCTTTCCTGTCCCTACGTGGATTAATTTAGGTTGACGGAACTCTGTGACGTTGTCTGGTCCAGGCTCTGCTTTAAAGGTTGATCTGGAAACATGCTAATGCTTCTATTCACACAGCTCAGTATTATATCTGTCATGTACTTTGTGAAGTTTGTTAATAAGCTGTTCAAGTCCAGAAAACAAAAGGCATACTGTATTCATTTGCCTCAGATACTCAAAGAAAGCTGGAGAACCAGGCAGATAATCTGTATCCTGGGACATAAGAGCTTTGAGTGTTTCAAGAATTGCAGTGGGAATTTTGGAACATAGTGTAAGATAAAATTCATGGGTTTTGACCTTTTATCATAACATATCACCAAAGAAAGACAGAATAACATCACTGCTTGCTTTGGTTTGTGGAACCAGTAAGTGATGAGATGTGGGAAATGATGAAAACAAGTTAAAAAGGCTTCAGCTTCCTTCTTTAGGAAATTGTTTTATTTTAATGAAATAGATGAACTTTGTTTGCAATTAAAACAATACCTAAAGAGAGATTGTCTTTTCAAAATATGATGCTTACTTTCACCTTGTTCCATAATAGTTTGACAGGACCTCCAGGACTTACCTAGTGCTGTTATCAACAACATTCTCCAGTGAGCTGTTTTCTGCATCTGTGCTGCAAACAGCACAGGAGGGGGCATGTGTGAAGTTCCTCAGTGGGAATACTCAGTGGGGCCAAGGCTCTTCTGAGTTCTCGCAGACCAACAATTTTATGTTAAAAACCATTCTGTTAACTAAATTGTGGACTGCACTGCATAAAATACAACTGATATTTACTGTGGTGTCTGTGTCTCAAATACCTCCAGCTATCCAAGACTGACTCCAGCTTAAGCAGACTACAAAGAGAAGCAAATGCTCTCTGAGACTTACTTTAAGTTTCTGATGTAAAGTCATATGTGAACATTCTCTGTTGTGCACAAAATCTGGCAGGTTTGGATTGCAAGATTCACTAGAAGTCACTTGCCTACCTAATTGCTTTACAATCAAAGAATTCATCCTGGAGCCAGTCCCAGAGATCATTGTTCCCAGGTTATTATTTTACTAGATCACATCCTCCTTGAGACAAGGCAGAGACATGCTCTTTGACGTTATCGTTTCAAATTCTGCCTCCTCCTCTCAGGGCGAGTTGGTGTACGTGAATTATGGCCGCACCGAGGACTTCTTTACGTTGGAACGTGTAATGGGAATTAACTGTGCAGGAAAGATTGTTATTGCCAGATATGGGAAGATCTTCAGAGGAAATAAGGTAATCCCTTGTGTATAAAAATGTTACTGCCCTTCTCAGGGTTACTCCCACTTCAACTGTTCTGCCCTTCAGTGTTTTCAAGAGACTGAAACACTTCCCTGAGCTGTTCTGGAGATTTGAGAGTAACTGAGATTTCATAGACCTGTGTTCAAAGATGATTCTTTAGTAGAACCTATCAAATATATATTTCATAGATATGTAATACCTAGGATAAATTAAGTCAGTTGGAAAATGTTCCATATTTTAATACTCACTTGTATTCTATAAATTGTTCCAAAATATCACTAATAGAGTGTCATACACCCTAATTCTGAACTAGATTGTTCTTCCCTATTGGTTCAGCTGTTCTTTACCATGTCTATATTGTGTTTCTTTATAATGCTTCTGTACACCAGACAGAGACTATAACTATATGGAGGTTATTTTAAATCCTGTATTTGGTTATTCAACGTCCGTGTCATGTAAATTTATTTTTAAACTACAGTTTTCTGCAGATTTCCATGACCTAACAGGAAAGGACATAGTCTTGTACTTACTTCAGGCATACACTCAAGTTATTTTCTCAACAGAGATGTAAGAAGACAGTCTATTTTAAGTGTGTTTGACTCTTGTACAATGACTAGTTTGACCCTCATTTGAGCAGGACTATGATTTGTATTTGTCAGTTACCTAAGGGTATCAAGCACGGAATTCACTGGAATGCCAATTCTTATTATATACTGTTGATTAATCTCATGTGAAGCTTTTAAATAGATAACTCACTGGTTTACAAATATATCGTTTTCACCAGTGAAAAGTGGTATATAACTCATATTCTGGGTCAGATAATATTTTCACTAAATTGTTTACCACTCCTAAAGATACTATGTGAATGGAAAAGGCTTAAAAATTGAAGAAGGTTTTACTGTCTGTGAATCTTTTCTTAAAATGAAGCACCAATACCTTAGAGTTGCTAATATCTAGAGAGGCAGTTTTCCTGTGATTTGGAAATTATATGCCCTCGTTGACACAAAGAGATATCTTCATTCTCACAGTAGTATTTCTAATGACTGTTTATATACTCGAGAATTTGGTAGCCTGTATAAAATCTGGAGAACTGTACTGAAAGTTTTTCAACTTCCTAGTGATGTGCAAAAATAGGATGGAGGATGAAGGCAAGTACTGTATTTCCTTTAAAAAAAACAGGAAAGGAAAAAACGCTATGATATTTCTGAGTTGAAATACCCAAATTTAAAGCTGTTGAAGATGAGTTGTCACTCAGTCACTATCCATCACTGTCATATCTAGTAGCAAACCAGATTGGGATGTCAGAATGACATATATTGTACAATAATAAAGTCACACAAGAACACTTTTAAAACAGCATGCAGGTCAGTCCTTCTGCCATAATAAGCCTAAAATACAGACTCTCTGGAGTTGGTCTTGTTCACAGCCAAAGGCAGTTTCAAGCTCTCCAATCTTCCTGCATAGTCTGAACCCTGAGATACATTCAGACATCATTTAGGTAAATAAGGTAAGTACAAGACTGCCTGAAAGATACTGTTGCATTAATGTAATACAGTTTTTTCTGTTCATGGTGTGTACATTTCAATAGTCAGCTGATTGTATTGATCTAGATGACAGAATGCAAACTCGAGTTATGTAGCCACTGTGGAGGATGTTTTCCATGTCACTGATGTTATCTCCCCAGTAAAAGTAACAACAACAGACCTTTTACTTTCATATGAAACCTGATATCTGCATATATATTTTTCAGGACATTATGAGACGGTTATGGGCCCTTTACTTATCCCAAGCACTGTAAAAGACCCTGAGGAAAAATCACTGTAATTTATACTTTCTTTTGCCCCTCGAGCTCTGGGGTCGAGCTATAAAGGACTGGATAGGGACAGGAGATGTGCTTTGCAGGTGAAGAATGCTGAACTGGCAGGTGCCAAGGGAATTATTCTGTACTCTGACCCTGCTGACTACTGTGCACCTGGAGTAGATCCTTATCCAAATGGCTGGAACCTTCCAGGTGGAGGAGCGCAGCGTGGGAATGTATTAAACCTGAATGGGGCAGGGGATCCTCTGACTCCAGGTTATCCTGCAAAAGGTGAGTGACTCTAGAGAAGGCATTCTCTGAGGGTCTGGTATCAGGAAAGGGCAGGGGGTGGGGATGTTTTCCCCCTTGTAACAACACACTTTTTTTCTTAGTCTTTGTTGCTAAAAGAGGCAGCTTCGGGCTTCACTGCAGTAGCCACTTCTGTAAATGGTGCATGAGAGAAAGTGAGGGGATGTTAGGGGGAACCCTAGAGTGCTGATCTATATTCACCGCCTTCACCTTAGGCTTCCTCAGCTGCTTGAGCTGTGCCTAAGCTGTTTCAAGCAACTAAACCAGATCATTTTGATTGAAATTCATTGAGAACTATTTATGTCAGCACTTGGGCTAGCATATCTGAGAGAGGAAGTCACCTCAAGAAAAGTAGTCCCTAAATGATGGGCAGTGTTGCCTCTAGGCAACGTGGGATACATGGAAGGGGATACATGTTCAAAACAGCAGCATGCCAGAACAGACCATGAAGAAAATTTCTGGTTCCTCATGCTAGACTCAATGATCTCACAGATGAATCCCTGTCTCTCTCAATTGCAAAGGGTCCCTGTGAATGTTGTATTAAGGAGGAAACTCTTCTTTTCCATATATGCTTTTGTCCACATCATGAAGAGTAAGATTTTTATTTGTTAAAAAAAATTATTTGTATTTGAGCTTTGTCAGAACAAAACCTAGATTTTGTTTTGCACACAAAAACAGCCATCCAGAATATTCAGCAGTCCAGTGTATAAGATTTTATCTGCATCTCTTCATCAACTGGCAAATTTTTTTTAGTTCTCAGCTGAATGTTCCAAGCATCAGAGTATGGGCTCCCTCTTTGTTCTTGTTCTTTGTGTGTAGCTTAGCCTGAACTTCTTTGCCATGAAGAGAGATATTTCTATGTAAAAGTATTTCAACACAAAAAATGAACAAATAATTTTTAAATTTCCAGCCATCTTTAAGTGCATGACTGCAGACACTATGGGAGAACCTGCATTAGTGTCTCTCTGAAAATACGTTGATAAAACACAAAGAATAAAATTGCTGGGAAGATGTCAGCTCAGCTTCCGGGAAAGTGAAATGATTATTCTTGACTCCAGTGTTAGGACTGTGCTTTGTATGTGCTGTACAGCTTCCTTCTGCGGCTTGTAAATATGAAAGTATCTGTTGTTTGCTTTCAGAATACACGTACCGACTAGACAAAGCCAGTGGTGTAGGGCTCCCAAAAATTCCAGTTCATCCTATTGGCTATCATGATGCAGAGTCATTACTGCGGTAAGTGCACGGGAGACATGAGGAATTCTTAGCAGATTGTTTTTTGGAAGTTATGAGAGTATTTGAAAAGAGTAGAAAGACTTCTGCACTCTGCTTCTCCTGTAGCTGTCGAAATAATATGTTTGTTTCTCGTTAGGGTCTGTGTGGGAGGTAAGTGTGGTGTCTGTTGTTACATATCAGGTATGTGCAGAGTTATCTGGAATGGATCATTTGTAATATGGACTAATATGTCTCCAAATTGTCTTTCCTTTAAAACTTTATAGTCATCACTGTTATCAGGATAACTGCTCATAATGATAAAGGTATAGATTAAGAAACCTCTTTTATCCACTGCCAACTAGTAGTGATAGAGCAGATTACTATGAATAAATATGATGTAGCCAGACATTTCTGTTCCATAAGTATTAAATAATACTAGAACTTAGTTTTAATAATTATAAATGAAATCCAAATCCTTTAAAAATACTGAGTCCTTGTTTTCACTTTAGTCTTGAGTAGTCATAGCTTCTTGTTATTCCTGCTATCATATTTTTATATAAAAAATTTACTGAGGTCCAGGAGACATGTTGAAGTGTTCTGTGGAATAAAGCTTGACTGAAGTGTGCATTTCCAGTAAAAGACATGCTTTCATTTACCACAAATATATTTTACTTCCTAAGAACCAGAACATCCAGCATACTTTCTTTGTATCTCAGAAGCTGATGTCGAAAATATACGTCCTTCAGGGGAATAAATCTGGCTGATTGCGATCCACTGAATTACTGCATTTCCAGTTGTGTTAACAGGAAAAACATGTCACTTTTGACAGCGGAACAAGAAAGTGACTTGGACTGATCATGTTTCTCCACTTTAGCCATCTTTGACGCACATCAACTGTCTATGCTACGAGATTAAACAGTGTGCAGGGACAGGCACCAGAAGAAAATTGCCTGTGCTGTTAAAGTGTTGGAATGGCCCAAGTTGCTCTCTGCTAATTCAAATGCAAATGCAGTTCAAGGCAGTAGAATGTTCCAGGGACCATTTACAAGAGGCAGTTTATATGCCAGACCTTTCAAGGCCAACACTGTTTTCCAGGGTAGCTGCAGGTCATTCCAAGCTGATCTCTATACCCAGGATTGTTGCTCTGTGTTAATTTACTAGTATTAATGTAGCTAAAACTCCAGAGTATTCTTCTGCCGAAGCTTGTAATATAAATTGTCTAAAACAAAGACCAGCACTGGTTTGTGTGTGCATGGGACCTAGCAAATGTAGTTTCTGGTTCCTCATTTGTGTTTGGTGCTGTTGTAAGATGTCTGTAACTAATAATGATTTTTTTTCCATAACAGTAATATGGGAGGACAGGCACCACCTCATAGTAGCTGGAAAGGAAATTTAAATGTATCTTACAACATTGGTCCTGGTTTCGCAGGAAATTATTCTACAAGGTCAGTTTTGTTTCCTAAGTAGAGTGTGCTTGGGATCAGAGAAAAAACAGGTAGAGCAATAGAATTTGACCAAAGATAGAGTAGCTGGGTTTATTTACATCATTCCTTTAATTTTGGCTATTTCCTTGGCTGAAATAGGCTCAGTGCAAAGAATTAGTACACTATGTCTTGATTGTACAGCTATGACCTACTTACTTTAGTTTCCAGCTAGTCTTGAACCAGTTTAATTTGACAAGCAGCTAGCCTTTGACAATTTGTTGAGAGTGAATTAGTGAATTTTTTTTTTAAACTTTTGTTGTCTTTTTAAAATTCATATGAGTCTAACTTCTTGTCTTAGCTATTGACTTATATGAAGGAGTATTAAACTGCATTATATAAGCAGTTTTTCCAGTCAGGTTTTCCAGAAAAAGAGCTTAAACTACAATGTCAATTTTATGGCTTCAGATTGTTTTAAAACTCAATTAGTAATTACAGTTTAGGACTAAAGTCTATGTGTTTCAATGTTGTCTGAGTACAATGTACTGACTCCATATGAACTGTTTAATTTCTTATAATTGTTCATACTGAACTTTATATGAACCCTCGGGGCTGAGTTGTTATACCTTCAGCCGTGGTACAGATAAACAACTCTTGACGTTGTAGAAAAAATCTCTTGATGCACCCCAGGTTGTCTGATTTCCTGCTGCCTGAGATGCTGTAGTAGTATTGGCTGTGCTGAAGTGTTCTTGTTTTGGCTCGGGTAGAGTTAATTTTCTTCTCAGTGGCTGGTATGAGCCTGTTTTACATTTGTCATGAACACAGGGTTGATAATAGAGGGATGATTTTGTTGTTGCTGAGCAGGGCTTACACAGAGCCAAGGCCTTTTTCTGCTTTTCGTGCTGCCACACTGGCGGGGAAGTTGGGGATGCCTGGGAGGTTGGAAGGAGGCACAGCCAGGACAGGTGACCCCAACTGCCCAAAGGGATATTCCAGACCATGTGATACCATGCTCAGTACATAAAGTGGGGGAAAGAAGGAGGAAGGGGGTGATGTCTGGAGTAATAGTGTTTGCCAAGTCACCATTACACGTGATGGGGCTCTGCTCTTTTGGGGATGGCTGAACAGTTTTGCTCTGCTCGTGTGCATGACTTTTGCTTTATGTATAAAATTGTCTTTATCTCAACCCATGCGTTTTCTACCTTTTACCCTCTTGATTCTCTTGCTGCTGGTGGGGGAGTGAGCGAGTGGCTGTGTGGCGCATTGTTGCTGGCTGGGGTGAAACCGTGGCGTGGAGTCAGTTCTGATTTGCACCAAACTGCAGAAAATTAGAACTATTTACCTTTTTAACATCAGATGCTTTCCATTTTTCTTTCACTGATTCAAATTTAAAAACTAGCTGCTAGCAAAAGATATTTGGAGTTCTGATCCTGTAATCTGTATGAATCTTACTGGCATCAGAAGTATTACATAGCTGTCAAGGCTAAATGCTGTTCTCATTTGCACAAGCACGAATCCAGAAAAAACTAAACGGTAATATTTCAGATTTACTTTGGTTTTAATAGGAGATAAATTTGGTCAAAATGCTTTCGTTATCATTTATACTGTATACTTTTGAAAGGTGTCAAGATGTTCGATTATCTAATCTGGTGGATTTTCTCTTTGTATTTTCTTCCCAATACACTAGAAAGGTGAAAATGCACATTCATAGCAACAATGAAGTAAGAAGGATTTACAATGTGATTGGTACCATCAGAGGCACAGTGGAACCAGGTAAAATCGTTTGCCTTCAGCATAATGTGAGTGAGCAGTGACCTCTGCATATACCTCATGGTTACAAGTGGGACACGAGGAATATAGTTTTCTCTGAAATATTGCCCTGCGTGATCTTTGGTGTTGAAATGTTTATTGCACTGGCTTTTATATGGTTCAGGGTATGTCAGCACTTTCACTGTAAATGTTGATTTTCAAGGGGGAGTCATAACCAAGATGGAAATATTTGTCTTCAGGCAAGTAACTTTGCAATTGAAGGAATATTCTCAAGTGGATATTCTTCTGAAATAAACATGGGAATGGATTTTGCATTCCATTGGAAGACACTATATCCACCACTATCGCCTTTTTGTCTGTCTTACAGTCTCTTGTAACCAGTGTGATTTTATACTCTAAAAAACCAGGTATATAGACATCCCTAGAATAGTGATAACATCATTTATCTTCTAGCTGCAGCACTTTCCTTTTGCCTAAAACACAACTGTTAACTGTATCAGAGTAGCACAGAGGCCTAGTCTGAATTTTATCTCAATAGTGATATCTCTGTCATGATTTGGACAACCCTTTTTGTGATTGATTTTATATATATCCAGAGAAATACTGCGTTCAGCATACCCTAATGTTGTGAATTTGTGTGCTGTACAGATATAATTAGTGGATCAGCTTCACCATGGAACACACTATTTTAAAGTATGGAAAGATGCCTCTATCTTTAGAGGAAACCTATTATATTTAATAGTAGAAGTAACAATGTGGAGTTTGAGGTTTTAAGTCTTGTGGGATCCAGTTACTGGGTTTGACAAATTCTTCAGCACTGACTGAAAATACAGAAAAATGTCTTCAGAAATTTAAAATGTTTTTTGCCTTTCTGTCGTGGGTTTTATAAACTATTAATCTCTGCTGCCTGATACATACGTTGAAAATTAGAAATTACTTCAAGTTAACATCTCTGTGTCAGGAAAAAAAATTTTCCTAAGTAAACCTCCAAAATTAATTTCTCTAGACAGATATGTCATCCTGGGAGGCCACCGTGACTCATGGGTGTTTGGTGGCATTGATCCTCAGAGTGGGGCAGCTGTGGTTCACGAGATTGTGAGGAGTTTTGGAAAACTGAAAGAGAAAGGTAATGTAATGAAAGAGTAAAGCGCATCAAAGTAGCTGTTCTCAGCAGCGCCCCTTGATTTCTGTGAGATTTAAACATATGCTTGAAATTAAAAATGTGTCTCTCACTGATGTCTTGAATAAACACACTGCTGTGCACCTTGGTACATGTGAAGTACTTCTGCTAAAGAGAAAGTACACCTAGAGGGAAGCAAAACACAAAATGGGGGATGCTGAAATAGACACGACATTTAGGTACTACTGACTGCTGTGTATTTGAGGCTGGTCAGACTGGATGTGTCAGTGGTGTTATAAAAGTGGCACGGTGGACTGATAAAGGCTTCGTCAGGGCAGCACTGAGAGCCTTCTCAGCACTTGACTGTGGCTTAGAGGCATACTCAAGAATAAGTGAAGGATGTCAGTGTAATGCAGAGAATGAGCTGTGCAAACATAGTAGGAGGTAATGGTTAAAAATACCTCATGCCTAGTTGCATTAGAATAGGAACAAATGTCAACTGCACCAAGTTTCTGTTCCTGTCAGAGCAAATGCTGTCTCCCTATCTGACATCCCATGGAGAGAAGCTCTGACATAAATACTATGCTAGAGAAGTGTTCTTTGCCTGCCTATTACACATAAAACCTATTGACATTTAGTGTTATTTCCATTTCCTCCCAGTAACTGAATATCAGGGGAAGCTGTCTCTGGAATGCAAATGGGAAAAAAAAATTAAAAGTTAAAAAAGAAAGGCAGTAAAAGATGAAAAGGTTCCAGTAGCTTCAAAGAAAATTTTTGGGCTGAGATACAGCAGAAGGGCAATAGAGCCTGTTCCATTTGGCCTGGGTTTCAATTGAATGGAGGACTTCAAGTAAAAGATTTTTCTTTTGAAGGTGATCTGTCAAAGTTACAGGGAATTGCTTAGGTTTCGAAATCTGGCATTTGCAAGACAGGTCAAAGAAGTTCTGTAATAGATATGAAAATATGCCCCTTTTCTGTCAGAGTAGACATTGGTATACAACATAAACTAAAGTGAACAGAGCAAGAGGATTAGAAAAGCCTTCTTTCAAGAATTTGTGCACAGCACATTATTTTTCCTTGATCAGAGTTTTAGATTCTAGAAAATTTTCTTGCATTTAAAGGTGAGAGATGAAAAAGAGTACATTATTTGGCACAATATTGAAATAGAGTTGAGATTGCTAGAATAACAAATAATTTTTAAATTAGGTTACTGAAGTTGATGTTAAAAGTTCCTTATATATATCTCATTCCCCACAGATCATGGTAAAAGATGAGCCCCCCAAAAATGCCATATGTTTTCACATTAGTAGTGTAACAAGCATCCTTTATTTTTGTAATACAATTTTCATGGTCTTTCACTGCAGGATGGAGACCAAGGAGAACAGTGATATTTGCGAGCTGGGATGCAGAGGAATTTGGCTTGTTAGGATCAACAGAGTGGGCTGAGGTAAACCAGTAGTGTTCAAAAAGAAATTTGCATGGTGGCTGCTTTTTGAGAAATCTGCACTAAGAAAGCAGCACTTCTTCCCTCCCTCCCCTGCTTTCCCTTACACACACATTCTCTCTCTCCCTTGAGTTTCCTTTTGAACTACCAAGAATCTCTAGCTCCTTGCAGTATATGATATCTTTCTCTGAAACAGCTGTTTCTATTTTGAATGGGAAAATTGTTCTGAGGGGAAAAAAGTTCATCAGAATTTTCTTCCTTTTTTTTCTTTCTCACAGGAAAATGCCAAAATATTGCAAGCACGGGGAGTGGCTTATATCAATGCAGATTCTTCCGTCGAAGGTACATGGATTTGACTTGTGTTTTACAGGAATAGTGATGGTATGACTGGGAGGGATTTTGGCTGGGAGATTCATGAGACCTTCAGTGTGATAATTTTTGTTGCATTAATTAAGAAATGGATATGAGGAGAAACTGTGGCCTGAAATCCTAAAGGATCTTTCAGATATTCCTGTTGTTTCAGGGAAAAAGTCCTTTACAGTAGCTACACTATTTGAGGGATCATAGGAGAGACAAGATGTGTTTTGCCCTGAGCTCTGTGGCAACTATTTAGAGTCAGCTTCACCTCTTACAATGTGCATAATAATCATGGGGACATAAGAAAAGCTCTTAAGACTTGCTTCAAAAGCTGGGCTGTAATTCATCCTAACCACAGAAATGCACTGAGATCACAGGAAGACTCTTGTCAGCTTGCTCCTCATAGAGAATATAGCTCCTGAATCCCTTTCTTGTTAATAAGCAGTGGCATGAAATTTCAGCTGAGGGAACTTCCTTCTTCAAATAAATAGTTTTTCGTGTTTTTTCAGGAAACTACACACTGCGAGTGGATTGCACACCACTGATGTACAGTCTGGTGTACAGTCTGACTAAAAAGGTAATATCACTTGAAACTTTTAGCCAAGTATGTTCAGTGCTCTCTTACTTGATGGGGCTCTGTCTGTAAAATGTGTTGTGAGATCTTTCTTTTCTGATTGCAGTACCCCTTTTAGGTCAATAGCTAAGGAACTTGAGCTTTTCCCAGGAGAGATAAGGGGATTCCAAGCTTATACCTTCAAACTATTAGCTATTTGGGATTAGGGGATTTTTCCACTCCTCCTGTGAAAGCATTCCTTCTAAGAACAAAAGAATAAAAGAATGCTGTGAACTAGAGGACAGAAACAAGCAAAAACCTGGCTGCCCATATCAACTACTAGAATGCCCATGGTAGTGGGAGACTCTGACTCCCTTTAAGCAGGGGAAGAAATTAGGGTGGCTACCATGTTGTTTTTGTGTGATGTGACGGGTTTGGTCAATGTGCTCAGCTTCAGTGTACCCTGTTAGTTACTCTTGTTAGTACCTCTGGCTATGATGCTCTCACACATTTGTGTGGCTCACGAAATTAAGAGGTAAGGACCTTTCTCGGGAAATAGCCACGCCATCCTATGTTCCTTGCTTTGGGTCTTAGAGGCTGGCATTTTATTTCTGAGGTTTTGTTTCTGTTCAACTGTATTAAACAGTGAACATTTAATTAGTTTTTGTGTATGTTTTGATGCCAACGTAATGTATATTCAACTACTGTGTATATTCTGTGAATTTACTTTATCTGCCTTCATCTGCTTTCTGTATTCAGTCATCTGTCTTTTCTAGGGTTGATAATTTATTATCTCTTGGAAGCTGGCATTAGACTGGTGCAAAAGTAAAGGAAAAGTATTCAATCAGTATAATAATTTTCTGGCAATTAAAAGACAGCAAATAAAATGTAACTCTCTTAGAAGTAGGTACCCAGATAAAGACATTTCTGTCCTGAACTCCAGAAAAGTTGATCGCCTGCAGTTCCCATGGTAGCCTGTGCTAAGTGAAGGTGTTCAGAACTGTCAGGAAATCAGGTCAGCAGAGTCTCAGTTTGGACACCAAGAGCCATCATTAAAATGTTGACCTAAATACCGGTAAAAATGCTTGTGTAACCCTTCCTCGAGCTGGGAAGCAAAGGCTGATGAATGCATGTAATCACAGCTTGTTGGTAGCTGATGTCTGAAGAGAATGCTGATCAGGAAGCATGTCTCATGTGATCCCATCCAGAGTTAATCTGTGGTTAAAAGTCTTCATGCTGATAATTCTGTTCTGTGAACAATTTCCTTCATGGACAAAAACCCAAATAAATTAGTTTTAATTTGATTCCTATTGTGGAGTAATTCTTAGATAGGAGATAGATATATTAATAACAGAATATATATTAATAATCTTTAATAGATTCAAAATAATAAAACCTCAGCAGTCCACCATTATAAAGTAAAGATGAAAAAACATCCACAGTGTTTAAGCTGCTCAGTTACCTGGAAATTAGTCAGTGATAGGAATGAACTTGAGAATGATCATGATTTGTATAGCCCTCTAGCAGCTATGATGACATAAACACCAGGTACTGTGCACTTTGCCCTTTCTGAGGTTGCTTCTGCATCCATAAACATATTTTTTGTGAACTGAAACAAGGTAGAAACAGTTTTGAATTAAAGTAAGACAAAATTGCTTTCCTTTGGCAGGAAATGTCAAAATGTTTTGGTTTTGTGAGGGATTTCTCTGTTGAATATTTATATTAAGTGGCTGAAAATCTCATAAAGAAATATCAGAATGTAAATATTGACTTGAAATGTTTTGCTTTCCTTGTGTTTTCTTCCATCTGAAGTTACCTATTTTTTAGCAAATAAACTATTCTTCTGGAAAATGCTCTGCATTTGAAGTGTTAAAATGGAAATGCAGAAAGGTTGAGGGACTTAAAATGACTTGCTCATTGCCCTAGGCTGTAGGCTTAGTGTGACAGGTTGCTTGGTAACATTTAAAATTGTGCCCTTTGTCTTTTTCTAGATACCAAGTCCTGATGAGGGATTTGAAGGAAAATCTCTTTATGAGAGCTGGTATAAAAAAAATCCATCAAGTGAATATAAAGACGTCCCCAGGTCAGTGACAAAAGAAAACAAATTATGTACCAAACATTATTATAACTTGTAGAGTGTGGGTTTTAAGGAAATATTCATATGAAAATCTGAGTGCTGAAAAGAAATGGTGTGATTCTCAGCTGGTGTAGATTTCAGAGTTGTAATTATGGCAGCTCATACACTATTGTGCAACAGTTTTGTGAACCTGCCTTTGTAGATGAACAGGAGGCTTTATATATGAAACGTGTTCATTTAGTTTATAGAGATTTAGGCAAATAAGGGTAGTATGCACGAGCCAGTGGCAGGTGCACAAGATGTTAACAGCTTTCCTTTTCACTTTTTTCCAGTCTCCTGGAAGGCCTCTGAGTTTGGGTGTCTGGGGAGCACATCAGGCAGGATTTTACCGCATTGTCCTTCAAATTTACCAGGGGGTTTCTACAGAATCTCAAAAACTGATTTTATTCCATGAAGCCATGTTGGTACTGCTGTGATTTCTCTGAGTTGAGAGCTTGGGATAGTGGAAGTTCAGCAGGAGGAAGGTCATTGGTTCTTGTCAGTGATAAAAGATATTGAGGTGAATTCTCCTCCTGAGAACTGGGTATCTCTGACCCTGAGAAGGGTGACTTTGCTCCTCCGAGAATTCAGCTGATGAGGTGCAGGTAATGTAGGAGTCAGAGGCAGTTCATGGTGTATTGACAAAAAAGAGCACACTAGGAAAAGAGAGTGTAGTGACTGACTGCTGAATAAATAACTGCCACGGTATACTTGGAAGCAAACTAAAATTATACCTTAAGCATTGTCACTCAAGGCATTTTCTTCTTTCTTTAAAGAATAAATAAACTGGGTTCTGGCAATGACTTTGAAGCCTTTTTTCAACGTCTTGGCATTGCTTCAGGCAGAGCACGTTACAGTAAAAATTGGGTAAGTCTGTGTCTTTGTATTTTGGTCTCCCTTGTAACTGCCTGAATAACATCACCTCTAAAGGAGCCATTTAGACTTCCAGCTTTTTAGGATAGTTCAGTTCAGTGTGTCAGAGTGGTGTCTAATTACTACAGCTCTATGCGCTACCTCAACACATGTATGCAATAAATAAGAATGGTCAACTTAGTGTCAATCAGACACAAAAGGACTTTTGCTCAGGGTAAATGGTAAATGGATGTGCTCAAAATTACCTATGGTTGATGAAGGCTTCTGAGTAGCTTTTGGTGACTTTTGAATGATTTGTAACACTTTACGAAGCTTTGAATTCAAAATGGTTTGTGTTTTATTGAAAATATGGGTTAGGCTCTGGAGTATGCTGTGAGAAGAGATTAACTGAGAAATGTTCAAGGAGCAAACTATTCAATGTGGTCATTTCCTCTGAAAAGAAAGGAATATCCAAGGACACAAACAAATGATTGTTGAATCCGAGCAAAGAGAGGAAGTCCAATCTCACCTGGATTTAGCCAACTGAAAGCTACGTGTCTGTGCCTAGCTACCTTCTTTGGGCTGTGTACAGGGTCAGTGGAGAGGGATTTCTCCAAGTGACCATTCATTTCATCACAGGTTGATGTCTAAGAGAGCCACACTGACCAGTTTTTCTCCTTCGACCGTCTATAGTGGCTACATAGGATTAATGTGACCTGAACACTTAAACTTTACCATGCCTTGAATCCCACAGCAAAGGTTTCCAAGCCACTCTGAAATATCCAGAGCTGAATAATGGTTTTGTTTTGGCTTGGTTTCTTTTGTTTCAGAACGTAGAAAAATACAGCAGCTATCCAGTTTACCACAGTGTCTATGAAACCTATGAAATTGTGCAACAGTTTTATGATCCCACTTTCAAGAACCATCTGACAGTAGCTCAGGTACGGGGAGGGCTGGTGTTCGAATTGGCCGACTCTGTTGTGCTTCCTTTTGACTGTAGAGATTATGCATCAGCTGTGAGCAACTATGCTCACATCATCTATAATTTGTCAAGGAATCACGAAGAGGAGCTGGCAACATACAATGTATCCTTTGGTACGTACAGTCTTTCATCACGCTCCTCCTCTCTTAATGCTAACAGTGCCTTATGTTAATGGATGTCTTAGTCCTGACCTGGTATTTACCTGGTGCTGTATGAACAGTAAATAAAACAAGAGCAACACCCTCCATTAATTTAAAATGGGAATATTTTGTCACTAGCATGCCTGTGTAGGGACTATGCCGCTACCAAATAGAGCTAACATTTACAGTTGCATGTGCTTTGACCTATATATGATTCACCAGTGTTGACAACAATATATCATTGTCATGTTTCCTTAAAAAAAAAAAAAAAATCCCACTGCTTTGCAGCTTATAGTGTTGGATAATTCTGTGCCTGAAAAACCTTTCTTTAATTAGCAACATGATAGAGTATTCAGTTTAGGATTTGGCTGCTAATGGCCAATATCAGGTACACATGCGTGCGTGTGCACACATACACATGTTCTCAGTCTTTCTCAAAACTCTTTGTGGAGGGACATAACAGTAAAACACAGGTTGTTGGGATTTATAAAATCTCAGATCTACCTAAACAGTCTGGTTCTGGTTCCATGATCCAGTTTTCGATATTTCTGTACATTCTTCAAGTAGCAAATAGTAAACAATATTCACAAAAATACTTTTTTCTGCTGTTTCTAAGACAGGTTTTCACACAGAATTACATATTTTTTAATGTACGAATATAGGGTCATTCTCTTTTCCTTCAGTTAGACTTTTAACAGTTCATGATCACAGTGGAAGAGAAAGCTTTAATTGAAGAATTTGATTTGTTAAATGATATCTTCAGAATATGAAGTTAAATACTTTCTTCCTGCTCCCTCCAGATGCTCTGTTTTCAGCTGTGAAGAATTTTACAGGAGTTGCTGCTAGCTTTCATGAGAGACTGCAACAAATAGATACCAATGAGTAAGTTTAACTCTTTTTTTCTTCCAGTCAAATACTCCATGTAGTCCTCTGAGCTCAAGAGGGCTTAGTCTTCACTTGGTGCTACTTAATGGGAAAAAAAGAAAAAAAAAGAAGCTGTAGTTGTGGCAAGCTTTTTGATGAGCTTTCAAGAAATTCTATGCACCACCTATGCCAAAAGGCCTAGTTTGCACTTGACTTAATTCTTAATTTATTCTTTGTAGGCCATGCCCAGAATGACAAGCCAAACTTCCTTTTGTAGATACATATATGTATGTTCCATTTCTTGGGAAGAATCTAATTTAGCCATATGCTTACCCTTATGGAACTCTAACTGAGAATAAAAGCCATCTTTTTAATGGCAGCAACTTTCAGATAAAGGAGTCAACAGTAATCTCTTATGCAAAAGATGACATTTTTGACATATGACATGTATGTGACATTTTCAAAGTGGCTTTATTGATGGATGGCCTAAATCTATGCTTTAATTCAACCAACCAGTTTCAGTTTCTGTTTATACCACTGTAAACTTGAAACTATTTCCTAATGGTAGTAGAATTATTCCAGGCTTACTGTGATAGAAATTTTATCATATTTTATTGATGAATGCCTTTGAAGGTCTACAAGTTACTTTGGATGTAAGCCACCAAGCCCACATATACTCTGTATAACCTTCTTCACAGTTCTTTTATTTGTTAAGCATCAACAGTATGCGCAGGGCTATTCAAAGCACACAGACACAGATGGTCTCTGCTCTAGGGAATTTAAAATCTACCATCAGAAAAACACAATTCTTGGATGGCTCAAAGGATGATTGTAACATCACAGGGTTCCTTTTTCTGAGATGTTACGATTTTACATGAAAACAAATGCAACTTTATCAAAGTAGTTTGTGGCTGGCTGGCTTTGAAGAAAAGAGGCTCCTTAGAAATCTGTTGTTCAAAAGAAGAGACTGGTCTGCCTAAGCATCCTCATGAAAAGGAAATAAAGGAATAAGATGCAACATGAGAGAAAATACCTGAAGCGCTGTCTTCTTCAACACTATCACTTGGCCTTTAAAAACAGCTTTAAGAGACTTTGCAGTTAAGAACCAGACTCTGTCACAGCATAGATCAGCATAATTCTCTTGTGCAGGTTAGCTGACGTGGGCTGTCTTTTGTGGGCTACACTTAAAGTTCAACGTCACAGATCTACTGTCCTTCATAAATACAGATGTGTATGCTGGGATAAGAGTAGGTCAAACACACTGTGGTTAACGTATTCAGCATATTCCTTTTTCTTTTTTTAGCCTGCTTGCTGTCAGATCACTAAATGATCAGCTCATGTTTCTAGAAAGGGCTTTCATCGACCCTCTTGGATTACCTGGCAGGCCATTCTATAGGTGAGAAAGGCTTACTTTTCACTTTCCTCATGGAGTACGCTATGAGAATTCCTTTAAGATTTGCAGGTCTCTAAATGGAGTTACAATGATTTTATTCACCACAGTAAAAGTAGATGAGGCAGGAGGAATACGACTGAAAAGGGGAAATGACATTGGGGAAAACTTCAGTGTGATACACTATACTGAATGAGGAAGATTGTTTTTGGAAGCCTATTCATATAATTTTTCTTGGTTTCATTTGACTTCTAAGCAGATGTAAAAGTTTAGCCCTGGAGTCATTTTAAGTAATTTTAGTTGTAGGAACTTTAGGAAGTTGTTCTTATTATTTGAAAGTGAAATAGTGTATAATTGAAGTACCTACAGTTTGATCAATTTTAAGAGCACAGTCATGCTAGCAAATGTAGTTTGGAGGGCAGTACTGAAACATCAGGGAAGGAATTTAGTGGTCCTCTCATCCAGTTCAAGAAGTAAATCTTATTTAAGAGGCAGTGAATCAAGTCTAGCTTTTTGGTCCTTCTACCAGTCTGCATAATTCGGAACAGTAATCTCTCCACTAAAAACTAACTGCAGAAGGAGAAATTAAGATCTACAATCCTTGTACCTCTCATAGCTCATGGTTAAAAATCTGCTGAGAACAGAGTCTCTTGTTAAATGTCTTCCTACCTCAAAGCATACCGGTATCTGTTGGAGACTGTGTGTTTCTCTGGGAAAAAAAGCTGGCTTTTTTTAATCTTTTAATTTCATCTAAGTTGAGCGAAAGGAAAATACTTTAGTTAACTTTATCTCAAGTAGCTATAAGGCTGTGGAATTCATATGGCATAATGCAGCTTATGTTATTTTCTTGCCTCGTGGACTTTAGCTACTATTGCTGCAATAATCTTATTTATTTACATCTTCAGTGTCAAGAGTTTACAGCTGGTATAGAAACAGACTCGTTTTATCCATAAAATAGTATGTTCTATTTTCCTAATGCATAATACGGTTATTTTTTCCCCTCATCTTCCCTACAGACATGTTATCTTTGCTCCAAGCAGCCACAACAAATATGCAGGAGAATCCTTCCCGGGAATCTATGATGCCCTGTTTGATATCGAAAGCAAAGCGGATCAACACGAAGCCTGGGAAGAAGTGAAGAGGCAGATTTCCATTGCAGCCTTCACTGTGCAGGCAGCAGCAGAAACTCTGAAGGAAGTAGCTTAAATATGAACAACATAGTCGTCAATGAAGACTAAATGTGACAGTTTGCAGAAGCCTTAAAAATGGAGCATTTGAAAACACTAGGAGGACTGTGACAAAGAACACAAAATCAAAAAAGTCTTGGTCTTTGCGAATAATATACCAAAGTGGAATGCATTTAGTAATGTTAACAAGGTAATATACTCCATTCTGAGAGCTCAGGGTTTAGATGTCTTCTGAAATGAGAGTGAAAATGTTTCAGGTTTTCTCTCAGCTTTGTATTTTAAGAATTGCTAACCACTGGATTTATTTTCAGAATTTTGAGTTTTTCTAGCTTGATTATTATAGCGATCTTCATAGTTCTTCAGAAAAACAGAACTCATTTCATGCTTCTATCAGTTACTAATTTTGTTGTTGCCTTTTTGTTATTTACCCTGGGATTGCATAATTATACTTCAAGACAGATCTTTCAGCCCTCCTTTTACACAAAGATTCATGTATGGAGATGGGAAAACTGTCACGTACGGTGTGCGGGATGTATAATAATTGTAACAAGTTTTGGGCAGCCAGCCCAGAATACTCATCCATGACATTCTTTTCCTCACATGCTGAACCTTGCAGCTGTTTGCAAATAAATTTAAGCAAGAAGCTTTTAGTCACTGGAATAAAAACAGGGCAATACATCTTGTCAGACACACAGTCATCTCACAAAATGTCTTTCAAGATGAAGACCCTATTGTTACTCTTTTAACCAAAATCTACCCTTGCTATGCCTTGCCCATATAAAGATGTTTTTAATATGAAGACAGAAGCAAAGAAAATTCATCATGTCCTTAGTTTGAAAGGATACCAAATTATTACCATTTTGGTAGAGTCTGTATGTCTGATTATTATGTGCTGCTTACTCTTATGATGGACCATGAGACAACCAAGATCAGACAGAGCAGACTCAGAAAATCAGATCCCTTCATCTGAAATTTTGTCACAGGAGTATTGCTAACCTCTTGCACAGCTAATGTTTTGTTTGATTTGATGTGCCATGTTAGCTGAGGCCTGTATTGTATCTTAAAATACTGTCCCATGATCTGATGGTTTTCAGTATCATGGTAGATTTTTTTTTTTCCCATGAGGCTTCATTTATTCATAAATATTTCTACACTTCACATTAAAACCTTTTAGACAAGTTGCTATAATTAAGTCATTATTTTGCTTAACTGTTGATCTTTCTGATAAAATAATCTAGTTTGCCAGATAATGGGAAGTGCTCTTATACCCATAGTTATTGCCCAGTTATTTTCACATTTTTAATGAAACTGATTGGAGTAAAACCATGGAGATGTCTTTCCCCAAATCTAGTGCTGATGGGAGACATTGCTGACTCTGTTTTGTCACTGCTGTCTGCTCCACTGCCCCACTTCTACCAGTGGAGAATTCGTTATGAATGTCTATAATCCACCTCTGAAAAATATTAGCCAGGTTAGTTTAGATATCTTAATGTAGAGGATTTTGCCTGTAGCAATCAGGAGAATGATAACCCAATCCACCATGCAGAGAAGGGCAGCAATAAACAGTTCCTGTTGACCAGGTGGATACAATAACAATATTTTTCTAATGCTAAAGAGGGCGAACTGAAGTGCTAAACTCCAAAATTGTGGAGATCTTTCCCTATGTGACCTATATGCTGCTTTAGCAACTTTTTCTTTCAGTCCAGAAGACATAATTTTTTCATCTCTGGCCTAAACATAGCATTGTTTCATTTAAGTTTAATTAGGGCCCTTTTTGGTAATAGTTAGCAGATAATACACAATGTCAGGGCCCAGGACCACACAAAATACAGAAGTAGTTACACTCTTAAACTACAGCAATGTCCATGAAAAAAAATCTGTTGCCAGTTCCCTGATCACTGCAAGGAAGGAGATACAGGAACAGAAGTTCTCTCTCTCCTGTTTAAGTACAAGCTGAAGACATAGGCTTGTGTGAACCTTACAAACTTCAACGGGGCCAAGTGCCACATGCTGCACCTGGGTCAGGGAAATTCCAAGCACAAATCCAGGCTGGGCAGAGAATGGATCAAAGCTAAAAAAGCCCTAGGGAGAAAGATTTGGAAGTGTTTGTGGATGAGAAGCTCATCGTGACCTGGCAAAGTGCACTTGTGGTCCAGAAAGCCAGCTGCATCCTGGGCTTCACCAAGAGAAGTGTGGCCATCAGGTTGAGAGGGGGGATTCTCTCCCTCTGGTCTGCTCTCGTGAGACCCCACCTGCAGGGCTGTGTCCAGCTCTGGGGCCCCAGTGTACGAAAGGCCTGTTGTAAGGAGTCTAGAGAAAAACCACTAAATCATAGGGCTGGAGCACCTCTGCCATGAAGACAGGCTGAGAGAGCTGGGGCTGTTCCGCTTGGAGAGAAGAAGGCTCCATGGAGACCTCAGACCACCTTCCAGTACCTAAAGGGCCTAAAGAAGGCTGGAGGGGGACTTTTTATAAGGACATGTGTGATAGGACAAGGAGGAATGGCCTTAAGGTGAAGTGCACAGTCCTTTACACTCTCTGCCTCACTTGGGTACATTCCTCTTGTGGAAGAAAGGGTCAAAGTTTGGAAGCTGCACTTGTCAGCTGCCAGCAATGTAAACTTTATTTTAGTTGGAATCTGATAATGGTCTCCTGAAGTTCAAGATAACAAAGACTCCGACTCAAGGCATCAACATCTACTACCGTTTTAATCTGATAGAAAGACTGCAGAGGCCGTGGGAGAGTTCAGGGGACAGCGCAACTGGCAGAGTCAGAAGGAAGCTACTGATTTGAAATTGCGGTTGAGCATTCCCCTGTTGCCATTTTTTCTGCCAGAGCTGTCTTTCCCACAGACCAGGGCCCCTTGATCTCTCAAGCCACAAGTTCAACCTTTAGTCAAACAGTAGGTCAAGCAGCACAACAGTAGCGTATCTGTCTTGCTGCAGTTATTAAGCTTTAGGGCCCAGTTGCTGAGCAGCTATAGCCTACAGTTTACAAGCCCTGGCATTCGTTCTGTGTTTTCACATACCATTGCTGGCTTTACTAATTGGCTGAATGGCATAATTATGCATTCAACACAGAAGTGCATGCTAGTGTTGCATTTGGCATGTGTCCCCTTGCCATTTTTTGAGCTTTTCTAGTTTACTAGGGATTTTTGTATTTTAAGTGAGTAGAGTATATGTAGCTACCTGTAAGTGCTCCTAGCTTTAGCTGAACCTCACTCTTGTTTTCACTGTCAGAATGAGCAATTCTCACCAATCCCGAACTCAGTATGAGGCATATGTGGTAACTGATAATTTTAATGATAATTCTAAAAGTGTTATTAATTTAAAGAAGTACCGTGTGTTCAGGAGTTTATGGTTTGGACCTTTTTTCTCACCTGCACTGAGAAAAGGATCCCTTTTACCTTGTAATCTTTTCACAGTTTGTTTTGCATTATTTCTCTGACTACTTTGGGTTGATTTTATCTCCTTTCAGCCTCAAACCTTAGATTAAACTTGGACTGAAGTGGGTGTTTTCAAAACTGAGTAAAATACCCAGCTATTAACACTCATGCACTTGTAGAAGTATCTCAACAGGTAATATCTTAATTCTAGCTGGAGAAGCCTCATGTAAAAGAACAGAGTGGCTGATGGATGTGGCTTTGATTTCGCCAGGATAAGACTCAAAGGAAGATGAGCATTTTGGGCTACCGATCATCTCAAGAGCTCTGAGGTCTCTCCTTGGGTACAAAATGAGATGAACAGCAAGAGCTAAGAGTGAGATGAGGTTTGGGTTGGAGCAGCTTCTTCCACCTTCTCACATATGTGACTTTGCATTCCTGACATGCTTTACTTTGGATCTCACATGTCAGGTTCATTTTTCTCTGACTCCAGTTATTCTGAGGAGCATTTGGAAGACTCCATACTACACCTTTGGCTTTGTGATTGAGTAATATGTGTGTGTGTGTATGTGTGCATGCAACCAAACCTCATCTCGCTTCTGTTTCACCTGAGTGAATGGTAATTACTTAGCCTTCTTATGCTGGTTTTCTTCCAAGGAGTTTGTAGGTGAGATAACTCAGGGATACTTTCACAACCTGTAGGCAAGCAATTACAAAATTTTTGGATATAAAACAGATATGATCCAAGGTGGACAACAAAAATTCTTGTGTAGTAATGTCACTCTTTTCACTGGCCTCCACAGCACACCACCTGATTCAGAGAATAGGACAGAACAGTTTGAATTGGAAGGGTCCTCCAAACACCATCTAGTCCTTTCCTCCCTGCTGTGAGCAGGGACATCTTCAATGGACCAGGTAGCTCAGAGCCCCGTCCAACATGACCATGGATGTTTCCAGGGATGGGGCATCCACCACCTCCCTGGGAAACTTGTGCCAGTGGCTCTCCACCCTCATTGTACAAAATTTCTTCTTTATGTCTAGTCTGAATATGCCCTCTTTTAGTTTCAAACCATGACTTGACCTATTACAACAGGCCCTACCAAAAAGTCTGTCCCCATCTCTATTGGGTTCGTGTGGCAATGTTTTCATAGTGAAGGGCCACAGTGGTGGCTTCTGTGAGGAGCCTGGAAGCTTCCTCTGTGTCTGACAGAGCCAACACCAACCAGCTCCGAGATGGACTCACCGCTGAATAAGGCCAAGCCATCAGTCATCATGGCAGCGTCTCTGTGCTAACAGATTTTAGAAGAAAGTTACTTTGCAGAAGCAATTAGAGCCAAATTAGAGAGGAGTGAAAAATCGTGAGAGGAATAGCCCTGCAGACCCCAAGGTCAGTGCAAAAGGAGGAGAAGGGGGAGCTCCAAGTGTCAGAAGAGATTCCCCTGCAGGCCATGGTGAGCACCCTGGCTGCACAGAGCAGTATTCAGTTGCCTGAAAAAAGGCTCTGCGGTTTCACTTAAGGTGTTGAGAGAAGTCTCACCTGGCCTGTAGCTGTTACCTCAGAGCAGGACACAAATGCTGCCCTGTACTGGTTTGCTCTGTCTAGAGGTTTTGGACACTCCATGAGCTCCCAAATGGCACTAGCTGTTTTTCTGTGAGGAAACGAACACTCTCAGTATGGACTAATTCAAGTGCTTAAAGTTAGGTGCTTATCACACTTTAGATACCCTAGGATGTCTGGCCTGATCCCAGGATGGTCCCCGTGTTGCATATGGGAACCCTATGGCACAAAGGAGTTAGGAGTAAAGAAGATTAAGCTGAAAAAAATGGTTGCAATGTGGGAGAAGATGTTTTAATTTTTGGCTTTGTTTCTCACTGTCCAAGTCTATTTTAATTTGTAATAAATTACTTCTCCCCAAGTGGAATCTGTTTTGCTTATGATGGTAATCAGCAAGTGATACCCCTGTCTTCATTTCAACCCATGAGCTTTTTTGTCTTATTTCCTGCCTGAGTCATGTTGTGGAGGGTGATTGAAGACAGATTTACAGTGTACATTATACTTGCATTTAATTGTAACATAATATAATAATTTTAACTCCACCTTTGGCCAATCCATGGCATGTAAGAACATGTCACAACTAATAACTAATTGTAATAGGACTGTATTTTAAGTGGTAGAAGCCACTTGGCTGCTGCTCGTTGTTCAGCCTCAGCATTGCTAATGCCCTTGTCACTTTAAAAAGACGTACGCATGGAAATAAATGCATTTCATACATTCTCACTGTTGCTATTCTTACCTTCTTCCTCCACTGATGTTATTATCATGTGAGGTCTAATTTTGATAGTAATCTCCGAAAGCCCTTGTCACTTTACTGTCTATTATGTGCCAGTCCCACACCTGTGGTGCTATATAAATGCTAATAATACATCAATATGCTCATTCTTTATGAGTTCTGTAGGTGGAATTCCATCTGGTTTGTATATGTCAATTCAGATGCTGGTGTGAAATGTCATTGCTGTTCAGAATTTGTGATGGCTTGTGAGCAGTTGGAAAATGACAGGAAAAAATCACAAAACTGGACGTGCTTATCATTTGAACAAAGACATCCAGCCCTATGCTTCAGCCAGTTGCTGTGACTGGTGCAGAATACCCAAACTGCGTAATTTTTCTCTGAAAAGCCTTAGTTTAAATAATTAGGACATTAATCAGTCTTTCCTGCTTTTTCTGAGTATTTTCAGCCCATCATAATGTATTTAAGAAAGTTTTGATACTCGGAGTACTGATGTTTTTTTCACAAAATGTATCTACTTTGGACTTTGGGGAGTGAGTGGTAGGAATTTGGAGCATGCCCAGGCTCCCAGAAAAGCTTTCCTGCCTTCAGCCTTATAACTGGTCTCAAATGGGCAGGTCCTCAGTTCCAGAAAGATCAGTCTTGGCTTCCATGTAGCCATGAAGGAACTCAGCAGCAGGGAGTGATGTGCAAGGTCAGAATAAGTTTGTGCAAAATGTGATGATTCTGTGCACGTATTTTTTGACTATTCCCTGGGCTGCAGTTGTTTCCTTCCCCATGAGGTACTGATGAATTTGACCAAATTAGACTAGGAAAACTTGATCTTAAGAACCTTGTAATCTTACGTGCAAGTAGCTAGAGAATAAGGAAATAAATTTGCAGATTTTCCCAGTTGCAAATTGGATGATATCTGGAAGTGTTCATGCTGACCAACCTAAATTGTGTTCTCAGCTTCTCTCTGTATACGTTCCTTGCTAAGGATTAATGTTACCGTGGATTAAAAAGGGAAGCAATTCAGTGTTTCATTGGTAAAGAGGAAACAAGTTTTCCCTTAATTTCATCTCTTGGCCACTTCCACTGGAACAGGTTGTGAACAAGCCTAAAAGAGGAACTTTCAAAACCAGACAATCCTAATAATTAATATAAATTAGCCTCTTAAATAATATGTGTGGATTGCTCGGTGCACAGCCTGGATACATATTTGTTACAGAAGATACACATGCAGCTACACAGGAGCTGTCTGGTGGGGTGAGACTAAGAAGTGGAAGAGTTTTATTGCATTTGGAAAATTGTATCATCATCACCCGGGGATTAAGGCTGGTTAGGCAGCATGAGAGCTGAGAAGCAAAGAAGCCAGGGACAGCCCTGGGGCTGCGGGCGGAAGGAGGAGGAGGAGAAGGAGGAGGAGGAGGAAGGCAGCTGCTTGCCAGCCCTCAGAGCCTGCCAAGCTGCCGGCCAGTGCTGACCGTATGGCCGGGAGCAGGAGCAAGGCCACCCTCCGTGCGTGGCTCGTGTGCCCCGGGCTGCTCGGCTGTTTCTTGCTGGGCTTTCTTACAGGTGAGTACGGAGATCCAGGGGCTCAGCCCCCCGCTTCTTTCTCCTGCACATACTTGTGTGCAACCCCTGTTGAGATTAACTCACCAGCAGGGAGATTATACCGCTCTTTAGGGACATGATACTCGTCCCACTGCTTTTCTCAGAAGTTTTTCTCTCCAGCAGTTTCAGTCTTTAGGGAGTGAGGAACAGAACGGCTCCGTGCTTCAGCTCACGAGCCCTGGTGAATTGACAGTTTCCTGAAACAGGCAGCCAGGCATTCAAAGAGGAAAGATTAATACAAGAGTTTGAGACTTCAGTGATTGCAAGATCTCCCAGATTTTTTTTAAAATTTTTATTTCCTGTTTTTTTTACTGAAGATATATTTAAATGCTCCTATTCAGTTGCTATTTTAGAAATTAGGGGTAGAACGTAGAGGAGGAGGAGGAGTTTGACTGACAGCCAAGTTACTGAAATTGTCATCATGCACAATGAACTTTACTAGAGATTCTTTTCTGAAGTCATTTGCAGCATTTGATTTTAAATCTAAAATTGCATGTCCTTTTAAAACTTGTATTGTAGCACAAACCTAAGGCTGAAGCATGAAAGAAAAATCCATGAGGGCTATTAAATAAATAAAATATTAGTTTAATTTAGGAGATCCCTGAACTGCAAATTTCTGGTACTTGTGCTATGCTTATACATTTCCCTGAACATCACCTTTTGGCCCTGCTCCAAAACAGGATACTGGGCAAAATGGACTTTCGGTCTGACCAAGCATCACTGTTCAGTTCAGAGTGTTACTACAATTGTATTTAAGTGTAACAGGTCATATATAGTGTGCATGTGACAGCACATGTATTTCTCTTTCTTATGAAAATTTTCCCAGTTTGGGACTGTCTAGCTATAATAATAAAAGGATTTTTTGTTGTTGTTGTTTTTTTTTTTCTTAAGACAAATGCATGCATTTGATATACCCTCTCCTACTACTATTTATGGCTACTGAATAAATAATAAACATTTTAAAACGGACTTGGATGATGGTTAACTTTATTCTTTTAATTATTAAATAGACTTACCCCACCTTTCCCCAGGTCTGTAACTATGACAATCTGGCAGGGTGGCTGTTGGGTCCTAGACCTTTACTTTAAATATGCTTACACATCTATTTTAAGATATATGCATAAACTAAATTAAGTCATTTCATCATGAGTATCAGGAGTTCAAACCTGACACTACAAACAGTTAATTGAGAATTCAAACTATAGTTTAAAATTAATGAGAGATGAGTCTGCCTTAAAAAGGGGATTTACCAGGGATTTAGCGTGTACTCTTTTCACTATGACACTTTTAGGCATTTCAGTCAATGAAATATATTTTACTTTTCTGCTTCATTTCTCTGAGCCTGCAGACACTGACAGAGGGTGCTCTAAGCTCTGTTCATCCTTGTGGTTTTAACTGTTTAGTACCACAGGTCGCACCTGCGCTCAAACATGTGAGGACATTCTTTCTAAGTAGGAAACTTCTCAAATGTGTTCCAGGATGGTTTACAAAACTGACTGAGAAAAACCCCAACCCTTCAGATGTCCATCAAAATGTGAGACAGAAACTTGTGGCTGAAATGAAAGCAGAGAACATCAGGAGATTTCTTCGGTAAGCCTTGCGCATCGTTTTTGGAACAATTTTATCAGTCAAAAAAAGCCAGAAAGTGATAACATCAGCTCCAAGGAAGGGCCTCTGAAAGCAGAGCTTTTAAGATGCTTTGGAAGTATTTAGTTTGTACGGAATGTCTGAGGGAAGAAGAGAGAGGCTCACGACTCTTCTGTTCACCCCTTCCCCATTTTTGAAGTTGCCTTTTTGAAGTGGCTGTACTGTCAAGTGTACTTCCCTCACCTGCATTACTGCCAGTGCTTACCAGTCTTCATGATTTCCCATCTTCTCTATTTAAAGAAGTGTGCCTTTTTTTTCTTGCAAGTGTCTGAAGCTCTAACATCAAGTAACTTTGCTTCCTTTCAGACTGAGATGATTTTACTCTATTTGGGATACAAAGATTGACATGAATTACATCTGACTGATCATCTGCTCAGTGTCTCCCTAAACTTTCAGTTTGAGCAGCTAAGTAGAAAATCAATCTATTAAAAATTAATGCTACAAACTTGCATGGCACTGAGTTGCACGTATACTTACAACTGCTAATTCCTTTAGTGTGGCCATACTAGATAATGTGCTGTTAATTGGGAGCTCTGACATCCCATTACACCCTGTCTTCTGTTTCAGAGATAAAGGGCTCTGTCTGTGGTCTGTGTGCTTGTATGGTTGGTTAAGCCTTGCATGATGCAATTTTTAGTAAATAATCTTTTTTGCATCCCGGTGCATCCATGCAGTTCTTTCAAAACATCAAAAATTCTAGGGACATAAAAAACCTTTTATTTTTGCCCATAGAAAATGAAAAAAACCCACATTATTGTGTATATTTATATTTTCTACAGAGGAAAAAATATATCCACATGAAAAATAAATACATACAAACTCTGGTTAGTAAAGTGTTGGTATTCAGCACATAAGTCAGCAGCTGCATCAAGAACATCAAAGGATTACTGACAAATTTGATTTCTATACATTTATTCTAAACCCAAAAGGTTTCATACCTAACATCAATTAGCTTTTTAAGTCTACAAGCCTAATCTTATTTTGTATTTCTTGCTTTCAGTAGATTGCAGAGTTCCTGAAAATTATGTTTGAGTGAGAATCTAGGCAACATAGCGTGAAAATAGTTCTGTAATTATGCCAAAGTCTCTTGGCCATGGGATATTAATGGTTTCTCATTTGTCTGCTTGCTTTGGTGATTGGCCAAATGCTTCATACTGGTTGGATTTTTTTTTTTTCTAAATTCAAACAAAAATCAAGAAATGCAGAAAAATTGTATTAACACACTATCCAAAAAGTTTGTCAAAAGCATAAAGAAATGTGAACTTGAGAATCTTGATCCATATTCTTCGTTTTTCAGACTACTGCATCTGCTTTTATCAAGTGGGGAAAAAAACTATGAGTCTCAGAAAATGCAGACACTTTGGTCTTAGCATTATATCATAGCTCTGGAAAGGATTAAACTGTTTGGAAGGGAAAATTGGGAAAAAAATCATGGTGTTTTTTTTTTTCTGATGGCATATGTAGTATTTAGTATACTTAAAGAATTAAAAGGTACTTAAAATACTTGTGAGAATTAAAGTGCAAGAAGAAAACAGGCAACAGGGTTTGGCTCTCATCGTTTCCAGACTCTGGTGCATACCCACACAGTTTAAAGAGAGGGAACGACAACAGCAGAGAGCAAAAGGTTGTGGTCTACTTAGAGAATCTGGATGCATTCAGATCCTGGGGCCAGGTGGGGCTCATGTGAAAGACCTTCATGTTATGATTGCAATGTTGCTGTAGTTGAGAAGTTCCGGTGATTGAAAGATGGCCCAGATGTCTGAAAAAGGCTGATATTGTGCCCCTGGTTTAGTAAGGACAGCCTGGAGGGACTGTGAGCTGGTCAGTTTCAGGTCTGGAAGGGTGACAAAGCATCCTTCTGGTATCTGTTTCCAAACACATGAAGGACAGAAATATAGTTAGCAACAGTCAGCATTTATTTCCTCATTGTTTATATGACCAGCATGATTGCCTTCTGTAAGGAAATGACTGGCTACGTGCATGAGACACTACAGTGGCTGTAACATCCTTGACTTTAACGAGGCTTTGAACATCATTCTCTTTTGGAAGCTGAGGAAGTACACACTGCAGAACATGGGTTGAAAACAGTCTGAAATGACAGGCTGAAGTGATATTAATCATGGTATTTGCTGTCACTAATTAATGTAATTGCTGGTATCTGACATCTGTGGGGCAACCATTGACAAATAGCCTGTTGGGAATTGGAAGCTCATGCTGAGTACGTGGCTGGCTGATGAGCTTTCACCATTACTTACTTGTTCAGTGGGCAGAACAAATTGTAGACAGATTTCTGTAGGGTAGCCCAGAGGGACTGGATCTTGTTCCTGACTGTTTATCACCATTATGTGTTATATCTGATATGGAAGTAAATGTTAAGAAGGATTTTGTTACTCAGGCTTTTGATTAAGAAAAAAGAGCAAACCTGTGCAGATAATTTAATGTAATGATTTTCAAGTTAATTTCTGCCAAGAGTACAAATCCATCATCAGATACCAGAATTATCTGGAAGGCTCCTTTCTGAATGTGTTGCTTTCCTATATTTATTTTTGCTTCTTGCATACCGCTACTATTCTTTTGCTGAATCTTTCACACTGATTTTCATTGCCTTTGTGTAGATGTGGCTATTCCTGCTATGCAAAGAGAGAAGTTCAGCTGACTTATCTTAAGGCCTCAGGAAAGATCCTCTGCTCTGGCTATATTTTGTACATGTCCTGAAGCAGACTCTGATAAGCAATCATGTTATACAGCTCAAACTTTAAGACCTTACTGTCCATGCAATGTGTTTTGAAGATTAGCTTTATACACACTGATCCTATTTCACTATTGTATCTCTCTGCATTTGCTGCTTACTAGTGGTTTTCTGTTTTATTCTAGTTCATTTACCAAGTTGCCTCACCTCGCAGGAACTGAACAGAATCTTCTTCTTGCCAAAAAAATTCAAGGCCAGTGGAAGGAATTTGGATTGGATTCAGCAGAACTTGTTAATTATGATGTGCTTCTTTCATACCCAAATGAAAAGCAGCCAAACTACATTTCAGTAATTGATGATCAAGGGAATGAGGTGATCTTTTCAATGACAAAACTGTATTTATGTAAAACCAAAAAACCATCAGTGACTTCCTGTTAAAAAAACAGTATCTTCCTCTGTATTCCCACCTATTCAGCTCAGCATGCGCTTTATATCATTAAGAAAAAATAATCCAGTGCAAAGGGAATTCATATTTAGAAATGGTTTTCCAGGCTATGCAGAAAACACAGCAGAGTGGCTGAGATCTCAGTGCCTCATAACAGAAGAGCGAGGATGTGTGGCGAGGCTGCAGTTAACACCAGTAGGCCATAAGATGTCAGAAGGGTTCAGCTTAAGGATACATCTAGGCTAATATTCTTTTTCTATAAACAGCCTTAAGTGGATGCACAGGGAGGTTTAAGAACAAAGAAATGTATTTCAGACATGCAGTTCTTCCAGTGTCTTGCTGTTTTCATCTCAGGGCTTCTCTGAATGTACTGCAATTAGTCTCTTGAAAAATCCTCATCAGCCCTTTTCCAAGTATTTATGCAGTCAGTGACCCCCATTACATCTCTCTTCCAAGTACCTATCCAAACCCTGCTTGAACATCTGTACAATATTTGCTTCCGCAACATACTGAGCTAAGGAATTGCAGAGATACTATCGATTTTATGTAGTATTGCCTTGTTTCCCTTGCTCTGGACCTGATCCCACTGGCTTCCTATGGTGTCTCCTAAGTTAGTGTTGGAAGTACTAATGAACTAGTCAGCCTGTAGACATCCTCTCCCTTTTGATATAACCAGGCAAATAAAGAAGTAGATGTAAATTCTGACAAGGAGCCTGAGCAAGGAGAGGAGGTGGGACTGCTAGGGAAGCATCATAGCACATAGGTAAGGATGAAGAGCCAGGCTAGAAAGTAAGGAATATGTTTTTGGGGATGACAGAAGCTTAGAGGTGAAAGAATGAAGAAATTCTTCTAGAAACCCTGTAACAGTGTAACCCTGTAACTATAACCTCACAAGGTGACAAAAGGTGGACATGAACCTTAAAGCAACATGAGTGTCACAATAAGTAGTGATAAAAGTCAGCACATTTACTGGAGCATTACTAGAAAAGAGATGAAGAGAATAATAATAATGAAGAGAGAAACCACAAAAGACATGTTGAGGTAGCTGACCAAACAGANATAAACACTTTTTGGGATTCCTTGTCTGAGGGCCATCTCTCATCTCTAGCGGCGCTTAAACTCGTCAGCCTTGGTGGGTTTGGCTGTGCGCTCCGCTGCACAGGCCAAAGGTGGTAAGCTGGCAAGTGCTGCTTAGCACTGCGAGGATTCCTCGGAGAGAGGGACTCTTTGAACAAGCTGCTTTCTACCTCGCTTTGCCCACCACGTGCACCTTACAAGGACACCTGGGATGGCGTGGATGAACCAGGTGTGTTTCACTGTCACCACTTCTTGGCAATTTTCGGTTACTTCTTTCCTTGGGTTCAGGCAGTGACTGATGAGCATCTTCTGACATGTGATCCATCTCTTTGTGGTCATATCTGCACTCTATTACAAAAGTTCAGCTCTGGATCCCTAGCTGTGTTTTTGTTTGAACTTTCGTGTGCTAGTTAGAATTGTATTTTTTGCTAGCAATTTATGGAAATTATAGTTTAAATGCTGAAAAAGCTAACTAACTTGGCAAAAGCCAAGGCTTTTGATCCTTTTCATCCATAGGACTGCAGTAGTTTGAAATAATAATTATTTGACAAGGAGTCCGATGCACAGAAACTGAATAACTGTCTCTTCTGACTTTAGTTTAAACTATAATTGGCATTTGCTTAGTGTGTGAATTTGTGCCTGGAGTGTTTGACCAAAGACTACTGTTATTTTTTGGATAGGTTTTCAATACATCATTGTTTGAACCACCTCCACAGGGGTATGAAAATGTTACTGGCATACTACCACCATATAATGCTTTTTCAGCACAAGGAGTGCCAGAGGTAAGAAAAGAAGTTACATAAGGGTACTATTACCTATTTTTTGAAACACTTGCTGGGTTAGATTGCTCCAATGTCTCAAAATATTTGTTGTAGTAGTTTTAATTAACCATTCATCTCAATTAAAGAACACTTAAGCACAGATAGGCCGCATATTGTGCAAGGGTTAGAAGTCTTTTATGACCAAAAAAAAGCTTTCTCAAATTGCTAGAACTCTTAATCACATAACAAGTGAAAAGTTTTTATCTTTCTGGAAAATCTGGATACATCTCAGATTGCTCCATATTATTCAGTCATATGTAGAGGACTTGCTTAAGGCACAGGTAGAAGTAGCAGTATTTAAATCAAATTGGAAGACATTTTAGATTAAATTAAGGCCTTCAAAGGCCACAAAAGTTCCTTACTTAATCAGCTAATTCATTATGGAACAGATCAGGGACAACATTGCATTGGATAAATGAGTGAAATTATACAGTAGTGAGTGTTTGTGTATGCAAGGCATACCACTGCTTTGTCACAGCCAGAGAAGTTTGTCGGTTTAGCAAAGTATGTTGGTTTATTTTCCAGCCTGTTTTTAGGACTGTTGTTAAGTGCAGGATAATATCCAAATGTCAGAAGTTGGAGCCAAAGCTTCCCGCAGAATACTGTGGATATCTTTTGCTATTGTTTTTATGGGCACTGGATCTCATTTCTGACCAGTTGCCATGACACTGCTTCTCTTCTCTGCCCAGGCAGATCTGGTGTACGTGAACTATGGCCGGACAGAAGATTTTTTTAAGCTGGAGCGTGAAATGGGAATTAACTGCACGGGAAAGATTGTCATTGCCAGATATGGGAAGATCTTCAGAGGAAACAAAGTGAGGATTGTGTTTTAATTTTTCCTCCATGTCAGACACTTTCATGGTAGAGCTTGAGGGAAGCAGTGAGGGCTGTTCATTGGAACATACGAGCAGAAGGAAGCCTGCAGTGTATCCATTGTGACTGCAGTCTAAGAATAACTTCCAAAACAATAAAACCAGATGAATGCATTAAACTCCTGAGAGGGAGATGACTGCAAACTCCCTAGGCAGTTCTTGCAAGAGAGTAGTTTAGGGAACTGAGTAGTTTGTGGAACCAAGGCTTTTGATACTTGCCATCCATAGAACTGCAGTACTTTGAAAGAGTAGCATTATGACAAGGAGTCTGATTGATGCACAGAAACTGAGTACATATCTCTTCTGACTTTGGACAACAACTCTGGCAAAACTGATGATAGTGGGGCAGGGGGGATAGTGGTCAGGTTTGCGCCTCAGTTTTCATAGCTTTGAAATATGACTAAAGGTTTGACACAAATAATGAACATACTGTGTTTCACTGTGCTTTGTTCTTCTGCTGAATCTGGGGTAATTTTCACTCTTTCACATACACATCTTCTAAAAGTATGTCTGCATGGAAGCAAATCTCAACATTCAGATTTATTGCTGCATTAAAGAAAAAAAAGCCGCATCTTAAAAGCAAATAATTTCACAGGTTAAAAATGCCGTATTAGCAGGAGCCCAAGGGATCCTACTTTATTCAGACCCTGCTGACTACTGTGCCCCAGGAGTACATGCTTATCCAGGTGGCTGGAACCTTCCAGGTGGAGGAGCGCAGCGTGGGAATGTATTAAACCTGAATGGGGCAGGGGATCCTCTGACTCCAGGTTATCCTGCAAAAGGTGAGTGAAAATTCTGTAGCCTGGGCCATCAAGTACTTTATAAACTGGTGCCGAAAGTGTGGCACTAGAAATTAATTTATTTTCAGTACAGATGCAGAGAAAAAAAGCTGCTTGAAATTATTATTGACAGTAGTTAATTTTCCTATTGCAGACTAAGTTCTATCTGTGTCATTCCAACTGGTTTCAGTTAGGCAGGGGAAGAAAGTTTCTAGGAAAACCTTTGTATGGTCCCACCCTTGTAACACTTAAAAAAGCAGGATGTGTAGGTTTACAGACTGTGAAGCAGCAGGAAATGACTGAGAATTTATAGCCAATTTAAAATATCTGTGTTTCTCTAGAGGACCAGTTTAAACTAGATTATAGTCTACCATCAAAGAGGACTAGTAGCCTTACTTGGAGGTATGTTTCTTTGCTGATCATAAATTCCAAGCAGAAAAACAGTTTAAAATCCTCTTTAAGGGGAATAAAATTCCTGTAGCAAAAATGACAGTAGCCTGGAGTATTTCAAAAGTCGGCACCATGTGCTTGTCTTGTCCTTGTTGGCATCCTAAACTCAGTGTGAACTAAGATGCCTGCCCTTGCTATCTGCTGATGGGATGGCTATATGGGGGTGCTTCTGCAAATCTCACGGGCTTGTGTGACCACTGTTGGGCACATGAGACAACCTAAAAGCAGGAGAGATTGTGTGTGCCACGCCCAGCAGACTCAGAGAGACATTGCCTGTCTTCAACACAGGTAAATGCATCTGTGGATGTTCTCTGCAGCTTGTCAACCAGCTGCCCAGGTGCCATCTTCACCTCGCACACCAGCTTGGTTTCCCCACAGCCAGCCTGGAGGAGATGTTATAATATGGCTGGACAGCAAATGTAACCCTGCATCAAGTGTGGGGACTTCTTTTGCACAGATGCATTACTGGGTTTGTGGTTCTGCCATTACAGTTTGGTTTTCTAGAAGCAGTATGTGAGAAATTATGTAAGAATTTAAAAGAATCATGCAGGCTTGTGGCTGCACGGCTCAAAAGCGTTTCCAGTTTGGTAAAAGTGGCTCAGAACACTATAAACTTGACATTTTGTTCTGGTTTCTCAGAGTACACTTTCAGGTATAAAGTCAATGAAGGTGTAGGGATTCCCAAAATCCCGGTTCATCCCATTGGATATCGTGATGCAGAAGTATTACTGCGGTGAGTACACATCAGTCCTCCTCACCAGAAGTCAGTATTCACAAATGTATAGATAAATTTTTCATATTAAGATAGCAAAATCTATGCTGTTACTTGTATTTGCTGCTCTTTTCTAGTAATGTGTGCTTCACAAAATGTGGAAAAATCAAAGCAGTCTGTTTCTGCAATAAGAATTTTGTAAACCCACCTTGGTTTTGCTGCAATAATTATTAAGGGAATTTAAGGTTTTAGCCTCCTGGTCAACTGCATTTGTCTTGGTTTTCGCTTCACAGTGCGATGGGAGGACCTGCAGCTCCAGACAGCAGCTGGAAGGGAAGTCTCAATGTGTCTTATAACATAGGGCCAGGATTCACAGGCAACGCTTCTACAAGGTCTGTTTTAATACTTGCCTGTTTATACAATATTGCAAAAAAAAAAAAAATCCCCCTGAGGGAAAGACTCTGAAACAATACCTCGGGAGATACTCTGGAGGAATTTGCTTCCTTCTGCTAGGTTTCCACTTGGTGATAATTCTTAGAATCTGAAAATAAATTACATTAAAAAAAGATCATAAATTAGCAGATCAGGCCACATGACAATGACATTCGGCACTAAATTGCAATAAAGCTAAAGATCACTTTTCTGTGACTTTTCCACATAAAAATAGTTTCAGTTTGCATGAGGTATTATTCAGTGAAGACTGGTAGTGGACCCCAATGAACAGTGTAAAAATGATGTATCATTACAACTTCTCCATCTCCTGGATAACAAGAGTATGTCTGAATACTTAATTTTATAAAGACTTCATTAATCTTTATTCTTTCCTGCTCTGCTTTAACACTAGCTGAAAATGAATAAAGTAGGAATAACTAAACAAGAAAGCATATTTGACATAATTACAGTGCTGTTTGGAGTATCTTGAAGAACAGCAGTGAGAAAACAATGTGATTCATCCACAAAACTTGTATTTTTGAATTTACTTTTTAACATCTTCCTACTTGGTAGAATAACATTTTTTGTAAATATGGATTAATGCTGCACATACTTCTTTCTCAGAGTAGTTCCATATCAAAATGAACCTTCTGATTCTAGGTGGAAAGGCCCTTGCACATGGAAAGTGTGCACGTTTACGCATGTTCAAGGCACTGGTGTCAGTTATTTTCTGGGCAAAGATCCAGTGGCTGTCCTGAAGTAGGTTTTGGTTTTGACAGCTATGCAGATTTGCTGCTGAAAAGATAACTTCAAATGTGAAACTCCTGAGGTTTTGCCAGACACAGCCCCCCCCATTGTTTGGTGCTTTGTTTCTTCTACAGGTTAAGGGGGCTGAATACTGTATTAGTTTTATCTCTCCCAATGTCTGGATTCCTTTTGTTTTTATGAAATTTCACAAGTGGATTTTATTGGTGGGGGCAGGGAAGAAAAAATTGTGCTTCTATGAGGAGGTTTCCTGCCTCTAATGGAAGATTCCCTTCCCATGGCAGGGAGGTTGGAACTAGACGATCTGTAAGGTCCCTGCCAACTCAAACCATTTTATGACTCTATGATTGACAAATCTTGATCACTTAGATCTGCTGTCCTAAACAGAGATTTTAATTTATTCCTGGGTGAATATTCCTAATGACCTTTTCTCCAAGTTCTATATTATTATATGCACCGGAGCTAGAAAACCAAAGTGTATTCTTTATAAACATATGCATATCCACAATTATAATTTTGGTCAAAATGTAAATGCATTTTTAATTACTGTGCATGTTTTTCAGTTTACTCCTCTAGTACACAATTATCTGCTTGTCTCCCATAAATAAAAATTCAATAAATTCTGTAAATCTTTGCAAATTTATAGGCTGGCCCAACTTGTAGGGTTTTTTCTAAGGCATCACCAACAGGCTAAGCTGAAATAAAAAATGGGACTCTGAGATGTCATGACAATGCTGAACACACATTGAATCAGTGCTGAACACACAAAGCAGAACAGAGGCACAAACTCTGGTTTATATGTTATTAGTATTGGCTTTTTATTGGCTTATTGCTCAGAAATGGTTATTTCACACTGCCTTTCATTTCAGAAAAGTCAGAATGCATGTTCATACAAGCAATAAAATAACACGAATTTACAACGTGGTTGGCATCCTCAGAGGAGCTGTGGAACCAGGTGAGCATCAGGTGCAGGATGATTTTAAATCCTTCTTAATTTGTGTTTGTTGAAATTGTGCTTGTGTTGTAAGAAGCTTAAAATTTTATAGATAGCCAAATAATATGGAGTCTCGAGAAATTCTTAATAGTTTTTCTGTCCTTCCCATTACACTATTTTTCATTGGCATTCCCAAGAATGTATTTTAAGGGGAATGCTACAATGATAGACTTCAGAGAATTTTTTTTATTCTGCCTATCATTTTACAGTAGGCTTCCCTTTACATCAGTCATACATTTTGCCTTTGCAAAAATTACCATCATTCAAATTGTGGAAAACTGGTGATGATTTGGGACTTTAGCATTATAGTATTGATACTTAGTAGCAGGTCATACACATGAAAGACTTTTAGATGGAAAAATATGTATTAAATATTTCTTGTCTTTAGTTGCATACCTCAGTAGAGTAAGCGAATGATTGCAGATTCCCTTAAAACATAAACTTGTACCACTGGTATTGAACTTCGTATTTCATTTGATACAAGTAAGGATGCAGTCGAAAAAAATACAGGTCACCCAAGTGCATTTTTAATTATGAATTGATACTGTATGTTTGTTTCCAGACAGATACATTATTTTAGGTGGTCACAGAGACTCTTGGGTGTTTGGTGGTATTGATCCAACGACCGGTGCCGCTGTTCTGCAAGAAATTGTACGGAGTTTTGGTAAAATGAAGATGGAAGGTAACCTTTACTACAGATGTAAAATGATGGATATGGAAAACAGCAGCTTTGAGGAACAGTGTTTCCATAAGCTGTTGTATTGATTTAACTTTTCACCTCTACATAAACTTTTATTTATCATTATGAAAGATGCAAATTCATTGAAGAGTTGCATATGTAGCATTGCGTGGTAGTTGGCTGAATTTATTCCCTCGTGAGTGTAATGGTACCCTCTTAGCTGTGCAGAATGAAAATATTGCATTAAGAAGAAATGCCTCTGCAATAATATGTTCCTCTAAGGATTTTAGAGAGGATTTTTTTTTACTGTTATATCAGTTAAGTACTGTTTTTAAAGCAATTTCAATTAACTGTAGTTAGTAGGCTTTTAAAGTTTAAGTTGAATTTTCAAGTTTAACTATGTGATTGCAGGTTGGAGACCTAGGCGAACTATTATTTTTGCTAGCTGGGATGCAGAAGAATTTGGTTTATTGGGTTCCACAGAGTGGGCTGAGGTAAATAAAAAACGGTGTAAAGCAAAGCAAAACTTAAAAGTGTGTTGCAGGTGGCTGCAGTACCCAGCATTTATTCCTAGACTGCAGTCAAAAACTTCATGGTAAAATTGGAGCACAACAGACTCCTTCAGGTTCTGTGAGACACTCGTGTATTTATATACATTACCTACCTACCTATCTACTTTCTCGCAATGTAAGTGCACTAACTCTTCTAAGATTTAAAAATCTACTGTGATTCAAAGCTACTATCCCTCAGTGGTTTCTATGTGGAAATCTATCCCATCTTTTAACAGAATGATAGCATTTTATATAACCCAGATTGGTCTAACTCTCTGTTTGAGAAATTCCTTAGTTTCTATAAATTTAAGCCCAGATCCTGAACCTCTGATCCATAAGCACGCCAAGCCCTTTGTATGAAAATTAATCCTACTGGGCAAATGAAAGGATAGGTAATCTATGAATAAATAGTTCAAAATTCCTGTGAATTCCAGCATTGTAGAGCCTCAGGGGCAGGACAGTCAATTAATTCTGCAGGAGGATCCCTACATGACTATATTCCTGTCTGAGAGAAGAATGTTGGGAAATTCAGAAGTGAAGTTCTGAATACTTTTATCTTCCTTTTCCTCTTGGGCACGTTCACTTCTTAGTGGATTTGTTCAACCCCAATAAGAAATATAGGTCTTACGAGAGTTTTCATTGCTTTGTCTGTAAAATCCAAATTACAAATAGATCAGGCAGAAAATTGCCTGATGAAACACATTTCTGCTGAACCATGTCAATTTATTAGTACTGAATGGTTTAATAGGAATGTGTTGTCTTGTTCTTCTATTAGAATTTTATTTACAAGTTAATATTTAGCTATGTGGATAGAGCTTTCAGAATCTATAAAATAAAAAAAAAATTCGTTTTAGTTTAGTTTATTGGCATGTATTTCAGCAAATCACAAAATGACATAGCAAAATGGCACACGTCAGAGGAGGTAACAAACCCAGAAATATGCTCCCAAACACCAAGGGGATGCCATCATTCTTCTGTTAACAAAACTGAGATTTCTATTCCTTCAGATTTGCACTAATTCTTTCACCCATAAACTGTTTGGCTTCCAGCTGTAACAGAGTCTCTTCCTCTTACTGTTGGTTTATGAAACATTAGATGAAGAAAAAGTAATTTAAATTATTTATTTAGATCATTTACTGAGAAATTTTAAGGAGTTGGCATTAAAGTTTCATCCCACCTGAACTCCACTGGTGGCAAAGTATGCTGTATGTAAAACTTTATTTGTGATTTCTTTGTCTATGTCTCTCTGCATACATTTAGGTGCTGTCAAGAAAAAAACCACACAATTGTTTTAATTATGAGGCATACGAAACAATGATACTTAAAGGATCAGTTTCTCTTGAGCAAGCCATTAGTAAATTAGGGAGATTTCTTATGTTCTTTTTGTTCAATATCGCTACTGCTGTTCTGTAAAGGGTTTTGTTTAATAATTTGGTGTCTAGTAATCTATCACTCATTATTTCATGAAATGGCAGCTGTATAAGGTTAGACAACTGTAAGCACAGTTCATATTTGAACCTGTGTTTTGATATTATTGTTTCCTTGCTTCATCTTGGTGGTGTGCATTACTACTCTTTTAGACCTAAATTAGATTCAGTTTCTCTAGAGACATTCCTCACAGCTTACATTCCTCTTCTCTGCAGCTGCCAGGTCTGTCATGTATTAAATCTCGAGGAAAATTAACCCATGATATTCACCATCTTCTGTGTAACAGAAAGACTGCAACTGTGGCAACATCCTTCTGCTGCACAGACGATCTCCACTGCTCATAAACAAAGGAATTTCTTTATGCTGCAGATATGATTTTGCATATATGCCAGGCCTCACGTAGGCATATGCAGGCTTGCTCCCTCCCTTCATATTTTTTGCAAGATCTCCTCTACTGTTTTTTTTTTTTTTTAAGACACTAATTTCATTATGTAGTTATCAATTACCAATTAAAATTTTAGTTCACATGACTTACAAATTATTAGTTGGGTTATAAATTGAATGAATCAAGTAACAATTGCTAACCTAATTAAAATATCTGTCACCAAGCCAAAACCTCGTGAAATACCACTTACTGATTAGAATATAAATTTCGAACATAATTACTGGTTTGCAAAAAAATAAACAAGATGTGTGTATATATTTAGCAGGAAAGCAGTGCTTAGTGGACTCAAAATAGTCAATCAACTGCATTTTAGTGGGGAATTTCAGTGCTTTGACTTATCCCTTTTCGAAACAGAAGATTGTAGAAATGACAGGAGCACTTGGTTTATCAGTGTTAAAATTGAGTTCAGTGCTGGGAGTGCATATGAATAACTAGGGATTAAAAGCATGGAGGAATTCTGGCTGACCTCACAGTCACGTGTTGCATGTTCAGAAAGTCCTGAAGTGCAGAGCTAAAACGCGTGGAACAACCCTCTTTTACTGTGTTACAGTTCTATTCAGTAATTTTCCTGTTCCACCTTGCTCCTGCGTGATGCAGCAGGCAGCGCCTACATTTTGTGGATGTTTTCCACAACAAATTAAGTCCCAGGAAGGAGTAGTGAATTTCATGTGCCCAGATCGTTTACCCATCCTCAAACAATATAATTAGTAAGGTACACAGTAGTAATTATCCTGACTGAGATCTTAAAGGCAATGCTGTAAAAAACAATGCACTTAACATGCTCTTGACTAAATGCCACTAATTGAAAGTAACAATTACACGTTTACAACCCTAGGAAAATGCCAAAGTCCTTCAGGAACGGGCAGTTGCTTACATCAACACAGATTCTTCTATAGAAGGTGTGTCTTTTATTTTTAACCTTACCTTGCTTCACAGATGTAATTTTTAATGGTTCTCTGTGAATTATTTATTGCTTGAGATAGATATTGTGGTGTGCAGAATAAGTGTTGCAAATACAGAATTAAGTGGAGAGAGAACAATTTAAATTTTCATTCTGCTTTCTTTTGCAAATAGTGCCATCCATGAGCTGCAGTCCACATGTCTGAGTCCAGAATGTCTCCTCTGGAGGAGTTTATTATTCTGTGCTAATGAACTGAGCACTCTGTATGTTAAACTGTCTCTTAACAGCATTAGCTTTAATTTACAATTGTAGTTTTAATATATGACAGTCTTCTCCTTGTTCTGGTCACAGCTCCAGCTCCTTTCCCTGTGGAATTATAATATTTTGAGACAGTAAATTATTATGATTATAAGACCTCAGGGTTACACTTTGTGGGGGTGGGAGGCACTTTGGTGCTTTGAACCAGTGTGCTCACCTTTGTTGACTGCCAGGAGCAGGGAGTTCGACATTTGTTACAGCAGGACTTTTCTAGAAAAATAAGCACTGAAGAGTGTTTCACAAAAAACCCTTCTGCACCATTATCCAATTTACCATGTCCTTCAGACTATGAGAAGAATATGTCATTCAGGAATGCTGCTTAGAAACTGGCCTTTTTTCTGAGGGGGCCCAACACTATGAGCTATATCACAAAATCCTTCTGAAAATATGCTGCTCTTTTTTACAGAAAGAGCTTTTTTACTGTTGTCTGTGCTGAAATAATAGTTAGAAGAGTCTTGTGAAGCTGCTCTGCATCATAACCTCAGTCATTCAGGGCATTACTCTTCCCATGTCAAACCCAACTTATTTGGGCTTCCTGTGTGTGAATAAAATGACTATCAACAGGCATATTTAGGAACTCTTTTTATTCCTGTCAGCTGAAAATTTTGTCTGTCACAAAAGAATTGGAAAGAAAGAAAAGCCAAACCCAGTTTCTAAATGCTCAGTTGGATCTGGGGAATAAGGAGGGTTAGAGCTGTTTCTTCATTTATGCTGCCTACATGCTGTGTAAAAAGTAGAGCAGAATTTCACGCCTAGAAAATCTCACAAATGAAATAATGGCTTTACAACTGCTTCATATTCTCACCATGGATTGTAACGCATATTTTTGAGTTGGTTTGCAGCCAGCATGCTGCTGCCTTAACAATTTTCTTCTAAATCTTTATTATTCAAATATGTCTCTTGCTTTATGCATTAAAGAAAATGTGAAAGCAAAACAACTGGAAAAGAAGTATGTAATAAGAAAAAGAACACCGTGTTCAGTGCGCTGGTTTAAGTATCTTGGACATCTCTCACCTGACTGAGCAGTAAAATCCCCTGTAGTCTCATACCATCCATGTACTCTGAGAATTATTTTGTTTAACATCATATGTTCTCCACAACACTTCTTATACCAGTTTTTGGACAGCAAATTATTTTTATTTATTGTCCTATAGCAATGATGAGAAGCAAAGTGAGTCATTGTTTTGAGCACTTTTGTGACTTGAATTTCCAGTTCTCAGATACTGACTCTCCTTGGAAACATCATTAACATTATCTGGTATTTTTTCCATCATCTTATTTTTTGCCTTCTGATTAACAAAAGCTTTGGGAAGTGTATGAGTGACAAGGGCTTGTAGCTAATGAGGGATAATTAGGCATACTTTAGAGCTATGGGAAGGCTTAATTACATTATTGTGGATGTACTATAACCAATACATCATTGTCATGGAGTGGCAGTAGCTCATACAGTGAGACCATGCAGTCTATTTCTGTATATATTCTGAGGCAAGATACAAATTCTTACCTTAGAGTCAAAAAGTTTCTCTAAGAAAGGACTGCAGGGTTTAATCCATTAAGAAGATAATGCCACTGGTACATGAAGGGAAAATGTCCATGTCTTTGTTTTATTTTCAGGTAACTACACATTAAGAGTTGACTGCACCCCTCTTCTCTACAAACTGGTGTATAATCTGACAAAAGAGGTACAGAACCAGTCTATTTTTTCTGCCTTTCTAAGAATAAGTGAGACTCCAAGTTTATTTGATAAAATTGGATTATTGAAAAATATCGGATATATTTTTTTGCTGTGATGGAAGAATCTCGATCCCACCAAAATGAGTAGCAAAACATCCCATCAGCAGTACACCGTCCATGCTCACAGTTCCTCAGTATTCTTAAAAGGATTGAAATGTGTCACTGACATAACTGGGATCTTATTTGCAATAGATAATAAACATGATAATAATAAAAACAGGATGGTAAAACACCTGAGCAAGATCAATTCCCTAAAGTGATAAGCATTGAAGGAAATAATTTTCGCTTTGGCTAGCTACCATTTTCTCTCTGTCTGTTCCCCTGAATCTCCTCCCTGTCTCACTGAGCCCCTGAAATATGTGATAAATATTGAAGGGTTGAGAAGGTTTTGTAACAGGTCTGATGTACGGATTTGCACGATTACAGGTGGTCTAACCATGACTCCTTTACTTTCACCTCTCAGGATACACTGTCATAAGGCTGAAAGGTTTTGATCCATTAAAGCATGGAACTTCATTGCCATGTGAGGAGTTAACCAGATTAGGCACCTCTCATGAGCCATTGCCACCATCCTCAGATGTGGATTCATCTCAATTAACAGAAGACAGCTCACTCTGACTTAAGCAACATAGACTCCCTGTAAAGGCATTGGGTGAATGGTTGCCTTTAGCATGAGAGTCATTTGACCAAATGTGGTTGTCTATCTTTGTATGTACAGAACTCAAACTGTTTCCCCCCGATCTTAAGAGAACGCAGGTCGCTTGGTCCAGTGTAAAAATCTGCCCTGTAATGGCACTTGGTAGGATGACTCCAGGTGCCAATCTCCCATCCTGCCCGATGCATTCATCCTGAGTTCTTTTCAAACACAGTACACTTTTACTACCTGAAATGCCATGGTTTAGATCTGGGGAGGTTTATCTATGCTATTCCCATGATTTTCTTTTCTTTTCTACACTTTATTTTCCAATCAATTCTTTCTATCTTAATCTTTCTTCCTTGCAGAGGGAAGAAGCTGTACTGTTCAAATATTAGCTCTGACACTTGGCACACTGAAGAGCATTCTCTTTTGACTATAAAAATTTTCGTGTCCTTAGTGCTGCAGGGCCCTTGATAAAATAATTTACTTTCTGTCTGCAGTAAGCCACTAACTCAGGAAGACATTTTCCTGTGAAAGATAAACAAAGTTTAAAGGAAAGTGCTCTGGGCTAAAAATAGTACCTCTCTCTTGATCTTAAGTCAACTATTCAACTATTGCTGGTTTGAGTAGAAAACTTCCATTAAAGTACCATGCAAAGTACTTGAGACTGACTTAAAAAAAATAGATGCCACATTCACTGTTATTTTAGCTTTTAACAGTAGAAGCATGATGTAAACAATAGAAAACCTGGCAGCCTGACCCCTGATTATGCATGTCCAAAGGAAAGTTTATTCTGTTCATATTAAGGAGTCCAACATCCAGTTATCCAACATCCGAAGATCTCTTTGCTCTTCTTGTTTTTTAGTGAGCCAGTTCTCACCAGAAAGAAATGTAGTGTACAGGTGAAGTGTTTCTTTCCAGGGAGTTCTCATTTAAGTGTGGTCTTCAGCATACAGATGGGACATTTAGCTGCTGACTGTCTTTTTGGCCCTGCTTTACTGCCAGCGTTTAGACATTTGGTCACTACCAGACAATGTCTGCAATAGCTCAATTCCAATTCCCTTGTGATTATCACTGCTTCTTTTGCATTTATACTAAAAGAACTCTGCATCTTCCCTTGAGTTAGCAGGAAGCTTATGCTGATCCTAGATTTGGATCTAAGTCAGGGCAAATATTATGTTTTACTATGCTCTCAGTGTTGTATGAAAAAGCTGACCAATGCTTTTTACGTGACCAGAGCTGTCAGAATAACATCTTTGCCAGAGCAGAGAGTGCTTTTGCTCCCATATGTCAGAGTTCAGCTTGCTCTTGTTAATTTGCTGTTTTCACTTTAGCCCTGGGACTTGACCAAAGTACCCTGAAAATGACAGCAGCCAAGCAGTTATTTCACAAAGTTGTTATTTTCCTGCTAGCTGCTGACAGAATCTCAGAGGTCAGAGCTCTTTGGAATTTCAATTTGGAGTCTGTATGTTTTTCAGTGTTGAATTTAAGTCTCAACAATACGGTGGGACCGTGTATGTATTCATGAACATTTATGCTTTGTATTTCAGAAAAAAAGAAATTCCAATTCTCTGCACATCATAGCTAATCTTATAGGTTTAAATTTAAATTTAAATCAGTTTAAAGGACCGTGTTTATTAAAGGTTGTTTAAGTGTAGGTGGAGACCAGGGCTGGAGTCTTGATTTATTTTTACTCTGCCACAGATTTTCTGAGAGCTTTGCTCAATTTGTTTTATACTCTTTCATAGTTTTGTTGGCAGCACGATGACAACACTAATACTTACCTTTTCCATCCTGGTTACAGAGGTTTTGGGGTTTTTTTTTAAGGCAAAGGTGAGACCTACATTTGTACGTACAGTGTCTTGCACAATGATTCTCCGGGCTTGGCTGAGTCCCCTTGGCACTGCTGTAATAGGACTGGTTTGGACCCTTCCTTCTAGCACAGTTCTTTTGTACCTTTCCTACAGAACAAGCAGTCAAATTTCGGGTTTAGCTTTGTTGAGAGAATATTGCTGCTGTGCAGGGCAAACCTCAGGGCAAACAGGCTTGTGGTTGTCATCTCCCCATGCCTGCTTTCAGCATCCTAGTTTCTGGAGGAGTCCCATAGTATTTTATATGCCATTGTGTGTGTACACACACGTTCCCCCTGTAGTAGATGAGCTCCAGGTAGCATCCTAAAGCATTTAACCTCTTCTTTCCTATTGTCTGTGGTTGGTTCCAAGTTCCTGTGACATGCTTTCCATGCTTGGGAATGCATAAATGTATGTAAAAAGTGCCAATATTCACTTCCCTGCACGCAGCAACGCTGCTGGTTAAGAGCGATGCAAGGAGCTGTGAAGATCTCCTTTGAAAATTAATCAAGTTAGAGGTACTTCCAATGAGATTATAATATTTCCCTCTCCAGATTTTAAGCCCTGATGAGGGTTATGAAAATAAGTCTCTTTATGAGAGCTGGCTCGAGAAAGATCCTGCGACTGAAAATAATACCTATCCCAGGTAAGTCGTTAAAATGTTTGGGTTTTTTTCCCCCAATATTTTAATCATATTGTGGCATGGCTACTCATCAGAATTTCAAGATGTGCTGTTTATGGCAGCAATACAAAACCTTTTAGCACAAGGTGACTCTCTAGCAATATCTTTTATAGTAAAATAAAATAAAATTTTATTATTTTTATTTAATGATGGTGACATTATTCCTGCGGTGAAATGAAACCTCACACTTTTAAAAGGCCCTTTTATTAGTAGAAAAGCAATGTGGAAAGCAATCAAAAAAAAGCAGGGTGGGGAAAAAGTTCAAAACATAGTTTAGTCACCTATTAGATGAGATAAAATCAAAATTGTTAGGATAAGCAAATGCTCAGTTGAAAAAAGCTGCCTAGAGCGGTAATTAAAAAGCAGTCATTAAAAAACTTGTGATAATTATTCCTTGTTTATACAATGGATGTAAATGTATTACATTACAAATCTATATATGAGTGTATTAAGACTTCATATTTGAAGGTATTACAACTCCAAAGCACTCTTTCAAGCCTATGACTCAGAAAGGCTAAATCTTATTCACAGTGTGGCACTACTGATGTGAGATAAACAGAACCGCCCTTTTTGTGATCTGACCAAAATGTTCTGCATGTTTCTGGCCCTGCTAAGACGAGTTTCTGGATTCATTAGACTCACCAAGATTTCTTCCTTTTGAAAAAGCTACCAGATCCGATCTTTATTAGTTGATGCAAATAATTCCTTGCAGAAATGAATACTAACTTCAGCTGGAACCGAAGAAACTTTTTTTTTTTTTTTTCCCAGCTGAGAAACTTATTATTCACCAGGCCAGACACGTGAACCTAAAACTTAACATCGAACGTAAATATTTGAAAATACTTCGAGTATTACGTCTGTGTGCTGCCGTTTCCTTCCCCCTGCCAGGCCACCCCTCCCCAGCAGATGGCAGCGGTGGCCCGCAGGTGCCGAGCGCCGGCCGTGCCTCCCTCCCGCAGTGGGAATTATTTATCGGTCTCGGGTTCTGCGGCGGAATGCGCCAAGTACACAAACACATCTGTCTTTACACGTGCTGCTGCCCAGTTCGTATTAGTTTGGAAATAGATGATTGATGTTTTAAGACGGCAGAGACATGCCTGGTGCAATTTTATGGCTCCTGCGCATAAAGTGTTTGTTTGTATTTTTAATGTCATCGCTGCCATAATTAGGATTGCTACAATTAAAAGATCTTCCTAGCAATATTGGATACTGAATCAGAGTGTTGGAATAGAATCAGTTAAGTAATTAAGCTTGCCACTCATCTAGTCTTTGATCTTACTAGTGTCCCTGATGCGCCCTTCAGAAGAACTGACCTCGATTTCTCTGAAAAATCTGCATTTTGCATAAATTACTAGCATACTGTTCAGTAAGTGCTCTCACTAAGATGTTGTCTTTTCTGCATGCAGAATAAATAAACTGGGGTCAGGCAGTGATTTTGAAGCTTACTTCCAGCGACTGGGAATTGCATCAGGCAGAGCTCGTTACACCAAGAATAGGGTAAGTCTGACAGATTGCTTGAAGAAGTTTGATAGTGCTGAGCAGTCATCCTGTTAAAAGCATTTATTCATAATTAATAAAAAAGCTTCAAAGCACCTTTGGCCGGTTTGTATATCAGTGACATTACTTAATTTAGCAAGAAACCTAAATGTTTGGAGAATAAAACATGTTACAGTGATGTGTATATTCTATAGGATGTCAAGTGCACAGAAAGGTATTTATAGAGTCTGATTGAAGGGGGATAGTTTGTTCCACCATGCTATTAATAGTCCCCTTAATATACAAATCGTCCATAGTGGTGTTCAGAAACAGCTACACAAGGTAAAAAGGGGCTGTGATCGAGGACTTTTGCTATCCAAACTCCGAACTGTTTTCACTCCTGTGGAAGGCAATCTCTGTGCAATGGAACTGAAGGCAGGTCTGTGTAGGTAGAGAGAAGGAAGCCTGCTCGCTTAATCCTGGGCAACAGTCCACGGATTCAGGTTGGTTTAATGTTTTAATAGGAACACACAAAAATGAAGGATAGTAAATTGTGTTTTGTAGCAAATAGCTTTTTTGATTTGGAAACCATACAAAGCATCAGAGTCGTAAAGTGATCAATACATCTCTTAACTGCAGTCAGAATACAGGGCATTGACAAATTTTCTTGCTCTTTTCCAGAAAGCAGACAAATTCAGCAATTACCCTGTTTATCACACTGTGTATGAGACATTTGAGCTAGTGGAAAAATTTTATGACCCCACCTTCAAGAAACAGCTAACAATTGCCCAGTTACGAGGCAAACTGGCTTATGAACTGGCAGATTCCCAGGTCATTCCATTCGACTGTAGAGACTACGGAGAAGCCTTAAAAGGATACAGCAACAGAATTTATAAATTGGCCGAGAAGCGTGAAGAACAGCTGAAACTTTACAAAGTATCATTTGGTGAGTAACAGCCACAAGATTATTTCTGAGGTGCATTAATTAGAATCGTGCAGGGACATGTTACATCTGTCACAGCTCTGCAAATGAATTCCTGTCTTTCCTGTTTGAATTTTGCCATCACAGTAAAGAGCCTCTAATTTTTTTTCCTAAACGCAACGCAGGTTTAACACATTGTCTCGATGAGAGGGTTATAACAACTTTCATGGATATTATTAGTGACAGGCATTATTACAGTGCTCTTGGGCAGTCAAGGACCTCAAATGTAGGACAAAGAGGTATCTCAGCCTGCTTCTCACTCCCTTGCTTAAATAAGAAGACAAGTCAAGTGCTTATGGCAACTGCTTGGAACTAGAGGGACACAGGTGTCCATTGTCTTCAGCCAAAGACTTCATCTGACCCCGGAGAGCTTCGCCATCCCCCTCAGTGCCTGGTTGCCATTTTTTGGCCACAGGAGCCCTTCTCCAGCTCTCCTGCATTAATACATACATTCATACATTTGCTGAGTGCTTGAGCACACTGCTCTGGGGCACATAAAACAGGTCTAAAGCAGCAGAGTGTATCCAGGCTGGGATAGCTTCCACAGTCTTTTTCTGTCTCCCCCTTTTTGCTTCTTTTTTCCTGCTTGCCTTGATCACTCCTTGTGTTTCTGCACCAAGGAGATTTTTCACTTGCTATCTGACAAACCCATGATTTAGAGACATAAACTACCTTTTGGAGATGCAGTCTTTGTTTGAGGTATGTGAAACACTGTAAGTAACTCAAAAGGAACCCACATTTGGGGGAAATTAAAAATTACATTTGAAACTTCATGTTATGGTTTAGGTGAAAAATTCTTGACTATTTTGAAAAGACACCTCTTTTTGTAAAAAGGCCACTTGAGACAGAGGAAGCCTCGTGTGATGGATCATCTGGTCTGAGATTCTGCAAAACACAAGGAGTTATTTCAATATGTTCTAGTGTTCACTGCAGCATGTCTTGTAAGATCAAATCTAATTTTTTTGCAGTAGTAGAACATCTATCAAAATTTCTGTGAAATCATTTATTTTCATTGTTTGAGTTTCTATTTTCAGATTAGAAGTTGCACAAACTACCTCCTGACCAATGCATCTATTCTTCTTCCTAGAATCTAGAAGCATTCCTTTTTTTAGTTTTTCTTTTCACCCAGATAACACTGGAACCTCTCCTTAATAAATTTACAAATGTATCATTTTGACCATTTTTTACAAGGCATGTTTTTCAGTCTTTTCATTATTTTCATGGCTCTTCTCTGATGCCTGATGAATTTTAAATTATTTCTTGAATGAAGCTGTAATTTCTAATTTTTTTTTATTTATTCTATTGCACCAGAGTACATTAAATAACATAGGTGGTTTTTACAATACTATGAAAATTAAAGTTTATTTCACTCAGCATTTTCATAGAATTGCTTATTGACAACACTGAATGGCAGAAAATTGTTGATTAAGCCTGAATAAATCATATAATTGTCCTTTAAAATAATAGATTAAGGTTTTTATTTGCATTTGGATTCGCATTTTAGCTGTTCCTCTGCAACAATGAAGGCTGGAAACCTTTTTTTGGTAAAATATGTGCTTGTAGTCATATGCTATCAGGAAATAATGTTTTCAAGTGGGGAAAACAGAAATGTGATGTTTTCTAAAATAGCCAACATTGACAACACCGAATAGCGAGTGAACACGAACACAAAGTTTCTTACATATTTTCAGATGATCTTTCTCTTTTTTTTTTTTTTTTTCTCTCTTAAATCCCCTCCTACTGCTTCTGAAATATAATCTGTTGCTGTGATATAGCCGTGGTGTCAAGCAGGGCAAAACTCTGCCCCCTGGCAAACTTAGAGCTCTTGCCACGGGGTTGTGGACAAGTGTGAATTCTCACCCTGACGAGGTGACGCGTCCCTCTGCGCTGCAGTCCATAAACAACTTGCATGCATAAAATCTGTGCCTCCAACTGCATCCACTAAACAACGGCACCAAGACAAGAAGCAGCAAGTGTAGGCTCGTGATGAATAAATAAGTTTGCTAGAAATAGAAGAGCAAAGGAGACTGAGGAACAGCTTTCAATAGAAGTCCTGGGAACAGAAAGCCTGTCACGTGAAATTGGGTGATAAATTTATAAACAGTTGAAGGGATAATAGTTGCCAACAGAGGACTGGATTTAGGAGATGATCTAATCGTATGTCCCATCTTCCTGGACAATCAAAGAGAGGATCCTCTGCTTTAGCTGAAGTTTTCTGAAACTCGTGGGCAAAATTTACAAGTTCTAGACTTTCCTTCTTTCTAATTGAGTTGAGTTTTGGTGGGGCCAGAAGTTAGCCTCGTAACATCCACCTGTTATTTACTCTACAAAAATTACTTGCATAAATCGATACTTTTCTCAGGTCTGTATTAAACAGAGCCTTCCGCAAGAAAATCATCACAGCTGCTACTGCCATTAAAAGGAAGGCCTGCTGCTTGTCTAACTAAGTTATTCCACATGTCTCGGACGTACTGGCAGGGACAGGGCAGGAAAAAGCAGCAGCCCTACCTGCCAGCCTGCCTGCAGGCAGCCAGGCAAACCCCTGGGGTCTGAGTGGCAGCGCGGCGGGACAGCACGGAGGGACGTGGCAGAGACACCTCCTGTGCTGCAACTCCAGCGTGCAGCGAGCTCAGGACTTGGCTGCTTTAATCCACTGTGTCTGTCACCGTGTGCCACGACAGCTGTGCCTTTTGTGCCTCACCTAACGCTGCTCAACGCACGTATCGCACTCTCCTGCTGTGCTGTGAACAGGACATCCTTCTCCTAGAGCGAAATCCTGCTGTTCTTCCACAGCCCTCTGGAACAGCTGGTATTTTTGATGGAAGTCAGGCTTTTTATACCTGAACACTGCAGTGCATTTGTTAAACAGGAAACTGCAGAGCTCTCAGTTTGCAATGACAGCCAATTTCTTCCTTGCAAGGCAGAGGGAAGATGTATGGTTGCGAAAGCTTTACCAAGCACTCTGCTTTACTGCTGGTCTCGTTGCAAAAGGTATTTGCTAGTAGTGCAGCTCTTTAAAGTCTGCACTAGGGAAACCAATCAATTGTGTAAAGACAACAAAATTAATGCTATTATATCAGCAAGACAAATGTAGTTCTTCTCCCACTGGGCAACAGAAAGGTATATTTGGCTTAGTAAATACTATGAAGTTGTTCATGAAGTCCTTCCCTTCCTAGATCCTCTTTTTTCTGCTGTGGTGAACTTCTCAAAGGCTGCTGCTGAATTTCACAGGAGACTTGAACAAGTTGACAAGAAAGAGTAAGTCTGAAAAAAAAGTTATATATGTTGTATCTGCCTTAGGTACCCAGAGTGGCAGTTCTTTATTTCTTCCATTACACAAGGATTCTCTCTGATTAGTGTAGAATAGAGCCCTTGAACTCTGAGACAGGCAGTATCTGCTAGGATGAGTTAGCAGATGTAAGAATGTTTCCTGTAACTGATAGTATGAGCTGTAGAGCTTATTACTAGTATCAGGTTGTCATTAAAATTACTGAAATACATGGAAAGGCAGGTAGCAATGAAAGAGTTGGACTGAGATCTCTATTTAGACACCTACACTTGAGTGTTGTAGGTGATGCCCAAATTTGTACTTTCAGCACACTTCAAGGAGAGAGGATGATGCTTCAGAGTATCTGAGATATCCATGTGATGCTTGCAAGCCTAAGGGCCCTGCAGGACTCCTGTGCCCTCTGAGTGCAGTGACTGGAGGCCACATGTGGTACCAGTTGTGTTTGGGCAGCTGAATCCCATCCTTACTATGTTACTGTATAGATTAGAACAGGACTATGGACATTTGGCTCAGGGGTGGACACCAAAATTTAGCCGTCTTCATCTTGATGTGAATCTCAGCCTTCTTCTCCTCTCTCTTAAGTGGCATCTTTCCAGTGCCATTTAATACTAAGCAAGTATCTGACACTCTCAGAAAGCTTCCCATTTTATTTTGCACAGTGTGAAATCTTGTTGAACACAGAAATACCGATGCATTTATATAACATGGATTCAGTATCTCCATTTGCAAAACATCATCTTTTTTTTGAGAACTGTAGACCACTCTTGTCTTTTTTTTTTTTACTTTTTCTGTCAAAAAAAAAGAGAAGAAAAGTGCTTTAAATGAAACTGGGAAGTCATGCTTCCCCACTGTGTGACATTTCTCTGTCTCCCTCTCCTGCAGTTCACTCGCAGTGCGCATCATGAACGATCAGCTGATGTTGATAGAAAGAGCTTTCACTGATCCTCTGGGCTTGCCAGGAAGGAAGTTTTACAGGTGAGGCTAAAAGTTTTTTGACCTGCTGTCTAAGGCACTGTACTTTTGCAGCTGACTGGTCAGCTGAATTGCTGTATAGGTCTCACAGGAATTACAGTTCAACACATTGCTTTAGGTACAATCCAGTGAGTAGTGGACTTTGTTTATAAACCTTAAGGAGAACTCCTTGGCTATATCAGTCTTGTGGAGCCAAATTCCTCTCTTCTGGCTCTCTTTTTATTAGCACAACACCATCATAGTCTGCCTTTTACTTGTAGGTGCTCAATACTACTGCTGTTACAACTTGTTCTTGTGAGCATCTGCAAAGTGAGGATGGAGTGGAAAATAAACTGTATTGAAAAGAAAGGTGAAAAGAGAGTAGAGTAAAAGGGAGACAACAATGAGAACAGATGTGTAGTGAGGGTCAGTTGAAGAGAGAAGCCGAGAAGGGAGAGCTTGGGGAGAGTTTGGACACTGGATAAAGGCCCGTGAGCTGTGCTGCAGAGCCCCATCTGTCCCAGCTTTGGCTGCTTCTATAGGTGCTCCAAAAAGCTTAAGCCACTAACCACTGTATCCTTTGTAGAAACCCAGTGCTTTCATTAGGAATACCTGACAAGAACCCAGCTTTCAGTGTCAGGCATGTGACTACCTCACTTTGCTCTCAGTATCCCCCTTTCCCTAACGACTGGATCTATCTGACTCACTGATGGATGGCTTTCACGCCATGCCAGAAGTCCTTCAGGCAGGTAGAACTGAGAATCACACTTCCATCCTCCTAGGATAAACTGTCATTCACACTTTGGGAAGAATGAAGTCATTTCTTTCGAGAGATTTTCTTTTTGGGTATTAGGTATCATTTAGAGCTGGCTGGGGTTTTTTATTATTATTTCTTACTTGCTTGCATTTATTAATGTAATTTTAAAGTTTCTTTTCATTTGGGAGGACTCTTTCACGTGTTGTAAATGTGCTTTGATACTTCATATTTAAAATCAGTTGAAGAGCAGATGTGCAGCTGTTCATTATTTAGGAAAAAAAAAACACACCAAAAAATGAGATTGATACTTTTGTGCAGTTCTGATCCAATATGATCACTTCTTTTCTGAAGAATTCATGCTTTTCTCAAGAATTCACCCACAGATTTTTTTCCCCTCCTTTAAATCCCTTTCCCAGGTAAGTAATCTGCTGACCATCATGCAGCTACTTAGTTGTTTTTGAGGTTTCTGTTCCATTTCTCACAACACACCTATAACCAGTTTTATTCCCTGTTCCAGATTGCCAAATTACTTTGACAAGTTTGTTGAGCTTCCATTTTCAAAAAATGTAACATGGTTTTGTTCCTAATTAGACAAATGTGTCATTTCTTCCCAAGGAGAAGGCCACCTGACCTAAATCTGTGCCCTTTCCAATAAATTTTGCTCTTGGGACTGCTCCTGTCCTTTTAAAGACCAGTTTCCTCTGTATTTAGTAAGTTCTGATCTTCTTGGAATTCATAGCTGCTCTATATAGCACACATACAATGAACACACACCTCATTAATAGTTGCCCTTATTTAGTATAATTGCGCTTTCCTTCTTTCCCCACAGACATGTCATCTTTGCTCCAAGCAGCCACAACAAATATGCAGGAGAATCCTTCCCGGGAATCTATGATGCCCTGTTTGATATCGAAAGCAAAGCGGATCAACACGAAGCCTGGGAAGAAGTGAAGAGGCAGATTTCCATTGCAGCCTTCACTGTGCAGGCAGCAGCAGAAACTCTGAAGGAAGTAGCTTAAGATGAGGGCTTTGAAAACCCCCACAGCAGAGTCAGGCACCCAGAGCTGTCAGGCTACTGCAGTGGCCCAGCCTCCCCGACTGCCTGCCCCACCTGAGTCTCCAGCCTCCCAAAGTGCACGGCAGGTGAGCAGAGCTCTGTGTGTCAGAGAACTCCTGAGCTGGGCATTGCTGCCTCTCTAGCACTGACATAACTGTAGCTTTACCAACAGCCCTGGATGGAAGCAAAGCTGGGTGTGGGGAGAAGTGGGAAGCGGGGGAAGCAGGAACAATCAGTTTCTGGTTAAAATTTTCTGAGAGATCTGCCAACTTTGAGGACCCAATGTTTTGGATGTACAGTTACAAAAACCATTATTTGTCAAACTATCTGCAAATATTGTCCACAGCAGTGTTCAACAGCACACATTTTGATAGAAAAAATGTAACACTTGGCCTCTCCATTTGTCTTGTTCTGATAATTACTTTTATAATATTAGACACCAAAGGCATCTCTGCATTTCAGAATCTATTCTGCAGGACTGGCAAAGGCTCTTTACACTGATTTGCTTTATTTTCCTTAAAAAAATAAAAAAGTGACCATCCTGCTCATTGCCAAAGCAGTACTGGCCATTCTTGATAACCAGGGAAAACAGCTGCTTATAAGCAGAAATCCAAAAGCATGTTCTCAGTGGAGTGCATGTCCATCCCTCTGAAGGTCAGTATGCATCTCCCTCCTTTATCTGCACTTTGGAAAATAAAGATTTTGGGGGGTAACCAAAAGCCGACCTCCCTGCTCTTTTTGGCCCTTTTTCTAGTTCCAAACCCAAGGCAGCTTTTGTTCCTATTTCTTCCCAGGCGATCTCTTTCATATTTTTTCCATCTGAAGGAGCTAGAGGACATTGCTACTATTAGCATGGGGCTTGAGATAATTCTGTCTTCAAATAAGAACTGAAGAACGTTTCCCACCAGGAACTGATTTTACATTCAAAAAGGAACTGAAATGCATGAGAAGGCCAGTTGTACAAAACTGTTTAATTTGTTTAAAAAGAAAAAAAAAAAAAATCTTGTGTCATTTGCCCTTTAGATGTAATTCTCATCTACATGCTTTAAAATGAATAAAATTGCTAGAATTTTACTGAATCACATTCCAGCTTGTGGGAACTGACACTCACCAATTTCTTCTCTTATGCGAAATATACTACAGTTTTTCTCACAACCATAAATTGCACCAGGTTGTAGGAATAAAATCCTCTCTGTTTTATGGGGAATAGAACAGATGTGGTACTAAAAAGGACAGAATTAGAGAATCAGGACAGAGGAGTTGTTCTCATCTCAGATGCCCTGAATTCAAACAAGGGAACCAGAAATTACTTCCTGTGGGAAGCTGTTTTGGGGGATATACGCCACCAAGAAGGCTTTCACTGGCATCCCCTCCAATAAGCCTCCATGAAAGACCAAGAATTATGTACTTGTGGATGTTGTTCTCATAATTTACTGTTCCATTGCTTTTCACATGTCAAGCCTTAGGCACATGAGGAGGAAATTACACTTCCACAGTCCATGCTTTACCTCTTTTGTTGGGAAATGGAGTACAAAACGGACATTGCCAGCCCACACGTAAGAGATGGGAGTAGCTGATGATGGGACACAGAACAGGCGTTTTCTCCCTCTACGCTGGTGAGGCCCCACCTGCAATGCTGCTTCCAGCTCTGAGACCCCAACATAACAGGGATGTGGGCCTGTTGGAGCAAGTCCAGAGGAGGCCATGAAAATGATCAGAGGGCTGGAGTATCTCTCCCATGAGGACAAGACTGAGAGAGCTGGGATTGTTCAGCCTAGGAAAGGGAAGGCTCTGGAGAGACTTTATTTACAGCTTTCCAGTATCTAAAGAGCCTACAAGAAGGCTGGACAGGGACTGTTTACAGGGACTTGTAGTGATAGGACAAGGGGGAATGGCTTCAAACTGGAAGAGGGTGGGTTTAGCGTAGTAGAAATTCTTTACTGTGAGGGTGGTGAGGCACTGGCACAGGTTGCCCAGAAATGTTGCGGATGCCCCACCCCTGGCAGTGTTCAAGGCCAGGCTGGATGGAGCTTTGAGCAACCTGGTCTAGTGGAAGGCCTATGGCAGGAGGTTGGAACTAGATGATCTTTAGGGTCCCTTCCAACCCAAACCATTCTATGATGCTATGAACAGCGACTACATTTTTGTTTTTCTCTTTACTTTCACCTAACTGGGGATGCTCACACTTAATAAGTTCATCTCCACAGCTGTAGCTGAAGTTATTGCTTAAGGATATCTTGCAATGATGTGACTGATACACAACTGCACTGGGGTTTTTTTCCCCTTTCTCTGAATTGTGTGCTCTTCCCGCTCCATCATAACTTTACATTAACTGCAACGGGCAGTACTGAATGTGCCTCCAAGGGAGGGTTAGGATATTTAGATGGTGGAAAAAAACCATTAGTGCCTCTTCCTTATGAGCAGCAGCCAACCTTGGATCTGTCAGTTGTTGCTGCTGTAGCATCATCAGAACATAAGGCAAACAAGGAGTTTCCACTAGAAAGGAAATATTTGATGAAACCTGCTTCCTCCTTCATTTACCGAAATGTGCAAACCAGTGAACAAATGTTTCACCAGCAAACACTCTTTCAGTGGTAGTCAGTCTTTGAGGTTCTGTACTATTACCTTGCTGCTGCAAAAGAACATACAATCTCTCCTTGTTCCTCTATGCAGTTTGAAGCTGTAAGAATAAATTACAGCTCACAACAGGCTGAGTGCACAGCTGGCATTGATCGCTTTGTTCCTCTTGTCAACTTAACTGATAACTGTGTGAATGTGACATTCATCATGACCAGCTACATCCTGAGAAGTATACAAAATAGATTAAATCTATTTCCATTCCTGTCTATTAATTTCTACTGAGGGAGAGTGATAGCCAAACCCTTATAAATAAGGAAACCAAACCACTTATAAATGGCTTATAAATGGCTTATACTGACTGATTTCCACAAAATCCCTTATTCCTGGTACTGAAAGGATCAGTTACTCAGAGCTCCAATTGCCTTTCCTTCCTCAATGACTAGAATCTTATATGCTATAGATAAGCAAACAAGCCACCGTTGCTCTCCCCCAGTAGCTCTGCCTGCCCATAATTTCAAAGTGTGGGAAGGGAATTTTTCACGCTCTCTTTACAAATGGATAACACTGGATCACCTACTCTGTCCTTTCCCAATTCCATTTGCACAGTTCCTTCACTCAGCCTGGCTGAAGCAATCAGTGAATCCTGCAGCTGAGAGAAACTGACCCTTCAGCCTAGACTAGGGCTGCAAAACAATATGGCAAAATTAAACTTGGATGCACCAAGTATCACTTGGATATTTGGGTTGTCAATTGTCTCTTTAGAAAATCAGTTCCAAAGGGACAGTGCCTGGAAGTTTATTTCAGCCTGCAGACAAACTTTTTAGCAGGACCTGCCACATTAGTACAAGAAGTAATGGTTTGAAACTGGAGAAGGGTCAATTTAGATTACACACAAGTAAGATGATTACAATGCAGGTGGGGAAACACTGGAGCAAGTTGCCCAGATGGATGGTAGATGCCTCCTCTCTGAAAACGTTCAGGGTGAGGGTTCTGAGTAACCTGATCTAGTTGAAGATGGCAATGGGATTGGACTAGATGGCCTTTAAAGGTCCCTTCCAACCCAAACCTTTGTTTGATCCTATGGTTCGGATTCTCTTATGGTTGAAATACCTTTGGTTTGTCTTTGGAAAGAAATGTGTAACACTGGATGCTGGAATCTCCTGGTGACACTGTGTCAAACTCATCTGGGGACCTCCCTCTGCAGCTGGTAGGAACTGACCTGTTTTTTCCTCTCTAAATTCCTCTAGTTTCATTCATGGGATTTCAGTGTACAGTTAACAGTGCTATTGAAAAAGCTGAATGATGGTGAACATCATGAACTTCCCTATGGCAGAGCAGAGAAGACAACACTAATTAAGTGAAATATAGAAATCTTGCTTCTGCTGCTCTGAGCAGAACCAAAGTGCTCTGTTCCTCACTGAACAGCACCTGCTCACACAAAGCGTCCTTAGAGAAACCAGTAGGAGCTGAATTTAGTGAGCAGTCTTTTTTAAGATAAAAGAATGTTCCCGTTACACCACGGACTTGTGCCAGTTAGAATCTATGAAGTCAAGGATGCTCCTGTCAGCATCAACACAGTGCTTGTCCTGATGGATGCTGCACCCTTAAACACCACCTTCAGCTTGGGGAGCTCAAAGAATCTAGGAGGAGGAGGAGGTAGAGGAGTAAGAGTGCTTTGTTAGGCACTTCATGCGGGAGAGCTGGACCTGGTTCAAATAAACTCCCAACATGTTCCAACCTTTCATTAAGGGAAAGGAGAGGCAATAATAGAAAAGCATTTCACAGGACGCTATGGGATAAGAATAGACTTGATAAGTTTACATGGCACCTTCCCCAGATGTGCTTTGCTAGCTCGCTGACAGTGCAGCTGATGTATTCCTGATGCTGCCATGCACATTACTTCCAAACTTGGCTGTACTTTTAGAAGGAAACCCAAGTCACGGTTGCTGGACACAGCGACTGTTGTGACAACACACCCTTATGTAACCCATAAGAAGCAGGAGTTCAGGCAGAGGAAACATGGTCAGCTGTGAACACCGAGCACTGAAAGATTTAGATCTCTCTGAGGTCACTCATCCCTTCAGATATTTCTGAAACCAATACCCCCCACTGAAGCACTGCTTTTGTTTCCTCAGCTCTCTCCCAAGCCATATTTCTATACTCTCTGCCGGAGCCTTGCATGCCTGGACACCTCCTGCCTGCACTAAAGCTCTCTTCAGCCTGCAGCAAAATCACCCTGGCACTACCCTTGCAGGAGTGTGGCCACTGACGGTAGTGGTAGAGTCGCCCACTGCCATGGCAGAGGAGTCAAACACAAACATCCTGCCAGTCTTATTCCAGGCAGAAAGAAACACACTTCGTAAATAAAGACAGGTTCATTGTTGATATGCCTGAAATATTAACTGTGTGATCAAAGAATGATTAGTCTCTATTATAAAAGAAAGAACAAAGGATACTACAAACCTTTCAACAACAAAGCAGTTATAATATTTATGAGCTGTTTATCTTCCTGGGATCTCCATTACCCAGAAGTGCCCCTTTTCCAATCATCCCATGTCTGTGGTCCTCTACACCACATCCCATGCCCCAGTTTTCAAGGCCCCTGCTTGTATCTCTCTGTGCCATGGCACTAGAACCAGGAGTATGTTGCTCTACACAGTCAACCTGCTTTAGTTTTAGTAGTTATATAAAAAATATGTCTACACATATTGCAACTACAGAATGAGCAACAAGGTAAACCAAGTAAGACAAGCCACATGGCCATGAGAAAACTTTTGACAGCCAAACAAGCCAGAACAAAGCTGCAGGCAGGTTAAAAGAAGTTCAGACAAAGCAAGCCTGGCAAGTTCCAAGACCCTGCAGAGCTGGAATGAAGCTTCTGCCATGCTACCAGCCATGGGAGTCCTGTGTTCGTTGAACTGTCAGCAGAGATCGGCACTTGGAGACTACTTGGGGAAGGTCCCAAGTTTTTAAAGAACAATCATTAAGGACAGCTACTTATCCATACTCATATACACGCTTACTGTCCAGTCCTGGTAAACCTGAGAAATGGATGAAATGAACCCAGATTTTCTTTCTTTATTTTCTAACCACCCTTGCTCACCTAATTCAGCCTGACTGGACTTTGGTTTTGTAAATATCATTCTTGTCATCTGCAATCTGATAAAAAAAAACCTGCCTGAGGACCAGATATATGTACAGGATTCAGAGTGCAACTGCAGGACTCGGCACTTGCCTCTCAGGCAGCATTATGCTCTGTTTTGTACTAAAACACAATTACCAGAATATGGAGAAGCTGGCAAAATCTATCAGCTCTCTCATGGCTACTGCTCAGTCTGCACGAAACTGAACTTACAACTTCAGTGAAGAACACCTGCAATGCATGGAGGAAAAGGGAGGATGTGCAACGCCACAGGCTGCAATACACTCCTGAACGGTTATGCTTATTTAAGTACCCTTATGGGACGGTTTAAGGTAAAACATATGTGCATTATACAATACAACTGTGAAATACAAAAACTCATTAAAATGACACATGCTTTAGCTTAAGAATTATCCACTCAGCATTTTGGTATTGCCACTCAACCGCACTGAAGTTTTTGGCCACTTTCCATTGTTCAAGTCCCAACCATACCCAAGTGTTCAGGCAACGTGTGCCAACACAACTGTTTAATAAAAAAATGCAAAAAATTTACTTGGCTGTTTTCTAAAGTAAAATGTCGTTGAGGAGAAATAACAGCAAAAGAAGAAGGACTGACCAATGCCACGGTGCTCACACAGCAAGGAGGTGAACCCTTACAAAGATATGTGAGAAAACTATGAAACACTGTCAAGTTCAGCAGTTGGGAGTTGTTGCTTTGTATTATCCCTAGCATGTTTTCTCTGAATTATTTCATTTTTCTATGAACATGCAAAAATCTTTCTCTTAAAAGTTAATTTTCAACTACATTTCAATATCCTCCATTCTTTTTACCAGCCTTCTCTTCTTTACAGCTCTTAATTGCTCTTGGAAAGCACAAGCAATCCCAGTTAAGTTACTAATCCAGGGAAGTAAAACTCTGGTTAGAGAAGAGCAGACAGGCTTCCAGTTCACAAAGCTGCAGTTAAAGAACTTAAACTGCCTCTTTATTGTAGGTTATGCTCATGAGCAGACACTCCAAATGTCAACTGCTTTCACTATGGGCAGAACACTTAAAATTTGGGTTGTTTATGCATATAATGATACAACCTGATTACAAGGCATTTCCTTTAAAAAAACCTCTAAAGTCAAGTCCCTTGGGGCGTAGAACCCCGCTGTATCAACTCTGCCTCCTTATACACAAGCCTGATTTCCAATTAAGGAGGAACAAATCAGGTTAAGCACATTAGGCTAGAAGCACATTAGGTTAGTTTTCTCTCAAGCATGGAATTCAGCAATAATATTGCAGTATCAATATTTATCATAGGTTTAAATCACATTTCAGAGAACAAGGTTTCTGGACTAAAAGTATTTCATAGATCATTTTGAGGTAACAGCTCTGCCTCCAGGTAGCTTTAAATGAATTTTGTTGCAATGCAGCTTTCATTAAAATTTAACAAGGCGCTAATTTTTCGAATACTTGTTTCCAGTAGGTAACAAAAATATCTTATTCAAAAGGATGCTTCCTTTTTTGCTTAACACTCATTTGACACTGTAACTTGTGGATTAGTTGGTAATGTCTGTGACAGTACCTTGGTTACCTCTGGTGAAAACATCTACCCAAACTTTGGGAAAACACCAAGTATTTATTACCATAGAAGATATCAGGCTTCAAGAGGTGAACGCTCTTCGACACTGAGTGAATGCCAGAGGTTTTCAAAAGTATCTTTTTTTAAATCAGAGCAACAATATCTTCAGCAACTTTAGAAACAGCCACTGTATCTGGAATTATTCCACTTCCATTACGTTTGTGACAGCTCAAAATTCTTGGACTGAACTACTTCTGTGAACGAGAGAGACTCACATCTCAGTAACCACACTAACATGCCTGCAAAACTCACACATCCTGACTGGGCTGTAGCATTAGAAAGCAACAGGCAAAGAAAGGACATACACAAGGGGAAAAAAACCCTGGCAACGCAGCTTCCCTCCTACATGTGGAAAATGTCCACTTATATTTTATTTCAACAACCATGTTGCAAACTAACAGGGAAGTCCTCATCCACAAGAAAAGAAGTCAAAAACCAACCCCAAATGCGACCAGCATGTAATAAGAATTTTATTGAATACATTTAGAAAAAAAACTAGAGCATGAAGACATGAGATTGATTTCTGTGTGTAAGTTTTATGAATGTGCAGAATCAAACAGCCATGCGAAAAGTCATCTCCTCTTCAGCTGTAATTCAAGACTCTTATAATGGCAAAATTATTACCACCCTAAAACAGTGTTCCAGACACATAACTCATTACTTTAAAAAGAATCTCCTTCCTGAACAGAGGTAAAAAAAATTTAGTAGCAAATTGGGAAAGACCAATGATTAACAGGTACAGTATTTAATCAATACTCATGCCATGTTTAAAGAATGCAAGCCAAAAATGCATCATTATGTAGAATAGGTAGATTTTTTTTTTTCCCAAGGCAAAATTCCTAGTAAAACTAATTCCTAAACTACTGAAATGGTGACTTGGTAATGTACACGATCCAGAATACCATCCAATGGAAGATTTTTTTGTCAAGTTGTATCAGTGCCATATATGACCTAAGGGTCAGAGTAACTGAACAGCCCTGTGCTTAAAGTGTATTAACATTTAACATGAACTCCAATTCCTCCAAGAAATATTGTTACAGATACAAGATCACAGAATTGTTAAGACTGGGAAAACCTCTAAGATCACAACCGCCAAGGTAGCACCACCACCACGTTCACCATTAAACCATGTCCTTAAGTGCCATATCCATGTTTTTTGAACACCTCCAGGGATGTGCACACTGTACTGCTTCCCTGGGTAGCCTGTTCTAATGCCTGACAACCCTTTCCATGAAAAGCATTTTTCCTAATATCCAGTCTAAACCTCCCCTGGCACAACTTGAGGCCATTCCCTCTCATCACTTGTCACCTGGGATGTATTGTTAGGTACGAAATGTGTTATGTCAGGTAGGAAAATGGGCTTATACATGAGGGAAAAGATTAAGATTTCTGTCCTAAACTTGTATACCTATGCAATTCTTCATACTATAAAGGGACTGTGAAGGTGAAGTTTTATATGCACCTGGACAGTCAGTTCTGACTCGTGTAACATGCTTGTCTCCATGCGTAACACATAAACCCATACTGAAACACACTACAGCTCTTAAACACCTATTTATAAAAATATAGCTAGACTGTATCAACCTAATCAATTTGATAAACACAGCACAACTTCTGAAAACATGAAAAAAGGATAAATTCAGCACCAAGTATTCCTGTTCGTACTGGTTTGCAATTTAGTGTCATATTATTAGACAGGCGAAAGCCTGTGATCAAAACTCACTTTGCTCACTTGACAAATCTTGCTTTTGGGAAAGTATTGTGACTGGTTGAGTACACTACAGCTGGCCTCACCTTCTCTCCACACTTACTAATAAAAGTTACAGCCAAGCCAACATTCCATCAAAGTGTCTGCTACCACTATGCATGTCAAGATGTCACTGCATGAAACACCAGGATCAACCCTTGGGGTGTTGAAGCCTGTTGTGAGCGACTGCTCAAAACACACAAATTCAGTGGTAATGCAGAGCTTGCAGCTCCAGGATCGATGCAGACATATGGTTATAAAAAACTGCTAAGAATTGCTGCAGTTAAACAGACAGTTTATGGCAGTCTAGGCCATCTGAAGGCTTATCTTTTTATTTTGTTATTGTAAATAACAAAATATTTGTTGTTATTGTAAAATCTATACCTTCTTGCCTGACCAAAGCTGGTGGGTTTTTTATGGGTTCTTTAATTTGTTTGCTTGCTTTTTTAAACAGGTAAGTTTTAAAAGTGGTTTTATTGCCACTGATAGGGAGAGTCATTATAGAACACCTGAAATATCTTTAGTTTTGTGCTGAAAGTATGAACAACAGGAGAAGAGCAGGAGGAATGAATAAAAAGCAAAAGCAAAATTGGGGACCATGGTTACAGGAGCTTTCTCCCACTTATGGCCAAGGTGACTCAGCTACCAGCACAACGTAGTTTGAAAGAGTGTAACAAGTAGTTACAGGATCCCAAAGCCTGCAGCAGTCACAGCAGATGGTCCATTCATCCACATTTCTCTCCATTCAGGCTTTAGGGTACTAAGGCAGAACATGACTTATTTAAAACCAGAAATTCTGTTTTCCCAAGAAATTCCATTTTCCACATAGTTCTTTAAAATGGGTTTTACATTATGTAAACTTACTGCATGTGAGGATGCAAACTAAGTGAAAATATGTTTTCCACAATTTTTTAACATATTTAGGATATTTATATATCCATATGGATAGACACATTTGAACTTGCTTGTTAAATAAGAACTTTATTCTGGCATTTAAGCACTACTAATTTTGCTGTCCAAGTTCAGAGTTCTGCACACACAAACACAGATGGCATGCTAGCAGCTACAGCTATCTAGAATTTTTCATCCACTGATGTTCTCAGTGTCATACAAGTGCTCCACTTGTTGGTTCAGAACACATCAGGGAACATCTGTTCAATTTTCAGAGGACCACTTGGCAGGCACACATTTTATAAGCTTGTACCCTATCACTTCGCAGTACCTGACATTTTCCATTTAAAAAAAAAAAGGAAAAAAAAAGGCATTATTAGAGGTTAATAGAATCTCTTCAGCAGAACTTAGAGCTGGAATTTTTAAAAAGGGCCCAATGGAGTAAGCAACCATGCTCAAACTAAGTGATCGAGGAAAAAAGATTTTGAAATGAAGGTAGAGAAGCACCAAAACAAATTTTATATATGTGAGTATATATACATCTATAAATATATTTGTATCACCGGTGTTACTTTCTTGGTGTTTAGGGATGGTTTCTTTGGTAATGTATTTCCTACTACTTTAGCATGAAGTAGGACTTCAAGTACTGTTAGAGACAGAAGTCTGAGCTCAAGTCAAATTATACCCATTGGAAAACAGCAAGCTTCTTAGAAATCTGTATTTCACTTCAGAATGCCTTTACGACATCCTGTGTTTCTCTTGGCACTACTCCAAGTCTGCCAAGGCTGGGAGATGAGCATCCCTCATTTTAACAGTCCACAAGACCTCTTGTTTACATATATAGGATTAGGCACAATAAATAATGGGTGTGCATTTTGTGTTACTTTTATAGGAAAACATTTTTATTTCAGCTGCAAGCCAAAACTGAAGAACTATTCCAAGCAGAAAGAAAAAGCAACATTACTGTGTGCTGCTGCTTGGATTAAAAAAAAAAAAAAATCTCATCTCTACAACTATCCTGCTTTCAGCCACATACCTTTACTGATGAACTGAAAACAAAACTAAGGTCTTGATTTCTAATTACAGTCTGCTCAAAAGATACAGTATTTTTTTAAGTATTTTGATTCAAGGGTACAATTACAATTTGAGACAGACATTTTAAAGCATGTTGTTTCTCCTAAGATTTGTCCTGTATATAAATGCAGTTCTTAGGTTACCATCCTCAAAAGATATACACATCTATGTGGAAATTATTTGACCAAGACACCTACAGTGTGTCCTGGCTTCTCCTACTACACATATCCACCTACTTTGAGAAGAGTCTTGAGATTCTCAATGTTGTAGAATAGGATAGAACATACATTCTAAAGACTGTCAAATATATACTTTGGTAATTTTACAATAGTTTGCTGTTTGCATATTCTTCACAGCTGAAATGCTAAGTTATCCAGCCATTTCACTGTCCATTTGCTTTTATATTTAACTATTCAAATAGCAAATGTAAAGGAGTAAAAAAAAAATCCCTTCTTGCCAACTTTTTAAAAATTTTAACCTGATCCGCTTTGATACATGAAAGACAGGAGGAGCCAGCAAATACTAAAATCCTTGGAATAATACCATTTATTTCATCCCTCCATAGCCGACAGGTATTGAAACAAACCTTTGTTTCAGAACATGGAAGTCTACGAGTGTACAACTTCATATTTCTGTTTATGTAACCTTTTACTCTAGATGTGGAATTGCATGCTAATCAGTTCAAACTCAGATTTTTGTATCTGCATTACCGTATGCTTCATAACAGTGTTGAATTTAACACAGGCTACCGAATGCATCCAGTCTAAACAGAACAGCTGAAAAACAAATACACCCACTGTGAACAGAGAGCACATCTACTGGGATAGCCAGTGCATGGCAGGGAAGGTTGCAAGCAAAGGGCAGTAGCTGTTTTACTCTAAATTCCCATGGAGACACTGCACTTAGCATAAACATACCCATGGGAGCAAGAGCAAAAATAACTGTTACCCTTTTAAGTTTACACCCCCATTTACTGTGCGTCAAATTTCTTTCTAGAAGGGAACAGATGATCTAGCATTAAAAAAAAAGAAATCTATATAAAAGTTAAATATTTGATTACAGTAGCAAGTCACCACTTCATCATGGGAAATAACTCGTCTCTTGGAATCGTTATTGATCTGAACTCTCCTGTTTTGGTTGTGTGTTGGATACTGGTAATTCCAGACTTGCCCATAGCAGGGGCTCTGCTTTCCTCATAGTGAGCTCAATCTTTGTGGCGGTCATGTTCACGTAGCTCCTCTTTACATCGATCACCTGCAACAGAAAAGGTATTTCACGCTTCAATTCAACGGACTCACAGACATTTGGGAATTAAGTTAGGGAGCACCTCATCACTAAATTTCAGTAGATGTTTAGGCAGAGGAAGACCCCTCTGGTATGTTGAGAAGTCAGCTCTTTCCCATTCCCAAGCTATGGAATGTTTATGGCATAAACATGTGCCTATGAGTATCTAACATATACACTGGCTAACATACGTAAGCACGAGTTTTCTGCAACACCACTACCATGGTGCTGGGACCAGAAAGGATCTCGGAAGGTCACCTTCTATGCAAAGCAGCGTCCATTATGATGCCACACTGGATCTCCTGGGGCATTATATTTGGATTTAAATGTAATTACTCAATGTCATGCAAATGGAATTCTTTCAATAAACAGAGTAATGAGGAAAACCAAACAATTTTGAAAGAGAGGAAGCTAAAGGCTTTTGTTTTGTTTTCCTTCTGGGGTTTTTTGTTTGATTTTTTTGTTTGTTTCTTTTTAATAGAAAAAAAATGTTTATACTTACTCCCCACAACTTCACACTGCGATGAAACTCCTTTTCTCCCTCAAATACAATATGGATATTTACCTTAACAGGAAAAACAACAGAAAATTTTATCATGTTAATAAAACATTTGACACCTCAAGCATATTTAAGCAAAATATATTATGTAAGGGCTTGGATCCTACAATGACCAAAGTAATGAAACTGTCCCTCAGAAACAGAAGTGAATATCTATTTTAACAGATTCTGATACAGTTGCAGTCAACAGTGGCCAGTGGCAGCTTATCATTTTAGATTAAGAAATCAGGGAAGCATTTTAATACCTGTCTAATATTAGTAGCTGTGAAACAGCATACAATGAAGAATGGTATTAAAGTACATTAAATCAAATACAATTAAATGATGAATCTACAATTATTTACACATACAGTAATGCAAATCCATCACGCTTGGGTTTTAATTATGGAAGTCGAATTAAAGATTTTTTTTTTGCCTATTGTATTGCAGCTTTTAAAAAAACATACACATTGAAGTGCAGATGTCCAAACAGAAGGGAGAAAAGAAGCCATACATACTTGAACAGATGCAAATGCCAAGAAAAAGCAGTTACTCAAAAAAGAGTCTCATGCTATCTCTGCCTTGTAAACAAAGCTGAGCAGATTCTCTTAAGTTCAAGTTGCTGATCTTAAGGTAGAGACTCACCATTGTGCTATTAGCTTCTACGTAGCTCAGATCAGGGACAGAGTTTTTAGCATATACAGAAATAGTCACTTCTCCTCCAGTCTGGTGCCAATCATGCCTGCATGGAACTACTTTCTTACCCTATATAAGGAAAAAGGTACAGAAAAAAAGACTTTGAATTACATTAGAATATTTTTTCACAAGATTAACAGCATAAATGCCCAGGATTTTTTTTAATAGCCAATTAGCATAGCTAATAAAGGACTGCATTTCATCTTCACAAGAGATTGCAAGACTCCACTTGCAACTCTTTTAACTATTTCAGTATCTCCCCCTCAAACAAATTACAACAAAAAAAAATGTTACTTGATGGATCAATTTGCTTTCCAAGACTACAGTTAGCCAGCAGGTTATAGAAAGGAACTGAACAAAGAAAAACAATGCCATGACTCCAAGAATGCTTCATATTCTCACAAAAAAAAAAAATTACCCTCTGTTCTCTGATGCAGAAAAAATCCCTCAAAATAAAAAAAAAAGCTAAAGTAAAAAACTCCCTGTTGGATAGAAGCCCATTATCTCAATACACATACAGTTAATATACACAGAGTTTCTTTAAACGTGGGTAAATTCTTTACTCTTTTTTTCTACACTCTCCTGCTTTAGGCTCACAACTTCAGCTTTTTTTTAATCCCTACTTTCTGCACTCGCAAATAATTCTTGAACAAAAATATAAATCTTCAAAGCAAGCAGCAATTATAAGACTTAAAGCAAGTAAAGGATTTGTGAACTGCTCTAGAATAAGGCAATGAAACTACATTTTTTATAACATATCTTTATTTTCTTCTGTTAAAAATCCCTGATGTTTGCAGTGTCAAACCCATTTTGCCTGAGCAACAGACAATATAATCATAACAAGAACTTTGTGTTCACCTGTATCCATCGTGTGACCAAATGTTTTCCAAGTGTTTTGTTCCATTATTAAATTCTATATTATTTTTAAAGAATCACGTATACCTGTACCGCAGACTACTTCACACTCCATTTCTCAGTTTTTCTGCTGTAAAGAGTATCCTCCACGTTATGTCAGAGGCAGTGATCTGTAATAGCTTAGCTACAGTAATAACTCAATCAAGCTAAAAGCTGCATTTCAGTACTCAAAATTCAGAGTGGCCAGTTACAGAAGGCAATCTTAACGCTACTTACTGCATCCTTTTTAGTCCATACGTGTGTTCCTCTTGTGCAGCCTTCTTGAGCTAAAAATGTATTGAAGTCAGAAGTTTTTCTTTTACAACAGCTCCAATACTTCATCCTTGAAAGTTTGCAAAGTAATTAACAAACAATATTTAGGACACTATTTACTGTGAACATTTAAGATCTTTCCTTTATGCAATATTGCTGTTACATTAGTATACCCTCTTCAAGCATTGCCATTTTCGACTGAAGAGGGAATACAGAATAAATCAAGGCAATATCTACAAAGAAAGCATGAATACATAAAAGACTAGTTAAAAAAACCTGAATGTAACTAAATACTAACCCTTCACAGCATTTAGGTACAAAAATGGAAGTTAGCTGAATACTAACCCTTCATGGAATATAGGTACACCAGAATGGTATATACATACTTCTTCTGTGCTGTGTGGTCCTTCGTATGTCTGGTGGGACAAAGCATTAAAGTGTTTTACTGTTACAGGATTTGGAGCAAGGAAAAACCAAAACAAAACACAACACAAACCAGAAACAGTGACCAAAGTACGACAAAGCTTTTGGGTAAATAATCTAGATCTAATGGCTTGTCCTAGCTTTTCAAAGTAACCATTCAACTTTCATTCACAGAATGAAGGCACTGCTAAGAAGCTGTACTTTGTGTTAGTTCAATAGCACACATCAATGGTGACACCATCTATGCTCATAAAGGTCACTTTAGATCCTCAGAGATATCTGTGTTTAAAATACTGTGAGCATTCAGAGGAAACAAGAACTTAACCCGAAAATAAATTACATTTATCATTCATGAAACACATGAATTCTCAAAAGGAAATTAAATAAACAATATACAACTTAGCCACTGAGTATCACATCAGTTCTTCCCAAAACAAAGACTGCCAAAGTTCTCCTCCCACCAGAGCTCTGGTAGGTAACGCAAAATCTGTCAGGTAAAATAGCTACTTAAATCCTTATGTACCATTTTGCACAATGCAAGGGTGTCAGTGTAACTTTCACTTACAATCACTACATAATATAATGACTAATATTGGTGCTGGAAGTGTTAAAACACTGACTTTTTAATTCTTCTTTCCGGAAGCATTAACTGATAGCATCGGTGGATGCTTCTGAGCTATACACAGATTATCAAGACCAACTCGATTGTTATCAGTAAGCCACCTCTCACCAATATTATATTTAATATTTTTAGTTGAAACACATCAATACCATGGATTTGACAAGCTTACTAATTAGAAGTTCATGACAGGTTTAAAAAAAAAAAAATCTTAAGAGTTTCTGCAAATAACTCACATTTGTCCGTACTAAAGTGTGTTATCAAATGTGCATTTCTTAAACTCAATGGACTTTATGCCTTTTCCAAATCAACTTGTAGCACACAAAAAACCAAAACTGCTCACTTAGTAGCTGAGCAGCTGGATTTAGAGTACAACTGAACTACTTACTTTTGAACAGCCTGCATTTTTACATGCCGTCCCAATCTTGATTTCATCACTATCTTCCTCTGTAAACAAAATATTACAGAAAATAGGAAATGAATTGTATAATCTACTGAACACTTTGCTTTTATTAAGAATTAAAATGAGTCAAGGAGGAGATTAGAAAAACCTCCCTCTTCAAGCTTCTGTTTTCTGCCTGGCATTGAAATCTGCCAGAGAGGTACAAAGAAACATTCCAAACGCTGCATTACCTATGCATCAAATTCTAGGCTCTATGTCTTCACACAGTTTAAGTGGGGTAAATAAAAAGAAACTAAAGAAGATCATTACAATCACAGGGGAAGAGAACAATCATTCAGCTTGTTCAGTTTTGTAAAAATAAGAATGTAAAAGGCTTCAACTGCTGTCTATAAATACACACAAGGAAATAATTTGGGTACCATGGAGAAAGAAGAGCAAAATTAGTTTGGCACAAGAACAAAAGAGCATAAAATAGCCACAAGCGTAGGTTGAAATGATAAAGTTTCTTAAGGAGCAGTGTAGTTCTGGAACCAAATTCCAAATAAAACGTGGGAGGAAAAAAGAGGAAAAACAGATGAGGGAGAACCAACTAGTCTTCAGAGGAATTTCACCAATTTATGAAGGCTTTATATGATACTGTGCCTGCAACAATAGGGAGTAAAGTTCATTTCTTGGTAACTCTGTCAGTCACATATTCAGAAACGGATGTTCCCATTATGCCCATTCTAACCAGGAAATCTTAGAAAAAAAACAGTTCAAATGATGTTAAGGACAATGTACTGCTCCTGACAACCAGGTCTCCGTGTTATCCACATTTGAACTTCGATCGTGATTCCCTGGACTGGAAGGTATTTCCCAGATTCTTAAGACATAATTACATGAAACTTATCACTTCAGCAATGACAAGGTCAGCATTTCATTTATTTGTGTGACAACTAGCATCACATACCTACCCAATCTCCCTGTCTCCTTACCTTTTTTCCCTTCGTTTTCTGATGACAATTTCAGTTTATCGAGAGCTTGTTTCAAGGAAGCTGACACTTTCAGCTGCAAATTTGTCATTGGCTCATCTGGGCTAAAAAAGTCCATGCATTAGTGTCAATTTCATGAGAAGGAATTTATAGAAGACAAAGTAGTAACTTTTAATCTTCCTACAAGGCTCTTCCTTTCAAACCTCCCTTCAACAAACAAACTACAACTGTAAATGCCAATCCTTACTGTTTATGAAAAAACAGACTAGAAACTTAGAAGGCAGTCTTGGCTTTCAACTGGAAGTCCTAAATACGCTACAAAAATAAAAACAAATCAGAGATACAAAAGAATCTAAATACAAGCACCCCAAGATTATTTTTATTACTGTTTAAAACACTAAACACAGTTACTAGTGGCATTTTAAACTGGGAGGTTATAGACTTAAATTTTTGCTTCTTGTGGATCTCAGTGCTGAGAGATCCAGTACTTCCTTGTCACAACCACAATTCTTTTCTCTTATTTTGAAGCTTAAAAAAACATCATCAATGCTACCAAAACCAAGGTCTTCTAAGGTTAATTTTTGTAATTTCTACATTGTATGAAACGTGCAACAGTGAATAACCAAACAAGCTTTAACTTGGCCAACTGACTACGAATTTGGAAAAATTTAAGTTTCATGTACCATACCTTGGCCTTTTAATTGTTTCCAATGGTTTTGGCGCCTGAATTATGTGTTCTTGAAATTTGGGTTTCAGTTCCGCTAGCTCCTTTCGTTCAGAGGTAGTTTTGACTTCTGGTTTAACAGGCTCAGGAGGTTTCTCGCTGTTATGGAGACCCTTTGTACAGCCCTATTGTGGAAAGCATATGTTTTTATATATATATATACACATATATACATACACACACACACACAGAGTATAATTTGTGTGCATTAAAAATTAACAAAAACTGCAACAAGTTTTCTTGACTCATTTCTTCAACTCTATCTTCTCCTTTAGCCCACTCTAAACACTGGTTGCAAAGGAAATCCTACTGCTACAGTGGAAAATATCCTCGTTTGGATGTAAGTTAAAAGGAAAATGCATACTTTCTGTAGTCAAGCAAAGCAGCAATAAATGTTGACTTTCCTTCTTTATTAGCAAGTAGTTCTATCGAAATCTATTCAGATAATTTTAATCATTAAAGCTGGAAAATGATGCTTGACTTCAGCATTATATGAAGAAAAATAGAGCATATAAGAATTAAGACAGTTTCAACAAAAGTAGGCAAATTTTAAATATGTAAGTACATGTACCATTTAATATTCATTACTATCATTTGACAAATATACAAATTGTAAATAATCCTGAGTACATACCACAATGCTTAAGAAGTCAGAAAAGTCTGTTGTTCTCCTCTTACAACATGACCAACCCTATAAACATTTCGGAATAAAAACAACACAGGAATGACTACCAGATTTGACAACAGCTTTTAAGAAACAAAATATTAATTACATTTCTTTAAAAGATGTGGCACATCAAGATTAGCAAATGTTTTCTTCCCTACTGTGAACATTATTATCATCTGCATTTTTAAAAGCCAGAAAAGCCTTCTAGTTTGTTCATACTGCCTTAATCAGAAAGTTCAGTAAATGTGAGGCAATACTTCCATGACAAGTTAGGTGCCAAATCTACTCAATAGAAAACAGGAACGTTACTTTATCTCATAGAATAACACGTAAACAAAACAAACAAATATTACACCTGAGATCAGGCTCACCTGTGGCCCAACATACAGGCCCTCTTCTGAAAATGATAGGGTTTGTTTTTTTCTTTTCTTGAGCACCACTCAAATCTTTCAATTGCCTATTTCCCACCAAGAGAGCTGGATATGTGCATTGCACAGCTATCCAACTACATCAATCAAGAGCACTTTTTATTATATAAACCAGAAATTCAATTTTAGAGCAAATTGTCTTGCCACTGTGAATAATATATCTTAGATCTCAAAGAACTTTATTAGAGCCAACAGCTTGACTAATGCACCACAGCTTTGAAAGCTTAAGTGGTGCAACACAATGGGTTTTAGGTAGGTGGCTCTAAAATACCCTCAAAATATTAACCATTTCCATGATTGAGGAGACAAAAGGTTCACCCTGCCCACCTAGATTACCTAGAACTCATAGCAGGAGGAAAACTACTCATATGCAATTATGATAAATTTTTAATTAGGCCGAGAAATTGGAGAAGGATAAGGGGGAAAGCAGTACCTGTTTATAAACAGTGCATACGTAAGAGAAAGAGGGAGTAAGAGTAAGATTTTGAGCTAACTGTATAATTTCTCTCTTTCTAATTATGTAGAAGAGTTTTGTACTGTGCTATGAGTACAACTATAATTTTGTACAAAACAAATTGTTATAGTCTAAGCAACTGTACAGTATTTGATTTAAGAGTATTTGCCTCAATTTGCCAGTAGCACACGACGGCCGATTCCAGAGTCAGGTACTGCAATACAAGCAACAGCTCACAGCAAACACACTGCCCAGCACAATGCAGAAGCTTTCACACGGCCAAAAGACATCACGCTGTTGGGATGAGATGCACTTTGAGTAGAAGCAGTTCCTGAGTACCAAGAAAAAAAACCCACTCTTCCCCCCTCAAAGCTCAGCTAAACAGCAGTTTGGTGTTCTACAAAAAGTCACTTAGGCTACATCTATATTAATAGAGTAGAAAGTGCCAGGTTCCATCTTTGGACACCAGATTTCTGTCTACACACAATCAAATTATTAGAATGATTTCCAGTAATGTTTTGGCAGCTGTATCTCAAAGGATTCCCTCTAAGCACTTTGTATGCATCCAGGAGATCCTGAAGTAGCGAAACAGTTTAGCACAAAACCAAGCATGGGCTGTGCAACTGGCCGAAGCACTGGAGACCAGTCACAGGTATATTTAATTCATCACTGAAGATGAAGCCCAAGAATCCTGGACAGCTGCCTAAGAGGCACGGGTGACCAGTCTCAATTTAACCAACATCCTCATTTGGCTGATTAAACGAACGTGACTGTTTTTTACAGCAGACAAATGTCACATACACATTAGTGTCCTGGCCACATTAGACCACAAGCAGCTGCTCTGAATTCCAAGCAGGTTAATTAACTGAAAGAGTATGAAACCTCTCAATGGCTCCACAGTCCTATTTAGAGGACCTAATTAAACTGCTGAGAGACCTAAAGTCAGTCAATCAACAGGAAACAAGTCATCTAGACTTGCATGGCATTTAGACCATATGAGTAGAGTTTTTAATTTCTTCTTCAGGAATGAGTAACTGCGCTTTTCTAATTTCATGGGGTTGCCCGTGATAGGCTGAACATCAGTTTCCGAACACTGAAAGATCTGGAATTAAAAAGAAAAAGCAGCACACTATTTTACATATGTGAAAAAACAAAAAGATAATATTTAAAAGGACATTTGCATACTTACTTTGAGAGCATCATGAAAGACAGGCACACCTGGATGGTATGTGCATGAATCTAGAAGACAATGATTATTATTAATATTGAGGCATACCAAGAACCTTTATTCATACGATTACAAACCCGGCAAAAATGTCACATTTGCAATTCATGTATGCCATGAGCTGCCCCACTTCCCGAGTGCACATCATTACTCAGAAAAATCCAGACTCCACAGAAAAAGCTGAGTGCATATATTAAACATAAATAATCAGAACTTCTTTCTTCTGAAGTATTACACAACGCAAACCAGAAAGCAGGTATCTAAGACAAACTACTACTTCCACGTGGAGCAAGTAAACTTTCTATGGACCTTCCTCAATAATCAGGCCTTAATGGTAATTTTGCAGAAGTAAAAAGGTGGCCTATGGCTGAACCTGACAGACAGAAAATACTGGTTTACTGCTTCAAATACATCTATTTGCACCTGATCAGAGCTTTCTATTGAGAAGCATTCCGTTAAAAAATTCTCTGAATGCAAATAATGAGTTCATGATTTTAACCATAATTAGCTTGCTCTTTTTTCAATGTTTGTAGTATCCTAGGCCACCTAAGGACTTGAACCCAAAGGTTAGTCTTCTACATGCACAATTCTGACACGTCAATACTATTTATTACTAACAGATTCTGTACAAACACTACACTGAAACACGACCTCCATCACTGAAAGCGTTTATATTCATAAACGTTTATCAACATTACACAGCTGCTCCTTTTTTACTTGTATTCCTTTCACATGTAATAGAATTGCTCTGATTATATAACGTCTCACTGACATTTATTGCATGGATAGTAATTTACTGACTTGACTCTAAACACTATCTTCTAGCCTTTAAAGTAAACGCTTAAAATTAAAAGTGACACAAACAGTAACAATGCACATAACAGGAAGCAAAAGAAAAAAGTGATAAATAGCTTTATTAACAATCTGCCTACAGATATTTAATGGGCAAAAACCCAACCCAAACTTGGTTGTTTTCATCTTTTTTATAAATACGTACATTTTTAAAGAAACCTTGTTTTGTATGATTTTCTTTGATTTTATATTCAGTCTAACATACTAATACAGTCTGAGGGACATCAGTTCCCACCTTAACTCAAAAGGCACATATTTTGGGACATTAGTCCTTCAGCAAAACTTACAAATATATATACATAAACCTCTACCAATTCCTTCAGTCTCGGGATGAAAAGCTAATGCTGGTAAACCTCATAGGAAAATTAAAAAGAAAAAAAGTGGTCATTTTGCATAGAGACCAGGACTTCACTGTTAAATTAAATGAAAATAAAAGTAGAGGTTATTCTTTTCCAAAAGTATGAAAGTATGTCATTAGAAGAATCATGAGAGTAAAAATAAACTATGTTCGTAGCAAAGATTATTTCTGAATCAGAAGACCTAAATGAATATTTCTAATTCTTCATAAGCATTCTTCAACAGAGAGGTGCTGTTAATAACTGCAACCGTTTTAGAGACCAGAACCATCTCATAATCAATTCACTCAGCGGTGGCTATGCTCCAGCTCACAAGGCAGACACAGAGAACTGTCTGGTCATCCATCTGGCCAAGGGCAATCCTTTTTCCTTGCTCCCTGGAGCCTGCTCTGCAGCAGGTACATCATGGAGCAAATGACAGCCCACTTGGCCGCTGCCTCCTGAGGGCCCTGCGTGCTCCACGAGAGAAGATGCCAGGACAAGGAGCTCTGCAATGCCTCAGCAGAGCCAGAGGGATTTGTCCACTGAGCAATCTGAGCATTCTCCCTGCTAGAGGACAGCAAAACATCAGCTCGTCTGCACTCATACCGAGTCCAACAGCTCTTGTCTGACAAGAAGGATCCCATCTCACACTAGGTGGGGAAAACTGGAAAATTAGGATATAAGCAGATAAAGGCATATTCTAGTTCTGATCTGTATGAGATCAGATTCCAGCCTTTGGTTGCTATTCTACACTTGTCACTGAAAAAAAACCCAACAAACCAAAACAAGATACCTCTCCACTGCTGTTAATACCTTTCCTTCACCAGGAAAACCAAAGTAATTCAAAGCCATTTTCTCTAACCCTCAGACATTTTTTGGAGACGCAAGTACCATAATTGTTCGGTTTTTTTGTTGGTTTATTTGGGGCTTTTTTGATGTCAATTTCACAGCCAAACTGATCCTGCTATGCACATACTGCCACCACCTCACTCCTTTCATTAAACATCAAAGTAGAAATTTGTAGGGGTCACCAAATGCAAAACCTGGTTCTCTGTAGTGATCTGTGAATAATTATATTTACCTTCAGAACTGCTTAGTCTAGGACACAGGGATTCCACTATGTGTTCCAGTTACTTACTGAAACAAATTTCACTGCATAAAATTGTTTTCCCTAACCCAAGCACCACAGAGCTAGCATATGGCCATGCCAACTTGACCTAGTTTACTACAACTTGATCACAAACCGTAAAGAAGTGTTACTTTTATAATGAGTATAGGTCACAAAGTCCTAGTAAGATTTTTTTTTTTTTTTTTTTTTTAAACAATAAATACCCCTATTTGCTTTGCCTTTTGGGGCAAATGGGTGTAGGGGATGGTGGTGGAAAAGATCACTAAATGGAAGAATTCCACAACTGTGCCTGTTTCTGCTGTTACTAAAATTAGCAAGTCCTACTCAATAGGTTGCCCCTCTCTTCCGAAAACACTTAGCTCAGAAAAAGAAACACACTTTATTGCCACGGTTTTAAATCACATAAAATGCACAGGGCTAGAACATGTTAGCCTGCTTCTAACCCAAGGGTCACTAAAAATTAAATAAATACAAAGGGGGCGCTCTAGAAATTTAACCAACAGAGTCACTTTATGAACGAGGTGAGGGAGAGCCTTCTGAAAACTCGGATCACTCTTCTGCAGCCTCTGCGGAATTATGAAACCCCAAATGACAGAGCTTTAAAGATGTTTCACCAGGATTCCCAGCACACGCAAGAGAAGCACTGCAGCCGCTCAAGGCACTTGGCAAAGCAGACACACTTGTGCCACCGAGACACATTTAATTACCTGCTGCAAGTCCACACACTTGGACTGAGAAAAAAAAACCAAAAAACCAAACGCAAACAAACAAACAAAAAAAAGCCGCTGGTAAGGGCGATGTATGTAACACCCACAGAGACCCTTAGCAGAGAAACCTCTGCTGGCCTTGAGAACCTTCAGCACACACGGCAGCGACAGGCAGCGCCGGGCCAGCCGCGGCCCCACACGCGTGTCCCCGGGGCACCCCGCGCTCCCAGCGCCCCGCGGGCTGGGTGACAGCCCCGCCGCGCC
>VZTA01025669.1:118781-130551 GCA_013398855.1 Mohoua ochrocephala
TTTTTTTGCACAGAGCTAGATTCTGTACAAAGACTTCCTCTGAAAAAAACCACCCTGAATTTCTACCAGTCAAAAGTCATTCCATCTCGTCCATGGATAATGGGACTTAGGCATATTTCCGAGCATTGGAAATGGTGTGGTTTCCCTGTAGAACTGGAACCTGCAATGAAACAGGATGCTTCAGTTCTCTTCTCAAAATGCAGAATCTGCTGACTTTCTTGCCAGTTTGTTGGGTGACGAGTCTTTCATCCTGGTGTCTTCAAATCAGGACATTGTTCGTGCAGAACTGCTGAACATGGGATTGCAAAAAAGCCCCAAACTAAACCAGTTTTCAATAAATCTGAAGGAGGATGAGGAGGTTTTCAAGGCTCAAGCTTCAGGTTAGAGCTGTTGTGTTGGTGGTACCTGTCACACCAGAATATTTTGGCTTTTAATCAGAGGCAAAGGGCATTTTGGGCTCCCTCAACTTCCTTGGGACAGAGAGGGAGTCCTTGAAATTTAAATGGATTCTGAGGACTCATTTAAAATCAAGGCAGGTAGCTCTGTTTCAGATCTAGAAATATCAAAATGTGAAATAATTAAACAAATCCTTTCTTTAGGAAGCTTAGTAGAGGTTTAAAATACAAATGTAAATCCCTGTAAAGCTAAAAGCCAAAAGCCTGCAGAGTTTGCAAGAAACTGTCCTGTTCAACTGAATATGTTCAGATTTGATGGGCAGAACATCTTAAAATGTCACATCTCACGGAGAAGCAGAACAACTGACTTTTTGGGAGAGAACACTCTTCTCCCCCTTCTGTGATTTTTTAAATGCCAGGTTTTCCCAGGAGGTAAGAGAGATTAAACAGCATCCGCTTCTAATAATCCACCAGAGTGCTGGCTGCTAAAGCACGACCTGAATTTAAGTAGATGCTTCATTAAGGCTCACCACCTCCTTTGATATCAGTCTTTAGCATGGGCTTGCTGTGCGATTGTTGGAACTCATTTAAAGCAGAATTTTCAAAGGTAGTTTTCTAAGTAACCTAGGTGCCTGCAATATGTAGAAAACATTATAATATTTTAAGCAGTTTTCAGAAGTCTGCTTTCAGGTGCTACTAAGGAGACTGGAAATTTTGTTACTGAGTTCAGTAGGATATGGGATAATATGTTGATGCTTTCCCATTTAAATTTTTCTATGCCTTTGACCTCACTGCAGAAAGTAAAACCCGTTTGATGCAGTCTGTAGGGCCGTTCTCCAGAGTGCTGCTTTGTCATAACTTGCAGTGATGCGTGTATTATAATGACCTTTTTCATCCTTGCTGCAGCTGAAACAAGATTGAAATACTACACAATCTGGGGATAATTAAACATGAATGCTATGGTGAAATTTAAAAAACTCAACTCCCTAGATGACAGAAAATACTAAGATGATTTGTGTAGCTACATACGGTGCACTAATGCTGTGACCCAAATCAATTTGAACACAAAGTTGATGGATTACAGGAATACTGGTGGGAGAAGAACTGAAACTAAATACGCCATCCAGAGAGACCTTAACAGGCTTGAGAGGTGGGCCTGTGTAAACCTCATGAAGTTCAGCAAGGCCAAGTGCAAGGTCCTGCGCATGGATCAGGGCAGTCCCAAGCACACGTCCAGGCTGGGCAGAGAATGGAATTAGAGCAGCCCTGAGGACTTGGGGGTGTTGGTGGATGAGAAGCTCAACACAACCTGGCAACGTGCGCTCTCAGCCCAGAAAGCCATCCGTATCCTGGGCTGCATCAAAAGCAGGGCGAGGGAGGGGATTCTGCCCCTCTACTCCGCTCTGAAGAGATCTAACCTGCTGTGTTCAGCTCTGGGGCCCCCAGCACAAGAAAGATGTTGGCCTGTTGAAGCAAGTCCAGAAGGAGAGCCATGAAGGTGAGCAGACGGCTGGAGCACCCCTTTTTTGAAGGCAGGCTGAGAGAGCTGGTGGTGTTCAGCCTGGATGAGAGAAGGCTCCAGGGAGACCTTAGAGCAACCTTCCAGTACACAAAGGGGACTACAAGAGAACTGGAGAGAGGGACTTTCGACACGGACATGTAGTGACGGGACAAGAGATAATGGCTTTAAATTGAAAGAGGTCAGGTTTAGATTGGGTATTAGAAGGAAGTTCTCGACTGTGAGGGTGGTGAGGCACGGGAACCAGTTGCTTAGAGAACAGAAGTATTCAAATCCAGGTTGGATGGGGCTTTGAGCAACTTGGTCTAGTGGGTGACATCCCTTCCCATGGCAGGGGGTTTGGAACTAGATGATCTTTAACGGTTCCCTCTTCCATCTTAATGGTTCTATGAGTCTCTAGATACAGATCAGATATTTAAAAGTTACAGTATAGTAACATGTTCACTTTAACTTGGTGGATATTTTCATGGAGTGTTTGAGCTTCCATCTCCAGCTTTTTTTCCTTTTTTCTTCTTTTCTCTTGGAGGTGACTAGCAGCTAAATCTGGTTGAAGTTCTGAGCACCAATTCCAGCAACAGAGAGGGCTTACATTAGAAGTGACCTCGCCTTAATTCTGGGAAATAATGATGACCCTTACTTTGCTCCTCTACACTTTCCTCACGATTACTCTCACTTGGTCAGTATTACCAAACTTGTTCAAGGTGCTCTCTTGGACAGTTCCCCACATCTGATGTTGTTTTCAAAATAAGGGTATTTTAAATGTATAAATACACAATGTAAATTTCTTTGTGATAAGGGTTCTGAAACTTGAATCTAACAGCTTCAGGCTTTTCTGGAGCTGACATCTGGCTACTTACTTACGAGCAAAAGAAAAAAGTGCTGATTTTGTTTGGCAACTACAGAAGTTTTAAGAATCAATTGTGGCAATGGTGGAAAAGTCATAACCCAGCTAAGGAGGCTATGATCTGGTTATGCTCTTTTTTTCATTCAATTTACTGCAAGCAAGTGTATTCAAGTAAAGGCAGCTGTCCAGCATACTGATCACCTTTGTTTCTGATGCTATGAAGTTAGTGGGACTAATTGCACATGCAATGGGAGAAGCATGCAAAAGAATTTACAAGACTTCACTTTTTGTGAAGTATTTTTTGCAGTGATATTAACAATGGATTTCTCTGTTCATTGATAATGAAATAAATTGGATTGAATCACAACACTTTTTTGGGAGGGATAAGACGTGGAAAAAAACCCACTTAGTTTTATGTCAAGGAGTTTCATTTTGATTATGAAAAATTTAAATCTTCCTGATTAGAAAACAGAAGGGTTTGCAAAATGACAGTTTAAGTTTTTGTGTGTAATTCCTATTTATGTATTAGAGACGATGGGGCAGTAACATGTGAAGAGTGCAGACTGAAAAACAGCAAACGCATTATGAACTCAGTGTATGCTGGTTAAGTAAGTGCTAAGAGTTTCTGTCAGCCAGAAGGTGGTAGCAGAATTCTCCTCTAACAGCTCTGGATTGTGTTCCAGAAGGCATTCTCAATACAAAGTGATTTTGAAATGCAGTTCAGAAAACATATTTTTTTTAGTAGCAGGAACAAATAGCACTGACATTTTTTTCATTTGGCAGCATCTTTGAGTAGAAAAGTGTCTGCACTTATGCCTGAGATGTCATGCATTGGGAATGCATGTAGGATCTGTTACTTGGGTTTTGTCTCTGTTTTTTTTGCAATTGTAATTATGGTTTTTACAGACTTTTTAATGCCAAAGGGAGCCATTTATGGGCTGAAATGACAAGAGATTTATTTTCCTCATAGTATCACAAGACTGGAAGATGTCAGTACCATGAGAAGCCCAGATAACACATTATTTCCATCCAGAGGAACTCTGTCATTCTTTCACAGATATAAACACAAATGCAAAGAGTGATATCCATCGGCTGGGACCGATGCAGCTCCAGTCATACTCTTATCAAGTTTGGCAACTTGAAGATGCGAAGGGATAAGTTTTATTACTCTGTTTTATTGTTTTGTGATGCACTTGTGATGGACTTGTGATACTCTCTGTGCACATAGCCGTTCCTATGTCAACAGAGACACTCTTCATCACTGCAAGAAAACTGTGAGAAAGTCAGGCTCTGAAGCACAGCCTGTCCCTCATTTTTTCTTAACCATTGTGTCACAGCTCGGATGATACTCAGTACTCCTCTGCAGACTTCTTTAAGAAATTGTTCTGTATCTTAGAGATAGTTTCTATGGTAACTATGATTGTGATTTTTGTGGTTTGTTGGGTTTTTTTGTTTTGGGGTTGTTTTTTTTTTAGACTTACTGGATAGTTTGGAAATAGAGGGAGGCAGGCTTCAGTGTGACATTAGGAAGAGTCACCACAATAAAATAAGCTAGAAAAATAAATCATTCTGTGCTTGACCTAGCTATCAATAAACTGAAACAGCAGTTCAAAAGAGCATCAGTCTCCTACTTACAAGATGCCTGGCTTATAAGTAAGCAGGCTGGAGCTGCTGGAGCTATGCAGGAAAGAAAAAAAAAAGGAAGAGGCTCAGAGCAAGCTCTGTTACTCTTCGAATTTTGCACCTGGTGGTCTTTTTAAAATTGGCTTTTTGCAGTGACTGCAGCTTCCCTAGTCTCCTCTTGCTGAAGTTCTGACTGAGAAAAACATTCACCCAGAAGATAACAACAGCAGACTATTACATCATGTGTGCTTCTCTCCCCATTTACTGTTCTTTACAGTATAAATATGAAATTGTTTGGGGCACCTTGTATACGGCAGTGTGTACAGAATTTCTAGTGGAGCCACAACAGTGGCAGTGATGAAGATATGAAATGAGCTGGTTTAGAACACGGCAAAAGATGGCAGGAAATACAAATTATAAGTAGATATAGATATCAATAGATATATAAATATTAGAATACAGATATAGAAAACATGGTAAAGACCCAGTGGGTATGTAGGGTGTGAAAAACATGCCAAGACACTGAGATAATCACAAATTTCAGACATCCATTTTGCACGTATGCTGGGAAGGCATATTCATAGGCAAGGTCTCTTTTAGGCAAACATGTAGGTGTTGTAAAGATGCCAGAGGTAAGATTGTAGATTACATTGCAACACCTGGGCATTTGAAAAGCCCCACAGTAGTTTTGCTAACGGCCCTGTTGTCTCTTGAGGCAGAAGCTAGGAGAGAGTTAAACCAAAATGAACTTATTCAATGAAAATTCAAATGCTTTCATAAATAAAGAATGTTCTAAAATTGTATTTAGAGATCATTGCCATAATGCTTACCAGTTCTCTGTCTGTTTTTAACTGTTTCATCTCAAAAGAAGGAGACAAAATGTTTATTTTGGGGAACCAAAACAGTGATATGAAATCAAAGGGAGCTGATGAAGGAAAAGATGCTCTTAGTGGATTGCTTTGATATTTTGTCAGTACTGTTAAAAAAAGTACATTATCCTTCTGTTTTGTTGCAAAATGGGGGAAAAAGAACCACATTTTTCAAAAATGCTTTGCAGATATGGAGTTCAGTTCAGCCCTGTTCTGAAGTGCAGAGTGACTGCAATTTCAAATGTGCAGGGTACCAAAGTGTAATTTCTAGCTAGGCACAAGCAAATCTTTTAGAAATAATATATGATTTTTTAATCTCAAAGTCTGAGAAGTCCTAATGAAACCCAAAGATGTTCCCATTTACTTTAAATTGGTACTTGGCATCTCCTTTGAGATTACTGAATGTTATTTTATCTTCATATAATGCTGAATGACTATTGGCTGAAAAATTGAGGTTCTTTTAAGGTGCCTTATGTTGGACACTAAATTAATTGGGTTATCTGAACTCTATTAGTCATCTGAAACAACTTGGTCTCTATTTCCCGCTCGTATGACTTATTAATGTGGCTGTGGCAGAAGAGGAAAAGAGCAAAGGAGAAAATGTCAGTGCAGTTATTTGCGGGTAATTCTTCCATCTCTAGAGCAATGGCCACCACAGTTTTTGCAAAGAGGCCGCATTGTACAAACCTTCTGGAGAGTCGCTTTAAAAGAACTGAAGTGAAAATCCTGTTGCAACTAAAGGTGGAAAAGACCACATTCTGTAGTGTGTCTTATGTTGACCCCTTTGAAATTTTCCATTGCCGGCAGTGAGAGACCAGGTGAGGAATGAGGACACCTGACTGCCACTTGTCCTTCACACAGCTCATATTTCCCTTCATCCTATCGCAATGATGTAAGTGAAGTCTGCAGCTCGTGTCTCTTAAGCGGTAAATAAATGTATCTGTCAGTCAGTGAGAAATTTCAAAAAGAGGAAAACTGTGCAATTGATCATATGTAACCACTAGGAGAAACTTAAGCACTGAAACTGCTGACACTGATCATGTTCTCAGGCATGAGCAATTGGAAGTAGGACCAGCAAAACCAGGGCATGTATTTGTAATTTCAGCTGCTGGGCTGGTCTCAGAATTCTCCACAGAAGCGTGTAAATAGTCATGTGACCAGTTGTTTAAGCCTAAATCCATAATAAAACTAATGAGTTATTTCAAAATAGATGTGAGCAGGCAACTAGTTACTAGAGGTGTTAAAAAAAAATCCATATTTGTCGTGCAAGGGAAGCTGGAGGTCGTTGTATCCAGAATTTTGTGGTTGCAGAATAGATCCCGGTAGGTGCAAGTGCATTGCATGCTGAGCTTGTGCTGGCAGTAGAAGAGCACAGAAGCTTTGGAACAGCTCTTCTGAGTGGATGCTCAGCTGCAGAACAAGTGATAAGATGTCCAGGTCTGCCTTAGATGGTCTCAGCACCATAGATCAAAGCCTCCACAGGAGCAGTGCCTTGCAGTAATACCTAGTGGCAGATAAGCGTGTGAGCAATGGGCCTGTGTAAACTACATGGTGTAGTTTGAGCACAACCGCACCTGCCAGAGGATGGGTTCTTGGTCTGGAAGGGTTGACACACTCAATGTAAAAAGTGTGACATTGTGTGATACTAGACTGAACATAGATTTTACTGCATACAAGCTTATTTGGTGAAATTGTCTGTTTTGGTTTGGTTTTTTTCCCCCAGATTGTTGCTCAGATCTTTACAGTTGATGGCAGTTTCCTTTCTGTGTAATTTTGCCTTTTTTACAGTGTGCCATAATCCTCGCTTAACATCTCCATAGAAAACTATATTAGCAAGCAAAATATTTATCTGCACGCTACAGCCTGTTTCAGAGCTTAAGGTTATGAGATGGGTATTTTCCTTATGATCTTCTAGGTATTTGCATTGCTGTTCCACATTGGAAGAACAATCTCATCAGTAAGAACTGTGAGATTTCCCTGTTTTCACGTTATGCGAATGCCACCCTTCCTCAAGTAATAATCACTCGCTAACCTTGCATTTGTTGCTCTTTCGGATTTCGCAGCCAGAAGTGACACTGCTGACAGCTTGATAATCTGTTTGCCACTTATGATGGCTTTGCCTCTTCCAGGAACATTCTTTCCTGTGTATACTCACTTTGAAGAACTACCCTGATTTTAATCTGAAGCTTCTGCACAAATTAGGCAGCCTTTACTCCTGCAAAATTACTGAGGGGGAAAAAAAAGTGAAATTGTGGCTCAAGAAAACATTGCCTATATTAAAAGTGCAAGTTCATGTGGAAGAGGAGTTCTGTGGCACTAATAACGTGGGTGCCCCTTGATGTGGGTCCTAGTTTCACATGGGTCTTGGCAGTAAGATGATACAGTAGAAGATACAGTTTGCAGGTTCTATCTTGCATTTCATTTCATGGTCTGCTTTGATAATTTTCTGTTTGCTTTTTAGGTAATTTGGTGAGAAATTTACCGACAGGTGGTGCTGCTGCTCTAAATCCTCTCTGTTCAGTCTTGGTTTGAGAAAGGAATGCTGGCACTTGTATTTCGACATTCCAGTGATTTCTCAGGCTCTTAAGAAAAATACTATGGAATATTATTCAGGTATAATCTTTTCTATGTATTCCTGGGAAGATAATTACAATAACGAATCAGGCTCTTTTACTGTAACAATGTTATTGCGCTTGTATATAACGTCTCTCAAAACAATTGGACTCATCCCACATGTGAAAGATCTTGGACCGTCTGACTCTCCTTGGCGTAGTGTCAAGTAATAGGCAATGAATATTTTCTTAATACACCCTGAAGTAATTATTTTCATACATAATGCTTGGGAACAGAGAGATATTAAAAATTACTTGTCTGAGTCATGTGGGAAGTCTTCCTCAAAGCAAGGAATAAAATCCAGGTAACTTGTGTCATACCTAATTTACTTGCTGTTGGTCAGGCACTCCTTCCTTAAGAAATAGTTTGAGAAAGGATTTCTGTCCTGTCTGGCACTGACGGAAAAATCACTGTAACATCAGAACAAGCAGGAATGTGGTTATGCTACCTCTCTCCTCTTTCCTAGAAGCAATGAGGCATAGCTATTTTATTATGTTTGTTGTCATTAGTCAGGGCTACTGCTTGTTTGTCTGAAGCTACCAATAAACACAGTGTGATTCATGCAGAACTGCTTGAGGGATGGCTTGACTCCAAAAGCACAGTTTAGCCTTTATTTGGCAGTTGTTTGCTTAATGCAGAAAAATGTGTATGAAAGCTATGAAAAATGAATCTGTGCTGTAACACCCAGCTTGTAAAATCCACTTGATTTATCCTGCAGAAGATAGTGCAATATAAAGGAACAATGAAGACAATGCCTGCCTTCATTTTCTCTTATTTTTTGGTTATGCTGTCATCTTCGATATTATTGCAATGGATTCAGGCCTACACGGAGTCATCATGACTAATGAAATGTCTTTAAAATCAAAGATGATCTGTGATGCTGAGTCTTGAAAGGGCATTTTTTAAAATCTAATTGTAACATATGTGGAATTTTCTTTCCCTTGTATGATTACTCTGATTTAATCATGAACGGTAGGGGAGAGATGCAGGGGAAGAGAGTTGTAGAGCACTGAAGAGGCACTGTTGCCTCTCCAGAAGTAGGTCATGCACCATAAGCGCTGTGTTGCTGTTGCAGGCTGAATATTGCCTCTGTCCTTTCTTCTCTGGGGAACCTTAAAACAGTGGTTTCCCTCTTGGGGCCTCTGACTCTCTGGAGATCTTTGGGCCGCTTCCTTTGGGTCCTTGTTCTTGGAGAAGGTATCAGAAAAATGCAAGTGTATTTCTTAAATGCGATATACAGGGACTGCCATTTCCAATGAAAAAATAAATATATCAGGGACAAAGTAGGAAAAAGACAAAGTAGGAAACTGAAATCATCAGTATAAATGATGGTCCCTGCAGAAACTGGGAGCATGAGGGTGAGGAATGCAAAAGTAAAAATGCAGAAACAAAAGAGCTTCATGCTGGGAATGAAGCCCAGATTTTTCTACACTCAGGTGAAGAGGGCTAAGAAGGCAATTGCCCGGAAACTTTGAGAAATTGGATTAATCTCCATTAGCATTTAAATTTGGATCAAGAGTGCACTTTTGAATTGAGCTCCCACCATCCCCATTTTCTCTGCTTTCGTTCAGAGTGGTCTCAGAGCACCTAAACTAGAAACATCCCAGGTGAAACCAGGATGGAAGATGTAGTCCAGGAGCACAGCTGGTCCATTTTAGTTGGTAGTGAGCCTGCAGGAGACAGGAATGGACTAGATGCAATCTAGTCCAGTAATCTGAAAGAAACCTCCTGAAAATGTGTGGTGCAGGCATCCTATGAGAATGATCATATGAAAGCCCTTGATGCCGGGGCTTTTGGTCTGGTGATGGTGGTCACTGCTGAGTGCCAAGGACAGTGCAGCTTGGTGGGTGGTGTGCAGTGGAGTTCCACCAGTGACCATGGTGAGGCTGTGGGCCAGTCTTCACATGGAGATGCTTCCCAGTCTTCACGCTTTCGAAGGAGCCTTCCCAGAAACAGGCTGGCTCTCACGGGGGTGTCTGTTCCAGGTGAGGGCTGGGTGGGCACTGGTTGACCCTGTCATTGTGAGTAAAGGTGAGCACGGAGCTCCAGCCAGCCAAGGGGATTAACGTGGGTGAAGGGTGGGCACCCCACTGAGAGACGGGACAGCTGCCGGGCCAGGGCCTACTTGGCTGACCAGCAAGGGAGCAAAGGTTTTAAGAAACTTGAGGAGTGTGGCAGTCTCTGCTGCAGTCCTAGTTAGTTATGCAGTACTATTCCCCTGAAATGTTCATATTGTCTTGCTGAAGTAGTTTTTTTTTTTATTTTTTTTAATTTGCAGGTGCTGTTAAACACAAATTGGTTTAGCTCTACTACATAGTGTGAATAACTCTCTTCTTCATTCCTTGATATTGCTTCCTTCAGGGTATTTAAACTGTGTTATCATCTCCCTTCAGGCTCCTTTTATCTGACAGTATATATTAGACTTCCGTTTTCTCTATTTTTTATGTCACAGTCTCAAATCTTGTCTTCATTTATTTGCCTGTTTCTGTCCTTAAATATGTGGGATAAGCTAGCATACTGAATAGAAGATTTCTTCTAATTCTAGATAGATCATTACTGCATTATATAAAGCTTCTCAGGATTTGACTTAGACTGTTTTAAATATATCTACTGTTCCAGTTTCTTTTACACACCCAGGTTTGTTAAATTAGGGTTGTTAAATTATATATATATATCTAATGGAAGGGGGTTTATGGGTTTGTTTTGATTTTTTTTTGTTGTTGGGGGGGGGTTGTTGTGGGGGTTTTTTTAGGGTTTTTTTCGGGGGGGTTTTTATTGATTTTGGTGTTTTGAGTTTGGTGTTGCTTAACAAGTGAGATCTACAGAAAATGTGTTTGTTTAAAAGGCAAATTGAAATTCTATGAAATAATTTTCTTAACTTGATATTTGTTCTCCTTTGCTTACATAGAAGGTCTGCAGAGTCTGCAGTCCTGCCCCAGGTATGGATGCCTTTGCACTTGGGCATAATCTCATTAGTATCACCAGGACTTTCTACAGGTACTGAGGTACACCAATATAAATCCAGATCAGAGATTAAAACATAGCTATGACAACACACAAACCAAAAGAAAACCCTTAGCTAAGGAAGTGATGCATGGTTGGAGGATGAGAGACAGTGGGAATACATGGAAACAGGAGATTCACAACCTGCACAGAGGCATTGTGCAGCTTCTGTGTCTGGAGGTTTCCAAGAACAGGCTGGATAAAGCCCCACACAAAGTGGTGTGACCTCAGATATGGCCCTTCTTTGGGCAGAAGATTGGACTAGAGACCTCCTGAGCTTCCTTCCAACCTAAATTTCCCTATGATCCTATGAAAAAGAATGGTGATGTATGAGAAAATATTAATAACCCACAGGAGTAAATCAGTGTTTACTGATCTTCCTTCCATAGTTGTTATTATATTAAATTTGAACAACCTCAAGGAAGAACATATTTTCATTTCTTTAGCAGTTGGGATCAACCCATTGCTCCCATACACACTTATAGAATATTTTCTGGTCATATCTTCAAGATGGCAGAATCAAGTTTACAAATATCTATAGATGTTTATGGTTGACAGAGCCTGATTTTGGAACCACAGCATATTTTATAAGTAGTTTGCTGAAGTAAATACCCTTTTATGTGACTGTCCTGGGTTGCAGTGTATTCTATTACCACCTTCATGAGCTGTTGAAACCAGGTGGGGTGGTGTTCCTTGCCTCTTCCCTCCGGACTATCTCCTGTTCATGGGCCAGCTGTTGAAACCAGGTGGGGCAGGGTTCTTTATCTCTCCCATGACCCATCCTCCCTCCAGGGGGATATCTTCTGTTAATGGGCCATCCAGTCTCACAGCATTATCCCACTGTGAGATGCTCCGCCCAGGGGGAGGAACCAAGCATTCCATCCTGGATATAAGCTGAGCTTTC
>VZTA01025669.1:130583-179132 GCA_013398855.1 Mohoua ochrocephala
GTCAGGTTGTATTCTGACTCTGTCAGTGGCTTCTTTTTTGTACTATTTCTTTTTTTTTTTTTCTTTTCTATTAAATTGTATTTCTGACTTGGAGTCTCTCAGTGGTTTGTTTTCAAACCAGCACAGTGACCATTTTAATCAATCATGATTCATCACTGTGAAAGGGTCAGGACTATAAAATATAGCAGTATATAGACTCCCTATTGAAGAATCTTCCAATCTGCTTTAAAATCTTACAACCTTTTATAATCCTATAGCAAATTCTATAGCACCTTTCTGTAAAGATTCAGAATGCCTACTCACAGAACCTTGTGTTCTGAACTACCAAAACTACTGTGTTTTTGTTTTTTTTTTTTTTATTTTAATAGATATATTCTTCAGAAGGTCTTCCATCTAAGTATAAATTTAGTCCAAGGTTGCTTGGCGTATGAAGTCAGAGGAGATGATGACACTAGACAGCACAGAGCGGGTTTGTGACATAATTCTAAATGATCTTTAAATTAAGGAGAGGTCAAGTATTTACCCACATCAGGTATTACACCATGGTTGAATGAGATGAAGGATATTGGTGTATTCAGTATGAAGCCACTGAAAAAAAATCAGCTGTTAAATAAACACAAATAAGGCAGATTTATCAGAGAAAAAGATTTTAGATGTAAACATGGTTGTTAGGCACAAGTGCATCCACAGAGGAGATTTGACTGAAGAAAACACCTCATGACTTGTGCTTGGACCTCAAGAATTCACTCATTTCCCAAAGCAATCAGATGTGTTGATTCCTGTAGCCATGGGGTAGCTGCCCATTTTCCTTCCTTCCTCCCTCCCTTGCCCCCTTCTCCCTCTCAATTTTCTTTTACTTCCTTCCTGCTTTTTTCTCTCCCTTTGCCTTCCTTTCACCCCCGTCTCACACATCTGGAAACTAACAGCCTACAGACGTGATTTTCCTAAACAGCCAGTATGTTACTACTATAATAATACAGAAGGAAAGGGAATGAACCGTAAAATCATTGGCAGATCAAGGAAAAACCTGGTCTGTATCACATGGGAGCACAGGACTCAGAATAATGCGGGGGTTTTTATTTCTAAGGAAGAATTGTAATGATATGTAAATTAAAGGCAGAAGAATGGAGGCCCAGACTGCTGCATGAATAATACTTCTGTAGCTCTGAACAATGAGGATAAGAGTTTTTCAGATGGCTCCATACAGCCACCTCTACACCAGTTACATAGAAAACCACATCCAGTTTTGTCCAGACCTTTAAAGTGTCCATTTGGGGATTTCTGTTCGGGAGGTGTTCCTGGTGACCTAACACATTGGTGAAAGGGAAAACAGAAAATTGAACACAGACAACATTGTTGAGTCCACCCGAATGAGTGTAGGAGATGTAGTTGCTCACTTTTCAGGACAAGTCAACTGTGAACATCAAGTCTAATGTTCTTCACATTATGAAAAGAATTATTAATTGTCTTATGGCTAAAGAATATTTATTGGTGTATTCGGTGGCAGGGCTTTTTGGTTGGTTTTTATGTATAGTGCAAAAATAATTGAGGAATGAAAAATTCTTTTTAGGACTGTAATAACAATTAATCAAAGTTGAGCATGTTATAAAATATGGCTTGGATGTTCATCTGATGCAAATAAGCTCTTGTTTGAAATCAATAGAGCTGTGGCAGTTTATGCCAGCAAAGGGCTTGGCTCTTATTCTTTTGAATGAATAATATACCCAAGCATTAATTTTTCTTTCTTGTAGGTAAGTGCCAGATTTCAACCTGTTCATTCACAAAGCTGTGGAACATAATCAGTTGTAAACCGCCCTGTCTCCCATAATTCAGGGTTTTCTAGGATAGGGTTTGTCACTGTCCATTTTTCTCTTCGGTTTCAGCCAGGTGAAATAATGTAATTGTGAGTTTAGTCATGCTGCTGGTCTGAAGTTAAAAGTTGAACAGTACTGGAATTGCTTTGTAACTGTGCCTCCAAAAATCTGGCGTGATACTCATGAACTCTTTAGTGTTACAGTAGAGTCAAATATTTCCTGCCCTCAGATATTTACTGACATAAAAGAAAACAGTGGATCTAGGCTGATGAGGAGCTGCTTTTTGACAGAGTGAAAGTGTCAGAAACAATGCTGCAGCATTGTGGCAACAGCATAGGAGATCTCAGCAGGAGATCTTAGAGAGGGGAGGGTGATTATATTCTAAAACAGAGCTGATTTCATTCATTAATCCACACATTCCCACAGGTATGTTCAACACCAAATCATAAATGTTCAAATAGCCTGTCTTCCCTTGCAGCACCAAGATGCTGATGTGCAGGCAGGCAGACCGAGATTCCCAGTGCTGCCACAGGGACACAGTTGTATGTCACTCTCTCAGGTGACAAACAACAGGACAAACAGAAATGGCCTCAAGTTGTGCCAGGGGAGGTTTAGATTCAACATTAGGAAAAATTTCTTCACTGAAAGGGTGGTCAAGCATTGCAGCAGGCTGCCCAGGGGAGTGCTGGAGTCACCGTCTCTGAAAGTGTTCAAAAAAGGTGTAGATGTGGTGCTTATAGACATGGTTTATTGGTGGACTTGGCAGTGCTGGGTTAATTGTTAGACTCATTGATCTTCGAGGAGTTTTCCAACCTTAGTGATTCTATAATTCTATGGCACAGAGGACGAGAGAAATAGGCCAGGTTCTCTTCATGTCTTTTGGGTTCGGTTTAGATTGGTGATTTTGGGTATGCCTGTTTTGTTCCTCATATGAACTGGGGATTAGTCTCTGCATCCTGTTCCACATCAGGATTTACATACTGTCTTTTCTTTCCCAGTTTGGGTATCCTGAGAAGAAACATAGAGATGTGCTGGGATCTTGATGACTTCCTGATCTAAGTGACATCAATGCATCATTCTTCTAGCCCTCCTCCTGCCATGTGATTCTTTATCTCTACCAATTTAAGCACCTCTACTGCAATCTTCTACACAAGACAGATGCTGTTCTCCTAATATTTAATGTAGACATTCACGATGAACCGTGATGCTGAAAAATATGATAATAGGGGCATTACAGAACTGATACCCAAGTCTTGTCATAAATTGTCATATTAAATAGCAGTATATCATCACTGGTGTATTACTCCCCACTAGAAGAAATGTTGCAGTAGTAGAACTATTATGGGCTTGAAGGCGAAGGAACATTAAGCTTGTTTTTCATTTAATCCACAGCTGAGTATACCTCATAATACGAGTAATTGCTGTTAAGAGGTGTTAACATAATCTGCATATCTTCTTATCCTTGGGACTGAATTAATCTCGTCTAACTGTAGACATCTGCAGTGCTGGCATTTACTTCTGAGATACCCAAAGTTCCATGTTACTGGTGAAGAGAAATGGACACTTCTGACTAAGGTGCAGTTTTTTGGCCTGTTTTAGATGCCTACTTTAGCATAAGAAAAATAACAGCTAAATATGTTTATTTCCCCCTCTCTTCCCAGTTATGAAGGAAGCCTATAGAGACTAGTTCAAATATGGAAATCTAAATTTAGTTAGTAAATACCACCCCAGATGTCTACTTTCTGTAATAATGGCCCCACAACTATTATTGAGACCACATGCGGACAAAATAAAATTTGCCTGCTGCTCCCCAAAGAATCAAATCAGTGATGGAAATATTTGTGGAATATAAAGAATTTGAATTAAGATATCTTTTCTATGTGTGTAGAATGGAGGGATTGACTTCTTTTGGGATGTAATTTAATGTATTTCCTTTTAGTGAGTGAGGACAAAATCAGTTTTTATACAAGGGGAGAATTTGATCTGGAATCACAGTTTTTCACCTGGTATGTGATAAAAGTCAATCAAATGTCTCCTGCACATGACAGCATTTTGTATTCCATTTTCTTTTTACTGATAATTGAGCTGATAACCTGTTTAGGTCCTCTGGTAGGTAAAGATCAGCACCCAACACAACCATCCAAGGCAACTGCGTTGAAGCTGCTGTGTCTTTAATATTTTGGTTTTCAGTGGCTTTGACCTACTGCTGCTCTTGCTAGTTTAAAGGCTCAGATTTCAGCTTTTCCAGATGACCAATGACTCTCTGTTATCACTTCTTGCACGTTGCAATGTTGGTGCAACTCCTGTTCAGCCATTATGGCCAAGGGTTACAAATGTGACTACTAATTTTGAGTGCTCCCTCTGGAATAGTTGAATCCAGCCAGAGTGGCATGGGTCTTCCCGATGACATGGCTGACAGCTCCATAGTGATGTTTGAATATCCCAGAGGATCCAAAATAGTGCTATATGCTTTAGTTTAGGAATTTGAACCCTGCTCCGTCTGGTTTTGAAATTCTTGGACTAAAATATGGGACAGGAGTTTTTTTGAGCCGCATTTCAGTAAGGTAAAGAAAAAAGTAAATAATTTGTCCTGAATGGGATTCCCTTTGAATGACTCAAGGCTCATTCGTCTACTGAAAGCCACCTTTCCTGCCCTCTCAAAGCCCTAAACCCCAAGCTCTTTTCAACGTGTGTAATTGCTATTAAATCTGATCCAGATGTTAAGAAATAACAAACTGGTATTAAATGCTCAGCATTTAACATTTCAGCAGAATGCAGTGAAGATGGTCAAAAATGTAAAGTGTCCAATGCTGCATTGCAGGTGCTGAAGCATTTTCCAGTTTCTGACTGCAGCCCACATTAGCAAACCAAGCCTGATTCTTTCTTTTTTTATTTCTTATATTTTTAATGTTAATTTCTTCGTACAAAAGACCTTAGCAAGTCAGGCACTTGTGATGTTCAAAGAGCTTGCCTACAGGAAAGACTTGGGTTCTTTGAAAAAGTGTGTAGGATCAGGAACGTTGGTTAATATTTACTGGCTTACAACTGTAGATGCTAAATAATAATCAGTTGCACAGCAACACGAAAATCAGAATACTCACAGAACTACAATTAGTCCTTGAGCCTTTCCTCTGTTCTAACAGGTTCTGTCAAAGCAGATAAAGAAGAGACGGGATCAGAAACAGGTGCTCCTTCAAAATAAGAGTTGACAGCAAAAGGAGTTATTGTACCATGGAAATGGATTGTGCCATTTGAAATGGAGAGAAAGCACGTAAGAAGAGTTAAACTTATCCCTAAGACAAAGCTCCTGGAAGCAGGCTGGGTCCCAGAACTCTGCTGTAGAATCAAACCCTATGAAGTGACAATGGACAACAGAACAGGTGTTCAAGTGCAATGCCCTTTGTTGGTGACAGTGTGAACAGTGTATTTGAGAGGGAAGCCCAGCAAGGACTACTCAGTTACTGGGGGAAGCTGATTGTTGGAAGAGCTACTAATACCACTGCATAACAGAGGTTTGATGATGACTTAACAGCCTTTCGGTGAAGGGATGAGAATATGCCAAGGCTCTGTTCCTCCTGTGACCCAGCATTCCAAATGAGTAACATGTCTCTGTATGTAGATGAAATAACGTGGTTTAACTTCCTTGTCAGGAAGGTCTACTGGCATTTTTCATTTGTCTCTCTTTACAGAAGAACTTGCTACATCTCCTGAGTGGAAGCCTTGACAAAAAATGAGAAACAAAAATTGGGAAGAAAGAAGTCCTTGAACTAACATTCTCAATAATGCTTCCCATCATGTTGACTCTCTTGTTCTAATTCACACTAAAATTGAAGTACTTTTTTTTGGTGCTGATTTAGGCCCCTGTTCAGCATGATTACAAAGTTGAAAACTGTGGCTTTAGCTGCACTGGAGAATGCTGATTGCAGGTTCTGTTACATTATGTCAATACTCTCATATCATTAATGCTGTGCTTTCACATTGCTTGTTGTAATGATCCCCCTCCTGTAGTCCATGCTGAAACTCTGCACACAGGTGATCAGGCCTTGCTCTCCTTGCGTATACAGTGCATTAGAGCCAACGGATCAATAGCAGCTGGCTGCAAGATCAAGCCCTGAATTTCGAAATAACCTTTGCCAAATCTGTAGTCTATGAAATCAACATTATTAATCTTAAAATATCTTCCATCTATAACCAAAACTCTGAAGTGCACATTTGGGATAGTGCAGTATTTAATGAAATATGAATTTTATATGGGATGGATACTGTCCCAGAATGAAACAGGCAGAACATATCCAGTATTCTCAGGCAGAACAGGTAATTGATACCAAAGACAAACCTTGCTTGACTTCAAGACACCTCTTTTAGAAGTTGTATGACAATCTCCCTTCCAAACCCCTATCATTCTTAATTAGATAACAGTGAATATTGATAGAGAATGGAATAAATATCCACATGGTGGTGCTTTATTAAGACCTTTCTGGATCTGTGCCTTCATTACATTCTTAGTTTTGCACGGTCCAATATGTAGAAAGAAAATTCTTAGTTGCTGTTGTGCTGGACATTTTATGTCAGAAATGCTTGGAAAATGTGCAGGGGTGGAGGAGGGGAAATTCTTCTTTCTGCAAATAGCTTATATAAGCTGTGTACATGCTACCACCATGACTTAAATAACTGAAGGTCTTCTCCTGGCTATATTCATAGAGTAACAAATTTTACCAGCATCATTAAAGTGAGCACTTTAAAATATGAACAGACACTTAAAAGATGGCGGTGGAGCTCTTACTCGGCAATGTCTCACAAAACTCTGAATTTGTGGAAGTAATTGAATGGTAGGGGTGGAAATGGGGTAATTTCTTTGTCCTAACTCAAGCAGCTGTGAAGACCAAATCTGAATGAATCATCACAGGCTTCTTCTATAGTTGGGGTGTGATTCATCTTGTGCTTGCACAGAAACTTATAAACTTAGCTCTCAGGACTCCAAAGTTTCAGAATTCACCTGTTTACAACATTCAGCTCTGCATATTTCCAGTAGCCTATTATTACACCCATTAAGAGCTTTTTAACAATTTCTTTTGAGTGCTTGAAGATAGTTATTCCATAATGTTAATGAGCAGACTTTCCTTGCTGTCAGATGTGGTATGATTCAAAGTTATTGTCAAGACTTCTGAAAGCTCAAGATAGTAGACACTTGAAGAAAAGGCATTTCCATATAGGAATTAACCCAAACGAGTGATGTACAGAAAGGCATTAGGTGATGTAAGAAGGAAGCAGTCTAAGTCCAATGCATAGATGTGGTTCTCTTTCATTCAAATCAGTGATTTTGTACTTCTTACAACTTGGTGTCAGTAGCAAGAGCCAGGGCCTGTGTTTACCACACACTTCACCTTTCACAGGGATTTTCACAGTGGTGATTACAACAATTTTTTATTGCCAAATATCAGCAAAGTGTCTTGGGGCTGTACTTTGCCTCTTTCCAAGTTGCCTAAGCAATCTGTTGCCAGATAAGTCTTGTGTTAGGTGCTTTGCCTCAAAGGCCCTGGGAGTACTTTTCTGTCTTCACTGTATATGGAGACAAGATCTGGGAGTTGTGGACAATAATATGGTTTAACCCCATTAGGGTGCACATGATTTTTTTTGAGCTTTGGCATCTCAGTAGTTATGATGACGAAGTTCAGCACCTCTGTTAGGTGGGTTGAAAGCGGTCTGCAGTGCCTTTTCACTTGAAAATCAGTTGATGAAAACAGAACTCCAAAGTGGGCTTTTCTTCCTCTTAATATTAAACTCTCTTGCTTTAGAAAACTGGTTTTATGGTTTAGTTAGTAATTACTACTCTTTTTCCTTGTAATGGGGTTTAGCTCGGCATTTCATTTCACAGTACCAAAGTGAGCAAAGGCTGTTGTGTAACGAAGCCATCCCATACAATAAGAGTACCACCAACTGCTTTTTTGGGGGAACAAGTAACTGAGAAATGTTTACACAATGAATAAACATCAGAGCTATGTATGATTTCCTGGCAAACAGAGGCATAGAACCTCATAACACTATAAATTGGTTTCTTAATAGTAAATAAGCCAATCTCTCCCTTTGTTGGTCTGAAGTGCAATCCAATATTCTCTGCACTCAAACTCTGATACTGTTGTTCATTATATATCCCAAAGGCCATTTCCATGCTGATCTCACAGGCATTAACACCAACCACTCTGCTTGGTAAATATCTCTGAGACGCATTATTGCTCAGCATCCTGGTGGTCTACTTATGTACTAACACCAGCCCTTTTTAACCTTCTACTGACAGTGAGAATAAGTCATGGAAAGTCTCTTTCTCGAACAAATACATGCTGCTTTCGTTTAGTTTCTTTTGGAGAGAAGTTTGATGCCCAGAAGTGGTGTTGTTGGAAGCAAAGGGGATACCCTGGCTTGTACCAGTCAATGTGATAACCTAGTGCTCAGGGAACAGGGATGTGCTGTTGGGCTGGAGCACTCCAGCCTTCCTCTGCATGTTCCGCTCAGTGCTGGTGGCAGCAACCCTCAGGAAGAGAAAACAGCTGCCTCCCACCTTCTCATTTCATGCTCTCCTTGCTAAGATCACGCACAGGAAAAAAGGAGGTTTTTTTCAGTCTGTAGTTTGAATAATAGGGTTTGCAGAGTGAATCCTTGTTCCAGAGTACATTTCCCAGGGCACTGGGGGCATGCCCTCCAACTCCCGCACATTAGCCATGCTGAATGGAAAAATGCTCTGTGCCAGCGGAAGAAGGGAAGGCTATGCAAGGTGTCATGGCTGCTTAGGAGGAGGACAGAAACCTAATATACAGGCAGATGGGGGCTTATGGATAGAAGAAGTATAGAAGATGTCAGTATAAGGCTTCATGACTAAACCAATGCTGACACATTCCTTTTATGAGGGAAGAAAGGAAACAAAGACATACCTCTTTGAACTATTAAAAAAGGAATTTTTTGAGCAATAAAAAAGGGAAATCATGGCCTGAACTAAAACTCCAGTCTGTGCTAAGAACCATTTCTGTGGGGCCACAGATGGAAAGAGCCTAAATACCAGACCACATGTCCTGCTCAGGACCCAGATGTGATGGGGAAAGAGATCACCATCATTCTCTTTGCTGGTAGCTGTCATTCCTTTAGTTCTGCTTTTGTGAAATAATTGCCTCTAAGCAAAAGTATCTAGATTGTAATAAACAGTGTTCTATCCATAATCAGTGCTACTGTGAATGAAATTGAAAAATGCCATGTAAACCTCTCAAGTGGTGGATGGAGAGAGCAATGTCCAGCTGGTGTGTGGTGACATGCACCCGAGGTAGCATCATCCATGAGGCAGCTTGTCTGTTCTTGGCTTTGAGAGTCAATGAAACTTAGCTACAAAATCCTTACTCCATGGTTGGAAAGGCGAGTAGAGCGGACAGCTGGCTAAAACTATGAAATATTTGTGTTGTTTGGTCTCATCTCTTCTAACATGTTCTCTTTGTGCTTCCTTCCTGGTCCTTTTCTCTCATATAACCTCTCCTCTCCCTGCCTATCAGGAAATGTCTTTATGCCTTGAAATCCTTAAATTAATTTTCTTTTTCCGCTTTTTCCTTTCTCTGAGTTTTTCTGCAAAGAAAGTAATCTCTTGTGTCTTCCCATGATATCTAAAATTCCTCTGCTAAAATGAGCTATTGTAAACAAGGCGTTTGTTTTTTGATTCTTTCTAATTTGATTTTCAGAGCTAGGATATAGCTTGTAAGGTCTCTATAAATAATAGCAGAATGCAAAGACAATCCCTGGTACCTACTGACTGCATTCAAAACTGACCTGACTGGAGAATCCAGGTATATTGTTTGGGGGAGAAAAAGGAGAAAAAGAGAGAAATCTGGTTTTGTCTAAATAAGTAGTTTAATTTACTGTAGATATATGGTAGACAGCATCTACTATGCTTAAGCAAGTGCTACATATAGAAACTGAGTACCTCTAGTTTTTTAGAAATCAGGTACTCGAGTTGTATTTGATCCGGGAATTTCCACTCATGGAATTTCTTGGTCGCACCAATAGATGGCAATCCGTCTTCACGGCCCTTTGCTTCTTCAAAAGTGAACTAAAAGGTGAGGAGGAAAGAGAGAAAACAGTTTTCCTCAAATGCTTTTTTTCCCTTTTATGCGTCAGAGTTTCAAAGCTAAATGTTCAAATGCCCTGGAAATGAGAAATTATCTGAAAACTAGTACACTGCATGCTACCACAGCACAAATTACCCCATGCTGTCCTGTCAGATTTAATCTGCCTGAATCATTTTTGGAAGGGATAATATGGGATTTAGTTTCCATGTGAGCTAGTAAACTGAGATTAACACTGTTCTTGATACTATTGCATGTTTTAATCTCAGATTCCATTTATTGCCCAAGTTCTACATTGTGGAATCTTCAATAGATATCAAAAAGATAGGAAAAAAAAAAAGAAAAGAAAAAGAAATCTCAAGTCATATGGAAGACACTTGATCTTCCAGTCTGATTGTGCTTTGTGCTACAGCAGTGTAATTCAGCAATAACTGCAAATAAAATATCTCAGTGTCAGATCAGCAAATGTGATGGTAAAATTAAACCCTAGTTGTTTCTCGTTTGCTCTGCTGCCATTGTGGGAGCACTTGTGAACTTCGGAGATAGCTTTTCTAGCAAAACTGGCCTCTGTTTTGATTAGAGCATCTGATTGTTGAATTAATTTAACCTTTTTACTCCCTTTATTTACTCATATACTACCACTACTGCCACAGAGCCCATGGGCATATGAAATAGTTTTTTAGGAGAAATTTCCTACAAGAAGTAATTTAATTGCTACCAGTTTGTTTAAAAACTGAAAAATACAGGGAAATTAATGCCTTTGCCCTGACTGTGAAGTTCTCTGCACCCAGGAGTGGTCTGGGACCAGCAAGTTCAGTTCATTTGGCAAATAATACTTATTTCAGCTGCATTATCTTGTTGATCCAGGGTGTACCTCTTGCTGCACAAAGGATAAGACTTTATGTGGAAAGCAGCTAAACAGTTGCTCCCTCCGGCCTGATAGCTGGGACAAAGCTGCATGGATCCCAGGAGGCAGCGTCCTCCCTGGATGAACAGAGCAGCATCACAGGGAGCCATCCAGCCCTGCCACAGCTGCAGGGGCCTGGGGCTGCAGCAGAGCTCGGTGCTCACTCCATGCTGCTGCATGAAAGGCTGCCCTGAGCTCTGCACCCAGCGCCCTCTGCTTCACCCACAGCCCTTCTCCTGGCCTCCAGTGGCACTGCGTGACCTGCTTCCCTCCCGCAGTGCTCGCACCAGGCTTTTGGAAGATGTCTGTTTGGGTCTCTCGTTCTGTCTGGCACCATCTGGAAGCCCCACACTATTTGAGAAGAAACCGTGTGCTTCCACAATACATACTTTTTCCTGAATTCTTGACATCCTGTAATTTATTCTGTCCTTTCTTGCACTAGCAAACAGAACACTGCGAGTCAGTAAACAGGCCTTAATCTAGAGTTATTGTTAACTAAAGAATGAAGGTAGTGCTGAAAATGAATTGCATCTACTAGCAATGCACATTATGAAACCAGGCATTTCTTATGGGATCCTCCTCTATACCAAAAATAGTGCCTTGTGTATAAAGAATTGCTCTCTTATTTAAAATGCAAGTGTTTTTGTTGGGGGTGCTCATAGCTGATGAATAGAGCTGAGGCTCGAGAGGTTATTGTGGATGCTAAGGACGGCAATAGGGCAGCTAGAACAGCAAGCTAAAAGAAAATGAAGTTTCACTCGCTAATTACCCATTCTGCTGGTTTCCAAGTGTAAACATGTTCTGTTTCCAGGGGCCATGGGCCTACAGGTACAGAAAAGGGAGTAAAGTGCCTTGCACCATTCTTACCTTTCATAACATTTCTGCCCTTAATGTATGCTCCTATTTTATGTAGGCATTTTATGTATTTTATGCGCTTCAGAGGTTAGGTTTTTTTGTAGTAGGACATCCATTTACTTCCAGAGGGAGTATTATTCTGCCTCTTTGCATTTTATGAAGCCTTTTCCTTTAAAAAAGGGAAAAAAAAATGCCCCAACCACAGTATAGGATTATGTGAAATGGGGAGAGAATACACAAAACCCAGCCTTCAGCCTCAGGGATGAATCTCCATAATCTGAAGCCAACACCAGATGAACTGCTGAAGGGTTGCTCTTTAAGCCTTGATACCATTACCTCTCCTCTTTGACCTGAAGGGATTGATTACCTGCTCCTCGAGTATTAATGAGTTTGCTGAGCTTCTCTGCAGCAAACCTGTGGGCATGAACTTTCTCTTGCCTGAAAGAATGGAGGAGAAATCTCTGAGCTTGTTTTCATGGCTCCAGTTTAATTGCTGATACAGAGGATTTTGTAATTTCTTCAATGAACAGCATCAGAATCTAAGAATTTTATATTTCCTCAAAAAAAAAAATGCAAGGGAGTCAGGAAAATGTAAAGAAGGAATGGAAAAAAGGGGAAAACACACTAACATTATTTTTCTGGTCTCAGAAGCACATTTTCTAACACAGGGAATAAATATTAACAGGGCCCAAGTCTCTGTGCGGCCCCGGCCGGTTGCCCGGTAGATCCATAGCACTCTGCTCCGAGCGAAAGGGTGTCAGCTTCATTAATGGCAGCATTCTCCTGATACACACAAATTAATCAAGCATGTATGAGAGGTTAATGAGCATAAAATTAATGGGGTATTTTTGATGCCTTTTGTAGATATTTCTAAGTAAACAGGGATGCTTATTTCTGGAGCTAGAGAGCGAAGTCGGAGGACCACTAAGTCAATAGTTTCTTTATTCATTTTCAGTGAGCTGCTGAGCAGGATCTGGTAGTATAAGCACAGCAGAAGGATGGGGCCCCGGGTACAGCACCAGGCTAAAAATTACAAGACTCAGCTTTAAAGTTAGACTTTTAATCTACTGCAACTTCATAGGTCATTTTACCCTCCGTGCCTCAGTTTCCCTCCAACAGCTGCTGTCTCTTCAGGGTGGAATTTACTCTTCCTGATGGAGATTTGCTGAACCCCAGTTGTGAGAAGGACATGGACTTCCTGGGAGACCATAGGGATACTGAAATGCAGAATGTCTGACCTGTAATCACAGGACAGGAAATTCCTGGGCATCAATAGAAGCCCGGGGTGCACTGCTGACATCCACACGCTCTGTTCTGTGTCACTGCAGGCCTTTGGCATTTCCTCTGTTTGGATTCTGGATCCTTTCTGAGCATGGATTGTCAATTTCGCCAAACAAGGGCAAAAGGACTAAATGCAAGCAATTTTCAAAACAAATGCTGAACATATCAGTTCATGCAACGTTAAGTTCACTATTATATGGATGTTCTTTCAGCCACTCTGTGTGTCCTGTTTATTTCACAGCATGCTTGCACATTTAATGTATGAGTTTGGAAGGGAGAAGGAATGTAACTTCACCTCTCACCTGGGGAAAGTTATCTTGTTAATTTTCTATTGTTTGGCATTCTGAGCTCTTGAGGAAAAGCACCAGGAGGTTTATCCCTGCCAAAGGATATGACTGCAGCAGGCAGTCTCTATCTTAAACCGACTGTTGCCTTGCTTGTCGTATTTATTTAAATGTCCTCTGGCATAGCATGAGAAACCAGGAAGGTTCACATGCAAACTCACCAGGATTGTGTTGGTTCATTCCCCAAAGAAATACATACTTTCACACAAGCACAGCTTTTCCCATAATGGAGAAATAGGAGGAATCTTTCTATCGTATTGGAATGACTGTCAAATGGAAGCTACACCTTCCATTGGCAGGAGCAATGGGGCCGTGTTTGGCCCCACAAGTAGAAACTGGATTTATTCTGAGCCATCACTCCTTTTGAAACATTTCTGTTTAGCCAAGGACCTGTATATGGAAAGAGGAATGATAGATAGTCGTATTAATTCTATCTTTAGTCTAAGCTGAGACCACCAACATTAAAATCCCACAGCACTTTTTTCTGTAGCATTTCCCTAGGCTAAGTTTCTGCACAAGCCCTAAATGTAGATTTCCATAATATAGTATATTGTGATGTCTTTAACATGTTACCTTGGCACTCATCACTGAGTTTTCTGGGTTTATTGTATTGCTGGGCTTCGGGAAAAAGTCCCCTTAAGGAAGAAAGCTCTATAAAGAAAAGTAAAATAATGATTCCTTAAGAACCAAAAGGGCAGTAGAGGCTCCACTACAATCCCTAGAAAGAGATTATGCAAATCAAGGGAAGGAGAAAGGGAGCATTGCAAGGGAGCTGGCAAAATAACTTAGGAGAATGAAAAATTCATTCTGTCATGCCAAGACCATGCACCTTTTCATTCATACTATCCCCTCAATGCTTTTCCCAGCTTTCTTCCTGCTATCTGTGTCAGCAATAGGTCAAAATTTATGGAGGATTTGGATACAGTGAGTGTCCCTTCATTTTCCCTAGTGTTTTCATGGTTCAGTATAGTACATTCTTCCCCTTCAGCCTTTAAATTCCGTTTCCCTTCAGGAAAACCTCTCTTACTTTCAGAGCATCTCTGGAGGGTTTTCCCAGTCTTCTTTGGCTGTTTTTCTCAAAAAGACTGTCTCTTGCATTAATATCTCTGTCCCCAAGCTCCAATGAGCAAACTTAAGGTGGCAGTTTATGTCCAAATAATTCTGCTAAAGGGTCCTATTTATTTGAACTTCTTCTGCCTAAACATCAGGACTTTAAAGCATCCAGCGAGGGTGGAAATATTTCAGTAATGGAGATGTGACCCACAATTTGTTTCATGTTTTTATTTTGCTAGGAATATCTGATACTTTCATCAATAAGACTTTGCCCGGCTGCTTGGGGACAGAGTGCAGAGAGTACTAGGTATGAAAATAGTGAGTCCCTCCTGAACTCCTTCTAATGGCCTTGTACCTTAGCAGCCCTCAGGTCAGCAGCTTCCAGCAGACCTGGATTGTGATACTGTGAGTGAACAGAGAGGGAGCAGAGTTACTGAGCCTGGGCAAAGATGCTACAGAGAATGAGTGAAAACATGACCTAGATGATAAGGATTGCAATTAGAGGGCAAGGAGCAGGTCATTGGTGCACTGGAGGTGAGATGGAAAAGGATCCAAGTTGGGAGGGAACTGGGATTGACTGGGCAAGGAGCCTGGTGCAGGAGAAGGAGCAGGGAGCTGAGAACTGAATGTGCTTGAAGTCGGATGGCTGGGATTGGGGTGAGAAGCTTGGCTGCAAACTGGTGTGGTAAGGATTAGGAGAAGCAATGGCAATGAACCATGTGGAGTGGGATGGAGAGCAAGAGGAGAGCAGGGTAATGTTGGAATGAATCAAGCTGGGGCAGGTGAAGGGAAGGGCAGACACTGCATTCACTCACTGCTTGCCTTCCTGCACCGGGCTGGGGTTTCCATACCGTATTTCCTTGTTCTCTGCACATGTGAAGGCTTCCATCTCCCCTGTGAGAGAAACATATTCCCCATTCTCCATGCTGATTCACATCAAAGATGACAATCAGTGCTTGCTTTCAATTACTTCATTAGTTTGAATTAGTTGAAAGCTATTTTCGTATCCTTCAGGAGTCCAGCCTGGCCTGAGCTCTGTGACTGACACCACATGATAGAAAAGCTTCTGCCTTTTCCGGTTTTGCAGTTTGTCTGCATGTTGCAGCAAGAAACATTTTCCCCAAATTCCATTCTTTCTTTTGCACATTTCAAATTAATCTCTTGGCTGTTCTTACAAGTTGAGTCTGGTCTTTTTATTTAGCTGGATAAATGTCTGATATAAAATCTCATTAGCCCAACAATTACCTTTGACACCATAGATGAATAAAGTCTCTTCGCCATGTAAATTAGGAAATCACAGTAAGTCCCTCCCGGTTCTGAGAAGGCACAGTTTTGAAGGACATTCAAAATGCAGAAAATCAGTTAGAGTGTGTTTCTGCTGTGGGTACAGTTCATATCCCAGATACCACCAGACATCCCAGATACCACCAGACACAGGATTTTGTTATTGCTCCTCATGATAAAGCTGTCCCTATGCATCATATGCAGACCAAAAGCCTAGTTGCTACATTAACCATTCCACTTGATGATTCTGTCAGTTCTTCCTGTATGGCATTTCTTTGGAAAATAGCAAAAAGAATAAGAGGAACAAGAACTGGTCTACAAAGGAAAGGAAAATCAGGAGTCCATTCTTTGCAGAGCTTCTATTATCAATCCCCTTTAATAACTAGTATTAAGCACTATAAATGCAAAAATTATTTACAGTAATAATGCAAGAAATATTTAAAGTGCAGGAAGTTTGGGTTTGGGTTTGATTTCCTCCTCCGTTTCTCAGGTATTCTCTCTGATGTGGTGAAAAGACTCTCTACTTAGTGAATATGCAAGAAGCTCAAGATTTGGGTGCTGAGGGAGCTGGCACAAGTGCTCACTGAGCCACTTTCCATCAGTAGATTCAATATTAGGAAAATTTTCTTCATGGAAAGGATTGTCAGGCATTGGAAAAAGCTGCCCAGGGCAGTGGTTGGGTCACCTTCGCTGGAAGGATTTAAAAGAAGTGTAGATGTGGCACTTGGGGACATGGTTTGGTGGTAACTTGGCAGTACTCGGTTAACTGGGGGACTCAATGATATTAAAGATCTTTTCTAACCTAAATTTGATTCTATGATCTCAAAGAAGCCCAAATCCCTTTCATAGCCAATGCCATTCAAGTGGCTCTGAGACTCTGATGTTTTGAAAATTTAGTTGAAGTCTTTCTGAAGTGACAGGCATTGGAATCTTCAGTGTTTGGTTTCCCAGTCCCTCAGGTACTTTTACAAATACTATCCAAGCAGCGTTGCTCGGAAATAGGAGCTTTTTAATGGGCTATATTTTGTTCAGAGAACCTGTAAAAGCGAACATGAAAGCGTGCGTGCACAGAAGAAAAAGAGCTTTGTATGAAGTTTTCCATTCATGTAGCTGTGTCGTGTCATTCTTTCACAACAAATGGAGCGACGTAGGTTTTCCTACGTGGTAGAAAAATAATTGGATTTCAGGTAGACATGCTAGAGCCTTGTTTACTCAGATGTCATTCCTCTATGGTACAGCACCTCTAATTCTCTTGGGCTGTTCTGGCCATCCAGGTCACTGGCAGCCTCATTATTGTGTACAGGTATGGTATGCCCAGAGTGAAAACTGTGACTGTCGAAAAGAGCACATTGTAATTCACCCTAGCATGGCTCTCAACCTAGGATGATGGTTTTTAATATTGAAATTTACCACTCCAGTAGAGATGAGCAGAGAGCAGGAGATGTAGAAATAAGCAAAATAATGAAGTGATTAATATTCACAGTATAAAGAATTCACTCTTCCCATCTGTTAGAGATCACTATGCATTCCATACTTATCTGTCTGTAAATCAGAAGCAGACTGTTGATTTATAAAAAAAAATAGTTATTTATTCAGAAAACTGCACCTCTCTTGATGTTTTAGCTGGTTGCCTGTTATCTGGATTTTGCAAATGTGGTTAATTGTCCGTAACTCTGCTGAATTTTTTTGAAAATATGTTTTCAGCTATGGTCAGAAAGTGTTGTGCAAGATTATCCTAATAATTATAGTAGAACTTGACTGTGAAGTGCACCTCTAATTTCTGCTGAAGGCAGTGGGATTTACAGCAATGAACTTTAAAGATGGTTCTCCTACTAGGCCTAGATCACTTGCTTAATCTCTCCACACTATATGGCTTTTGCTAGAGTAATTTCTTTGATCACTACCCCCTGGCCCAAGCCATTAGTATTTGGGGACTGGCCAGGTTTCCATTAAGAGGAGAAATTGATGACAGAAATCAGACAGCTTTTTTTGGTGCTGTCCTGCTTATTTACAATGAATATTCACAAAGTTATGCGTCCCTGAACCTGGCAGAAACCCCTAGAGGCTGGTCTTGAACACAGTTTTAAAATCCAGTGCCTCAAATGCCTTTAACTTTATCCCTTTTTCAGGGCTGCCGGCACATGAGTGTTTTTCTTTGGTTCATCACTTCTTTTGTCTTGCTCCTCTATATTTCATGTCCCACCTGAACAGGAGGTACTGTGCAGGTGACCGAGCACTGGAACAGGCTGCCCAGAGAGGCTGTGGAGTCTCCTTTCCTGGAGACATTCAAAAGCCATCTGGGCACAAATCTGAGTAATCCGTTCTAGGGGACCCTGCTTGAGCAAGGAGGTTGGACTCATGACCTCCAGTGGTCCCTTCCAACCTTACCCATTCTGTGATTCTGGGATTCTGTCCTTGCAAACACTGTCGTGCTGCCTTTGGGGCCAGACTCTCAGCCTACAGACACCAAGGCTGAGAGTCTCACCAGACTGTAGTAAATGGCAGCTACTGTAATCCCTTGTTTGCAGATATAACCCCATTGACTGTCTATATTTTAGTTTATTTTTATAGTAAGTGTTGACATGAGGTGCCAGTAAAACATAGGTTTCAGATTAATCTCTGAGTTGCCACCCTTTTTTTTCCTTAGCCTTTGAGCTTGCTGTTCCTTGTGGGTCCTTTTCAGCTCAGGATATTCTGTGATTCTGTGATTCTCAGATTGGAAGTCATCTTTCAGAAAGTGTGTATGTACACTAGTTTCTCTCTAAGGCTTTTGGATATTAACAATTCTATAACTTATCAGCCATTCTGTCTCTCTTTCACGTGCTTCTCCACTCCTGTGGCTTTCAAGTTCTTTCAGTTTCAAACTCTTACAATTTTTTCTGTGGAAGTGTAGACGTCTGTGTACCATATTCTAGCCTACAGACAAAAGCCTTTTATTTCTTAGTTACCCTTTGCAGATCCCTTAGAAATTTTCTGTGGGCTGCCAGACTGAAAAACCACAGATCTGCTGTCAACCCACATCAGCTGGACCGTCCTTTTCCTTTTCCCTACTGCATATGCATGCTTTTACTTGGTGTACATATATTCTTGGCAAATGCAAAGTTTGTCTCTGGCCAAGGGATTCCAAAAGAAAAGCCTTTACCACGATTACCCTTTTCAGCTTGTATTGATTTTGAGTCTTGAGAGATTTCCTGCTAAAGACTACTGAGGTCTTGTGCTAGCTAGAAAAAAAAAAAAAGCAAAAAAAAAAAAGCTCTTTTTTTTTTTTTTTAATCAAAAGGAAAACCAAGCTTGAAACAGTCAAACTTCAGCATTTCCAAGGCAGCCTCAGCACCAGGAGACTTGACATTGCTCAGAACCAGTAGGTTCAGTTTTCAGTTCTTCTTTACACTGTTGTCTTCAGCCCAAACACTGCTCTGCTGCCACAGTTGTTTTCTACATCACTGCAAGGTCTTGTATGCTTCCATTAATATTAACAGGGATTCTCAGGTCCTGAAACCCTGTGTCTTACTGCGAGGACTCTGCTAGACACTTGTCTGAGTCAAGACCACACCGAAGAAATATTGACATCTCTTTTGTGTCCATGTCAGGTATCTCATCAGTAGAACTTCAAAGTGCTTGCGAGACCTCTAATGGTGCACGTGGTGCTATATATATTATAGAAATAACCAGAAATAAGACAAGAGAGATTGAAAGTATATTGCTAGGAATGGTACGTTTGTGTATTTGTTGTAAAAAGTTATGAGCTATGACTATGCCCTTGTGTCTCCTTTGCCTTGATTTTTTACTGTGCAAACAGCAAGAGGCCACAAATAACCAGCCTTTTGTGCACCTGTTTTATGGAGAATCCTTAAAAATGATGCAGTGTATGGTGTGTGGGATGATTTTGTGGGGTTGTAGGGACTTCTGTTCTTCCTTTGGGTCTCTCCTTACAAAAGGGTACTAGCCTATTGGCTAACAAGGAAAGTGCGTGAGACAAACTGCAAATACCCTCTCCTCCTATTTTTGTGTGACAGAGGGGATGCTCCTAGCTGCAGTTCCAGGCTCTGCCTGAACCCTCTTTATCCAGCATTAAGTCTTTTGAAGTCCTCCACAGCATGAGCTTATTGGTGATTTCAATGCTCTTTATTTCTGAATATAAGAAAGTTACTAACTAGGAACCGGCTTCCCAAACAATATCAGGAAGCTTCAAAGCAATGCGTGCAATTCACTGTAGCTATCGGGAGCAGCCAAACTGGTCCAAAGGGGCATTTGGAAAAGCATGCAGCTCCCCAGGTGCAGAGAGTGTCTCAGAAGGCACTGCAGGAGCTCTGCTGATTATTCACCCTGTCCAAACTTAGAGGGGCAATTTGAGACAAGATGATGTTTGGAGCTTTTTAACGAGCTGGAGGAATTTTGGTTCAGACATACATGGTAATGGTGACTGTGAATGCTTGACACAGGTCTTTGAATCGGGCAAGTTGCACGGAGCACTCATCGGACCCCACGGACAGTGGCCACGAGGCAAATTCCAATCAAGGGGAGTACGGACTCTGTCTTTGCATTGGCTCAGGGATCTTCAATTTTGCAAAATGGAAATATGAAATATTGGATGGGAAGAAATCCAGTTTTGAAGCTCTGAGAAGGGAATTGCAAAAGAACTGATCTGTTTTTAAAAGCCTTAAATCCCCTGAAGCTCCTGATTAATTTATTGAAAAAGTGTTCATAAAAGATGTAACCAAACCCAAATCTGTTGCTTCAATAAAGAACACATTCAGGATGAAAAGCCCAGGGCTTTGCCCTACCAGCACAGAGAGAGCATTTCAGCTGTCATCCGAGTAGGCACCTGTCACTCCCATCACAGCAGGAACAGCATGATTTCTGGCCTAATTTCTAGAACATCAGTGGTGTTGAATGGAGATCTCAGACACTATGCAAACCAGGACCCAAAACTACAAACACTGCTTCTTTTTTGCTTTTTCTCTTCCCCTATGAAAGCCTCAAGGAATATGAAGTCATCCTTAAGTCTGTTTCTGTTCCCCAGGCTTTTCTTTCCACAGTGATGGGCTGATCCTCATATATTTGCATGATGGTCTGACCCACTTTGTTCAAAGTTATATGCTGATCAGTGAAAAACAGAATATGCTTTCCTGGCTTTTGGATTATTATTCAAAAGGAACGGAGACCCAGAGCAGCATGCCATGTTCGCTGTTGCATTACAACACATCTGAGTGGCCAAGCTTTAGTAAAACAGACCCATGGAGGAACCGGAGTCTGCCTTAATAGTACAAAAACTTTCTGCAGGCATCCAGCTTAGTACCATCTGGAACAACTCTGTGTCAGAAACTGTGGGATGTGAGTTCCATGTAGGAAAATGAAGTTTGCTCTTTGGTTATAACTGTGGTTTAGCTGTGTGTCAGGGCTGTGAAATCACAATGCACTCAAGGCATTAATTCCAGGGGTTGACCAGCAGCTCCTCCTGGTTTGTCACCTTCACAGACAGGACAGTTGACAGCATTGCTCTGCAGTGAAAGTCTCTTGCCTAGCGATCTTGTCCGTACCTGCTGCTTGCACTGTTGAGTCGTGGTGTCGTATACTGTTGTTCGTGCATACTTGGAATTCTGTCTTGGAATTTACTCATCTATTCTCGCTATCAAATCTGTAAGAATTAAAGGAGAATTTAATTGCTAAGAAGCATTTTGTCCTATCCTAAATTTGATTTAACTGCAAAGCAAATAGGTCGCAGTGAATGTTTCTGGTTTGGGGTTTTTTCCCCCCTGAACAGTGATTAATATAGATTTAAAAGCATTATTCATAAATTACTCGGCTCTTTTATGTTTTGTGCCAATGATTTTGTGTTATCTTTACATCACTGCTCTTGTGGCTATATTCATTGCAGGAACTATACAACATCAGATGCTGAACAAATATACAGGTCATGTATCCGTGGTTCACCAGATTCAGTGGAAAGGCTGGAAGCCTTCCTTTTGGTTGTTCTTATTTTAAAGCAGAAGTAGAGGTGCTGCATATAATGTGTATAAAAAGGAGATGATCAGCTCCATCTGGAAGGTCCAGTACTTCAAGAATTTGTCTCCCAAGGACTTTCTGTGTTGAAAGCTCCACATTTCCTAACATTCAGAGATCTCTGCAGAAACACATTTAATTGTTGCCTTTATGGGACCTAGTCATAAAAATAATAATGAAAGCATGGGTTTATGACAACTGTAGTGTGACAAACATTTGGAAAATCTCTTAAAAAACTGTCTCTATTTGTGCCTTATGTAGACCAGCACTCCTCAGTAAGAACGGAAAACCCCAGCAGAGATGGGGTTTTCTAAATAAAATTTTAGAGACTGTCTCAAGCTAGTTTGACTTGCTACAGGTACCTGAGTACTTTTGAGGCAACCCTCTGTAGGTTACAGCTTCTGTAAACGAAGAATGTAATGAAGGATTACCTGGACCAGATGAAATATTTCTACCAGTTACGCAGCATGGATGTATTAGGGTCAGTCCCACATGCCCTAATATAGCAAACTCCTTAAACATCTGCATAGATTCAAGTCCAAGTATATTTTTACAACTGTTATTGGGTACAGAGCAGAATAATTGAAAAATTACTTGCAGATAAAATGCATTTGGCAAATTACAAATGGGTATCCATAAGCAAGCTACTAGATTTCTGTTTTGGATCATGAGGTTCAATATCCCTTAACACACTGTTTTAGGCTGCTGCACACCTGACCCATAATTTAGATAATAAGGAGAGTTAAGAAAGACTTCCAGCTACATTTACATTTATCCTGCACTGTAAAATTTGCAGTCAGTGCTACTGATGAGAAATGGGCTTGTGGCAGCTGTGTTACAATCCTGAGTGAATACAAAACATTTGAGCCAGACAGGGAAGCAGGCGAGAGGCACAAGAAACTTCCTTGTGCCGCGTTGTACCTGATAAGTACAATCATAGGTTTTACCTGCTCTAAATCTTACTGGGTGTTCATTTTGAACCTAAATTTGACAGGTTTTTAAGATGCCATGAGCTAAATAGTTTGAAACGACACTTTATCTTCTAGCTGTGTTTTTGAGCTCAAGTACAGTGGTTGCCATGCTTCATGCTGAAGTCAGAGCTGCCAGCAAATGTGAGTGTGATCTCAGTACACCTGCCAGATCAGATCTCTCAGGTTACTTTACACAAAAAGACACTCAGATTTTGAATCCCAAATAGCCTGAAGCAGGAGATTTTCTTGAACCTGAGCTGGGATGCAGGAGCCCAAGGCATGCAGCATCACAGCTTTAGGCACTTGTCTGTAGCAGGGAAAGGCAGGCCTGTGGTTGCTCAGCTGAAATAACATGTCAATAGCCAGCCCGACTGTTTCTTGGACTCCTGCTCCACATGCCCTCCTGCTCCTGTTCCACAGAAATGAGGAGTTCTTGGTGTTTTTACAAGGTGGCATTTAGCCCTGGGTCTGGCCTCCTCTGGCAATGTTTCCTGGCCAAACATCAGTGACAACAGCTTCTTGTCATTGATATTCAAGTAATGTCTTGAGTGTTCAGGATGTCACATTTGTGCACATCCCGCATATTTTATACTTAAACGTATCAAAATTAACCCCTTCTCCAGGAATGATCACTTAAAAAAATCACTAAGAGTAGAAGTGAAAATAACTAAGCAATGTTTCTGCGAGTCATCAATTCATGTGAATGGCATAAATAAGTAAATAACATGGCAAAAACAAATATGGTAACTATAAATTGATTTTTGTTGCAGTTGGTGCAAAGAGTAAGTACTCATTTGGTCTCAACACTACTGCTGTGACACGGGCAACTGGTTATACCCTCATTTATTATGGGCACTATATAGTTCAGAGAAGATGAGTTCTTTATTGAGGTCGAGGATTAAGTAGGGAAGGAAGTTGCATGTAGGGCCAGACATCTTGACACCTTTATGTGAGAACTTGTGACTTCCCTATTATTTGGTCGGTATCTCTGTTAAGTGAATTAAGAGTGAGATTTTTCAAGCCTCCATAAGACATTAGTTGCAATTAAAACTATGCCTTCCAGTTCTTTTTTGACTTAGGAAACCTAAGGCATTTTATTTTTATTGTCTTTGCAGTATCTCCAGCTAGAGACTGAGGGCAACTAGTGAAAAAACAAAATGCAAAACAAACTAGCAAAACCAAACAGAAAAAAAAAGACAATTCCTGCTTCCAGCAGCAGCACAGAGCTAATCTCTGCAGTGGGCATTTGTAACAGCCAAAGCAATGAGGGCTTCCACATATTTTAAAACTATTTCACGACCTTTGCTGATTTCTAATGAGGCTGAATTAGCACCTTCTTCATTTTCTAGGGGCTGCATCTTTGCATCAAGGTTGTTGGAGAGGTGGGGAGAATGAAATCATGTAGCCGTGCACAGAGAAAGAGCAGCCTCTGAAACTGCTCACGCTTGGCTGGAGTTCACAGAGCATAAGCCAATTTTTGCGCCCACAGAGCAGTTCATTTCTTGGCAGCTGAATCGGAATAAAGCTCCAAGGCTACAGCGGCCCACAGCCTGCTGTGACTCGGTGACCACGGAGCCTAATTTGTGCTGGATAAAGCCCTAAAGAGATTAACTGACTCATAACATATGCTACTTTACCTTCTACAAATGAACCTCAAATACACTGCCATGTTTCTGATCCCTCTCTAAATTTTGCAAATATCCCACCACTTAGTCACAGATACAGGGGAACCCGAAGAAGAAAAAAAAGTTATCATTCCTACATTTTTTACAAGCACTTCAAAAGACTATTATGCTTTCTCTGCCAGGAATGTGACATTTCACATTAAGGAATCTATAAAAAATGCATACGTTCATTTTAGGAAACCTCTGAGCAGCAGCAGTGCAGGTGTCTTACCTGCGGCACAGCCACGCAGGAGAGGCAGCTACATCCAGTGTTGAGTTTAGCCAGGGATGGCCGCATATAAGTCTGTAAAAGTCACTGAATCTCCTCAGTCTCCCCAGGCCCATAAAGAGCTCCTTGGAGGTGGTCAGCAGCTTAAAAGACAGACCATCAGGAGCAGGAGTGCCAGCCAACACAGTCAGGGTGTTTCTAAACCAGACTGGTGAGTGTTTGCACTGTGAAGCAGATACGCACTGTGAAGCAGATACACTCTGTGGTTCAGCAGTTCCTGACTGCACACCACAGAGCTGGCTGGGATGAGTTATTCTTCCCTGGTAGCCCACACACAACAATATTACACTGGGGGCAAGGTGCTGTTATTCACCCAGATGTCATTCCAACATGGAATTTGAATGTGGGCCCAGAGACATGCAGTACATGCAGCATACAAGACTGCTAGGCTCAATTCATTTCCATGTCATGAAACCGTATCTTCCCAAAGGACTCAGATGAGGGCAGCTGGGATGGTCACATGTACGGGTCATCTTCCACAAAAGCAATGATCTGACATTATTGGTCTAACGTTTCATAAATCCTATTGAAAACCCAACCCCGCTGAAGTGAAAGGCATTTATTACCAGTGATTTCGAATACAGCTAACTTCATTAAACTCAAGGCATTCCATCCTATCAAAATAACAGCAAATATCAGCTCAAACAGCTCATTTGAAACGAGCTAATAAATACTAGATCAAATAAATGATGTTGCTGATTAACGGCTCTACGTTTTTAGCCTGCTTTATTGTCATATCTTAAAGCCAAATATATATGCAGACTTTAGGAGCAGTGTCCAGAGGAGGGTTAAATAGGACTGAATCTGTATTAAATAGCATCTTAGAAAGGTTTTTGGCTCTTGTAAGATAGTTCAGACCTCATACACTAAAAGCTTTGTGTGTCTCCTCAAAACTGGAAACGTCATGGTTTTAAAGCTAACAGTTAGGATTCTTCCTGGTGTCTTTTTTTCCTGAGATTTTCTGGATGCCCTTAAAAATCACATCAACCAATTCCAAGTGAGAACTGAAAACCTAACACATTTCGTGCCTTTTAAAAAGCATAGTCTTACACTGCTGTTCTCAGCAGATATATGTCAAGAAATTGAATTATTGCCTTTTACCTTCTAGGCATTTGCTCTAAAGACCGAGCAAAGCGTGTCAGCTTCCATGATGCAGTTGCACTCGCTTTGGGGTTGTGATCATGGTCAGTGGCTGTGGGTGAGCTGATGAGCAGGAACTCATGCTGAAGTAGAGCAGTTGCCAGTTATTGTATAAATACAGTCTAAAGTCCAGCTTCGTGAAGTCCCCAGTATCTATGGATTTAAGGGGGCAAATTCAACACCATATTCTACCAGTGTGCCTCCAGGATGATCCAAACCCTCAATTAATGTTCTGTCATAGATCAAACTTGTTTTCAGCTCAAACAGACAACAAGTGTGCACAGGCTGCACATTTTTACACTAACAAAACTGTTTGATTTTTATGTCTGGAATCTTCTGGATTTTTATATTCATTCCTCTCCTAAAATGCATAGTGGGCTGAGCAGATCAAGTCCTTACCATAACTGATTAACTGGGGATCTCCCTTTTCTTTTCAAACTTCTCCTGACAATGAAGCTAGGTCTTGCAGCCACCAGAAAAACAAAGCTCAGAAGGTGTCAAGCTGGTAAGATGTGTAAAACTGAGTTATTTATGCAAGTGAGAGAAGCGCAGAAGTTTCTTTCCCCCAAGCACAGACCCTGTGCTCCCCACCCTGTTACATGCATTATTGAGTCTAGGCCCAAGCGAACAAGTCAATTCCTGGAAGACCATAAAACTGGCAGAGGCCCATTGGACTCAGTAGAACTATGCAGCCAAGGATGCTTTTTTAGCTCAAGGGGGAATGCTATGATTTTAATCTAGGAGGATTTGGGTGTTATAAACTCTCCAGTAAAAACCTAAGGAAGAGAAAAAGGAGGGAGGGGAGAAAAAGAAAGGAAGAAAGGAAGAAAGAAAGAGAGAAAGAGAGAAAGAAAGAGAGAAAGAGAGAGAGAGAAAGAAAAAGAAAGAAAAGAAAGAAAGAAAAAGAAAGAAAGAAAAAAAAAAGAAAGAAAAAGAAAGGAATTGTAAATATCATTGTCAGAAGACTAGAAGCAGCTGCTGTCTCTGGCAGACGTATTTCCTTCAATTAGAGAGCTGTGGATATTTGGAAATAACCCACATTTACTATGTATTTAATGACAAGCTTTCCATTTGTTTGGAGGCAATCAGGGATTTATGCTGAAACAAGGACTTTTCTCAACCAGATTTTGTTCAGAAAGCACCATTTTCCTAGTGGCACCAGCACATGAGTGCCAGGATGCCACATGGAACACAGGCAATCCATGTTGGGAAGAGGGCTTCTGATTTTAGAGCTTTTGGTCACACAGTCCTGGAGGTCAATGAAGATGTTTTCAGAATGTGCCTTTCTCCAGGAACCTAAGTGCTTTCATTAACCAGGCTGAAGAGACAGAGAGGACCTTGTGCTTTGGATGTGGTGGTTGTTAAACCATGGCACCTGACAGCCGTTCCCAGTGATAACTCCTCGGAACTCCTGCACACAGCATTTCCCGAGGGGAGCTCCGCCATCTGCCATAAACTCACAGGGGATGCCAATCAGGCCAGGGACTCTGAACCCATCCTGTGTCCTCCTGAATAAGAACACTGAAAGGCTGTAATTTTTGCCTTACTAACTCTGTCACATTTCCTCCCTATTTGATTGATTTCTTTTCTTTTCAGCTCTTCCCTCTGTTCCCTATATGAATGCCTTTTTTTTTTCATGTAGCACACATGCACACTAGCATTTTAATTCCAGTGTTTAAGGCCTTAAATAATATAGTGCTGCTGCTGTCTACTTGCAAGACTGTCCGTGGTCTCTTACTGTGTCATGACTGTAAATATCAGTTGCAAGGAGAATGTAACATGATAGAATGTAATTACATGTCTTGGAAGCTTGCCCAGATTGCCAGCACCTGCATTTCCAAAGGAAAAAAAAAAGAAAAAAGAAAGACTTTGGAAAATCTATACCTTGGTGTGGACAGTACTTTTTTCTAGTCTTCAACCTGCCTCAGGGCTTTCCTTTGCAAGTCTTAAGGCTGCTTCAAGAATGTTCAAGACCAGGTTGGAGCGGCTCTGAGCAATCTGATGTAGCTGGAGATGTCCCTGCTCACTGCAGGGGGTCACACTAAATGAGCTGCAGAGGTGCCTCCCAACCCTCACCGTCCTATGACCGTGGTTCTGTGTGCCCGCTAGTCCCAGCCTTGCTGGAAGGAGGCTGTGTGCGCTTTGCAGAGCTGCTCTGTGCCATGGATACAGTTGTCTGTGAGGTCTCACAGTGAAACCAGGAGAAAACTGCAAATCCCTGTAGTGATAAGTGGGGGGAAAGGGCCTGATGATCTTCTCGATTTAGGATAACAGTGTTAATAGATATTTTTGTGTACAAAAGTAGTGGAAGGTGTTTGCTTTCCAAAATAGATCATTTCACTGATCTGTATGAGGGTGTATCTCCATCAGAATACAAGGAATAGGCAACCAGGCACAGGGAAAGGCAAACATCTTTTATGCTGGTTTTGCCTTATAGGGATAACTCAGGATAAAATTATGCCCTGAGATACCATAATGTGGAACTGCACTGTCAGGCTCCTGAAGATCACCTCAAGATAATATGAGACAGATTTTCAACAAGGACTGAAAACATTCCCTCAGCAAAAACCGCTCTTGTTTTTAAATTACTCAGCTGAAAGGCTGCTTCCTCAAGTGATTACACACATCAGAAAACCGTGTTCCTATTAAAAAAATCACCATTTTGTTTCTCATTCCAAAAAATATGTGCATATAGGCCTGCTATTTCTGTGTGTAGGCACCATGATAAATCCCCACGATAAATCCACGGATGAAAATAGCAGTTCAGAATTTGCTAAAACACTGTGGTACTACGGAACACTTTCAGAAGTGTGGGTTTGTTTTCCACCTTTTTCCCCAATAATGAATGTTAGACTCAGCAGTAAGGGCTTATAACACAGCCACACTAGTACTGTAAAGTGTAGGATTTATTACCCAGATCTGCAGAACATCAATTTTCCAGGGGCTGTAATTGTGTAAAATGCTACATGAATCCAACAATGTGAAGAAATCTATTTTTAGGGCAAAATTTTTCCAGTTATCAGGGTCTCAGTCTTTGGCTGGGAATTCAAAACACTGCAGGACTGAGGTGCTCAAGGGCTTGTTGGAACACGTGTCTTTTGCTAACTGGACACAAATCCTTCTCAGGCACTGGGAAGACCTTTCCCATTTTCTGAACTGGTCAGTTCTGGGATGTCTCTGGTACCAGCAGGGGTGTCAGTAGAACAGATAGTCCAGCTAAGGGTAAGTAAAAATATTAGAGCTCATGGAGGGAAGCAGGGGTTCATAGAAAAAAGTGAAATGTTTTCATATCCTAACAGTTCTGAAGTATTCTCAAGTCTACCACAAGGCTTCACAACACCTAAAAAGCTTCAGGTTACCTGCCTCAGGCAGATAGCTGTTTAGCTTAAAACAAGGTCATACTTTCAGATCAGCTTCAAGAAAACGCCAACAATTCCTATTGAGTTCATCTCAGTGGATGAAACTCTTCATGAATTGCTGTTCCGCCCTTTCCATGCACTGGCTCTGTGCTGACTTCACAAGGAGCAAGCAAATTTTGCTGTTCTTCTCTCACCTTGGATCATTAGTGCCATTTGTTGTGATTAGTACTATTGTGCTGGTGAAATCCACTAGAAATAACCTCAGAACTGTAGGTAGTTAATGGTTTCTCCAGGTCAGTGTTCAATCTACCTGGGAAAATCCAATTATAGCTTTAAAAGTTCACCACCTGTGTTCATAGAGTGCATGAACATGTTGTGGAGTAGCTCAAAAAAACCTAACCCCCCTCACCAGAGTCATCATGGCCATCATCAGTAATTTGCTGTAGTTGGAGAGTAACCTCTTTTTTTAAGACTGATTTAGGTATCTGAAAAAAGGTGCTTAAGGTCACCACTCTGTAACACCTGGTTTTTTGCCTCTTGCATGTGCTTCTCTAAGTCACACTGGAGCCAAATGCCTAAAGAAAGCCAAAGATGGTTGTGGTCATGCTCAACAATGTATAAATAATTTTAAAGAAAAAGCTAAAGTAAACCTTAAGAAAAAGTGGTCATAAGCCATGCATTCAGCTTGCACGATGTGCTTTCAGCTCTTTTTGTTTTCTCAAAACAGTGGATGCAGGATTGTCCCACCTCACAGAAAAGTCTTGGCAATAAATGCATTAAGGTGTAAGATATGGATGAAGTAGCACGACAGAAACCACTTCATACTCGCATCCAAGAATGCTTGCATACTTACAGTTGGTCGACAAACATAAAGCAACAACTCCAAAATACTTACTCTTTAAAATGACTCCTTTCTTTTTTTTTTATACCAATTTCATTGTTTTTCAGAGCCTAGTTCATGAGATTTAGAAGTGATTTCTCTGTGGTTCGAAGCAATCTTCAGATATCTCCCACCAGTTCCTTGCACCAGACAAACCTCTAGTGGAATCTTATCAAGGAACTTTCAAAGGGTATTCAAATCTGCTTTTGTGTTCTTTTTTTTTTTTTTAATAACTTTATTCTACCATTTGCCATTTGCAGATTTGTGATTCTAAAAAGGCCTATTTGGTACTTTCCCCTTAGAATCTGTGCTTTTTTTCCCTTCATAGATACTATTTGCAAAGCTTATATTTGTCACTCTAACAAAGCAGAGCTGAATGAGCTATTTAGCCATATAATAAATGAATGAAGCAAGAGGACCAATTGAATTGGTGCTATTATTTCAACAAAATCCTTTCAGCAATTGTCTTTCTCTTCATAGAGACCTTCATGGCATTATTTCACTAAATGACACCATGAATGTAATTACTTTGATTCAGAGTGTTGGAATCACACAGGTAACAAATTACACTGCCCCCTGATGAGTAATAATTCAATTATTCAGTGGCCTTATAACAGTTTGAAATAGCCTATTCTCATTTCACAAACATCATATTTACTGCTGGAAATAAACCATTTCTCCAAAATGAAATATTAGATCTATATATCTTAGCACACGTAAGCTCCCAAATGGATCACCGCATAACTGCATATCTTTGATGTTTTTAATATTAAAGGGTCTGCAGAGAAGCTGAGCCTCTTGGATTACTTTGTCTCAGTAGATGTGTGCATGTATTTTGTCCATTTACTACCTGGTGAATCAAGAGTTGATTATATAAGTATCGAGCAGCAATTGTGCACAGAGTGAGGTTTGAGAGGTCTCAGTGTCACCAGCGCTGTTGGCATTCATCCCAAACTGAGAGCAGAAGCTAAATGTGCATCCAAAGAGACATTCCTTGGACATGACTCTTCTCTGCTGTGCTCCAGCACAAATGAAGCATACAACACTGCTAACGACTGTATAAAAAAAGGGTGAAGAGGGGAAGAAACAACCTTGCTTGCTGAATGGTCAGTTAAAAGCAAAACCTTTGGGGTAAAATATGTAAGGCCCAGTGAGATTTTCCAATACACTAAATGCAAAACTCCTAATTATGCAATCTCCAGATCATATTTAGGCATTTAGGGACCTGTGAAGATCCCACAGACACGTCTATCTTCACCTTTATGTGCCTAGGTATTTTTAAAAACTGTAGGTGTTTTAATCTGTTGTGATGTGATTTATACAACTTGTATTCAGCTCAGCAGTGCAGCATTCCTCCAGGCTGTCTGCAGGAGGCATCAGTAAGGAACTTCCAAACCATAATTGCTGGGTTTGGTCCTAAATAAAAGCAGCAGCAGATGTGCAGTCCCTTTTTTATCTGATACTTGGCAGCTTAGGGTTTTTCTACAGGATGTGGCAGATTCAGATTCCATTTCTGAATTCTCTTGGAGATGTCCAAACTTTTACTTCCTTGGGGACTGCCTTGACACCCAGCTTATCAGCTTAAAGCTTGATGGAATAGCTTTCAGTCTTTCCCATGGAGGCTGTGCCATGAAATATACATGAAATATTTAAAGATGTGTTAATCTTTAAGAGAAAGATGTGCTCCACAAGTTCTCAGCCGAGAGACAGCATACACCACTGAGAGTGGAGGGGGCAGAGGGCTGTCTGCCAGTAACTTCTATTAAATTACTTTTACAAGGAGGAGGTGATTTTCCTCTCAGGTGAGGACTTAGTCCCTAGACAATGGAATCATTCTGTCTCTGTCAAACAATTTCCTCAACCAGAACTAAAGTCTGGTACTGTATATTTTTTCCAGCTTAGTTTCAAAGCAACGGTCATTTAGAAGGTTTTGTAAAAGTCAGTGTCACAATGTGGATGTAAAAATATCACTTTACAACTTGCAATAAGTGAATTCTACTAAGGAAATCTACCAAAACTTTGCAATAAATTGCCACAAAGTTGTAATAAGATGACGGATGAATCCCTCAAGCGAAAATGGGAAAATGAAAACAGATGAAGAAGAAAATTAAGCTGATTTTCCACCAAGACTCAATGCTGCTCACCAGTGTTCAGAAACACATCTCTGTAAGTCTTAAAAAAATCTTCAAGATTGTGAACATGCATAAGCACTATATCTGACTGTCTCCATATAGAAATGCAAATCCATGTGCAAGGAAGGGTAATCAAAGACCTAAACTTTTAAATGTATTTTTCAGATGCAGAGAATTTCTGGTGGCCTCATGTTTCTCGTGCTAATGCCAATCATCTCTAAAAGTCTGGCCATGTACTTTAATATTTACAACTCTGACAACCCTTTCTTATATGATGATTTGCAGGCCAAGATCTCAGTACAAGTTTATCCTGAAATAAAATTTAGTTACCCTGATAACACAGCTATAAAGTTCACAAATTCTGTTCATAATTAAAAAAGAGCAAACTGAATAATGAAGGTTTCAAAACACCAGATTATTGCAATTAGCAGCATGGAAGAGAGTGGAAAACTCAGTTCAAACTGCACAGCACCTCTGTAATGCTTCACATTCTTATATTTAAGCATATTATATGTCTTTGTAGGATTAGAAACTAAAATTTTACTACGATCTACCATGCCAACATCTCTGTTTAGCGTAGAGATTTTTAAGTAGCACTCCTCTTATTAGAGAGGAAGAAATTAAGTCACTCCTCTAAAAGTAAGCCCAAGGTTTAATCACTTCATTAAAGCCAATAATAAAAGTATTGAATTCATAGAATCACAGAATATTCTGAGTTGAAAGGCACCCACAAGGTGCATTGAAATCCAGCTCCTGGGCCAGCACAGGATCGTCTGCAAGAGTCACACCCTGTTGCCTGAGAGCATTGTCCAAATGCTTCCTGAACTCTGTCAGGCTTGGTGCTGTGACCTCTTCCCTGGGGAGCCTGTTCCAGTGCCCAGCCACCCTCTGGGTGAAGAAGCTTTTCCTGATATCCAACCTAAACCTCCTCTGACACAGTTTCAGGCCATTCCCTTGGGCCCTGCCACTGGTCACCAGAGAGAAGAGATCAGTGCCTGCCCCTCCTCTTCCCCTCATGAGGAAGTTGCAGACTGCAATGAGGTCTCCCCTCAGTTTCTTCCAGGCTGAACAGACCAAATGCCCTCAGCCACTCCTCATGCAGCTTCCCCTCAAGGCCTCTCACCAACCACACTGCCCTCCTTTGACATTTGCTAATAGCTTAGCACCTTTCTTCTATTGTGGCACCGAAGACTGCACACAGGGCTCGAGGTGAGGCCGCCCCAGTGCAGAGCAGAGCGGGACAATCCCCTCCCTTGCCCGGCTGGCGATGCTGGGCCTGATGCCCTCCAGGACACGCTTGGCCCTCGTGGCTGCCAGGGCACTGCTGACTCGTGTTCAGCTTGCCATTGACCAGGACCCACAGGTCCCTTTCCATGGCACTGCTTTTCAACCTTTTGCTCCCCAGTTTGTACATCCATCTATGTTGTCCCCCATCCCAGGTGCCAAATTGGGCATTTCCCCTTGTTAAACTTAATATGGTTGGTGATTGCCCAGTCATCTAATTTATCAAGGTCCCTCTGCAGGGCCTCTCTGCCTTCAAGAGAGCCAACAACTCCTGCTTTTGTATCATCTGCAAACTTGCTAAGTATCCCTTCAAGTCCTGCATCCAAGTCATTAATGAAGATGTTGAACAGAACAGATCCCATCTATGCCACAAAACAGTGTAGACTTTTCCCAAACATGTGACATCTACAGCAGTTATTTCAGCTCTCAAAAGCGTAAATTGACTCCTGTCGATAAAGATTTCAATTGACCAGAAGCCAGAAAAGTGAAGATTTGTGTGTCTGCTGCTGTCTGTACTGTTCTGATTACAGGTTAAGGATCTGTGTCCAGTCCTGACATAGGTTTGAAATAGAATTCAATCCCAGAAACTACTGCTATGTTGCCACCCAGTTCTTAGTGTGAGCACCCCTGGCAGCTGTCTCAGTTTTTTAACTTCGAGTACCTCAGACAGTAACAGAGCAGCTTGGCCTCTACATCGTGCTTAAGCTTGACTGTGATCCTGAGAGCAGATACTCTTGTGCCTGCCTCACATGAGGGATTTTCTCAGGAACAGCAGGTCTGGCACGCTTCTGTAAGAATAGTCTTCATTCATGGAGGAATGCTGTTTGCTGTTGTCTTCTAAAAGTCGGTTGAAAAGGGGTGTTTCATTCCTTTTAAACAAGAGCCATTTGAAGCAGAAGTTTCCTACTTGCCATCCCACTTTGCCTATGCAAAGTAGGAGTTGGAGAGAAGTCAGGAGGAGGATTCAGTCCCTCTTCTCATTGCTTTTCAGAGAAAAATTCAAGACTCATTGCCTTGGTGAAGCAAACGATAATGAATATACCTATGTAGTTTATTGAGTAGGGTAGTTTTTCAGGGTATTTGGAATCTCTCCAATAATTATTCTAACATTTGCCCAAATTTTTGTGTAATATTAAATTCCACTCTAGAGCCAAGCACATAAAATTAAGATGTCTGAACAGTCATTGACTAAGTTTATTTTGAGAGCTAGCACTAAATAAAATGTGTTTGAAACCTTGTTTCAGCTAAATGAAGACATTTATGAACAATAATACGTTTGAAAACACAGAGTTTTGTGGGAGGGACTTGCCCCACTGAATACCTTGATTTCTTCTAGGTGAGATTGCCTGCCACCAATACTGCTAGGCTTGCCAGGATGCGTTTGACAGTCGTCCTTATCAGCTTTTCCTCCTAATGAAATAAAATCACTCCCTGACTGGAATGGCACGGGTGACCTAAAACCCCGTTCTAGTGAGAGTTGCTGAAACTGAGGGAAATGGATTGAGGACTGAGAGCTAGGTGTTTGCAAAGAAACATGGCCTAGCATCTCACTGTGCATTTTAAGTATTTCCCTTATTGCTTTATGGGGAATCATTTGGGGGCTGCTCATCCATATTCCAAGTGCAAAATAAAATGACAATAAACAGGACCGTTATATAACAAAATAAAAAACAGTCTTGCTCGACTTTTCCAAAACAGAAATCTCAGCTTTTCTCATGCATTATGCACTTTTAGTATCTTTTAGATCAATATTTTATATGTAGTGTAATAGCCCTTCTTTTTCTTTAAACAGAGTTGATTGGAGAAAGGAAGGCAGAAAGGTTTCATTTCTGTCTAACTGGTATTGATTTTGTAACTGCTGAATTTAGAGCAAAAGAGGCTCCAGTAAAGGAATACATTTTTATTTCATGTGACATATATTCCCTAGGGAGAACACAGCAAAAAGAGGGCAAAGAAGGATTTGGGAAGCTAATTAACACAGATCATAAAAATCAAAGAAATCAAAGGGAGAGAATTTAGGAAGGCTGGCATGGCCACTCCAGAGGAAGGATCAGCCATATCTCTGTCTTTCTTGACAGATGATTCTCTGAGCTGCTTTTGAAAATCTCCAGTGACAGAGAGACTAAAATCTCCCTAGGTGATCTGTCCTCATGTTTACATAACCTTATAGTCAAAAAGATTTCAGAATCGTAGAATATTCTGAGTCGAAAGGCACCCACAATGTACATCGAAATTCAGCTCCTGTCCCTGCACAGGACATCCTCAAGAGTCACACCCTGTGCCTGAGAGCATTGTCCAAATGCTTCTTGAACTCTGTCAGGCTTGGTGCTGTGACCCCTTCCCTGAGGAGCCTGTTCCAGTGCCCAGCCACCCTCTGGGTGAAGAAGCTTTTCCTGATATCCAACCTAAACCTCCTCTGACACAGTTTCAGGCCATTCCCTCGGGTCCTGCCACTGGTCACCAGAGAGAAGAGATCAGTGCCTGCCCCTCTCTTCCCCTCATGAGGAAGTTTCAGACTGCGATGAGGTCTCCTCTCAGTCTCCTCTTCTCCGGGATGAACAGACCAAGTGCCCTCAGCCACTCCTCATATGGCTTCCCCTCAAGGCCCCCTCACCATCTTCATTGCCCTCCTTTGGACGTTCTCTAATGTCTTCTATTGTGGCACCCACAACTTCCCCCAGCACTCGACGTGAGGCCACCTCAGTGCAGAGCAGAGCGGGACAATCCCCTCCCTTGCCCAGCTGGCGATGCTGTGCCTTGATGCCCCCCAGGACACCATCAGCCCTCAATGACACCTGACTTAAATGTCTGTGGCTTTAGTTCTACAGCTGTAGACTCTGACTTATCTTCCACAATTATGAACTATTCAAGTTTGCTATATTTTTGAGGTCTTTATACCCCTTCTTTTGTTTCCTGAGACAAGAATGCCGTTGTTTGGTGGCCAGTTCCCCCTTTCCCTTACTCCAGCTTTCACATCGTCAATTCCTTGGTTTTGTAATACATCGTAGAATACTGTTCCCTCAACTTCACATCTCCAGCTGATTTCAAGAACTAGATGCTCTGTGTTCTGCTATATTATCTAGCATCTTTATTACTGCCAGCTGCTGAGACCTCTGAGATTTGCTCTGACTAAACCGTTCTTGATCTTTCTGGTTTGTAGTCTAAGGTATATTGAAGGACAAACTGTGGCATACATTCAAATGATTAAATTTTTCTTCTCATCATTATGCAGACCCTTTCAGTCAGTCTGTTCTCTTTATCTGCTGAACACGGAACAAGTATATATAGATTTTACAAAGAAAAACTCTTCATATTTTCGTTGTTTATTCCTCTCGAGAGGTAATTTTCCATATTAACATTTTTAGCTATTCCACCATTTACAGCAGTTAAGTTGTAGTTTTCATTATGCATTATGCTTTTATTCCACGTGGCTTATTCTCAATACATCTTCCATTGTAATACAGACATAAAAAATATGGTAATCAAAGATGTAGTTTTGAGCCCTTATTTTGCTATTGACAATGGACTTTGACCTCAGTTCTCGGATAAAATGTGAACGTGAGTCTCCCTGTACCACGTAGGTACTTGGTGGGATAGCAAAAGGCAGAGAGGTGCATATCACCTGCTTCAGTGTCTGTGAAAAAACACCTTTTTGAAATGCAGTAGTGCTGCTAGACCATGCTCAAATACCATAAAGCCGATTGCAGCTATAATAATTTCTAATTTAATAAAGTTCATAATTTATGGTTTAAAACAACCAATCAAAATGTACTTTTACTTGCTTACAGCTTAGGCTTGCTTACAGATTTGTCATTTGAAAGTGTGGATATTCAGCTCTAAGCCAATTTCCCATGAAGCTGCAAGGTGTCCAAGTTCTCATATCAATGAATCTTAAACACCTGAGTTAGGAGGCCTGCTGATCCACGGGCTGCACTCAATGCAAGAGGTATCGTTACTTCTCAGAGTGGGTGAGGTCAGATGGGCTGAATGCCTCCCCACAGTGCAGAGAAGTACTTGAAAATACATGCTTGGAATCTATAGGCCCTTTTGATTTCAGTGGGATTTAGGCAAGTGAGTTACCTTTGAAAATCCCATTCTTAGTACATAAACAGGACCGCTGCCAATTTTCAGTGCAGGATGCCTTATAAAAAGCTGGCAGTGTGGTCACAAGGCACACACGATCCAGAATCATCATCTTTGTCTCAGTACTCAGTAACAGAAATAGGGTTTTTTGTTAGAAGACCAACCTTTTTATTCAAAAACTTTTAATAAATATTATTTTATTTAAAAATAGATTTGAAAAACCTAGAGAAATTTTCCTATTCCATAGATTCCTCTGACAGGTTAGAAGTTCACTAGGGACCAAGCCAGGAAAGTGAACAGCTCTAATGGAGAATTTCTTGTCATATCTAAACTAAAAAGTTTCGCATCTCTTATTATTGTTGTTGGTTTTAGTCAGCCTCTGAAAATCACTGTCAATCTGTCTTTTTAAATTAATGTTGGCTGAGAAAAATTGAAATGTCTTTGGAGGTTGCAGTTAGTAACTGCAGAAGGAGTTTCATCTCTATGAAAGAATAATTATTGTTCCGAGGAAATTAGCTATCTGGGGAAAGTAATATACTTTGAGACCAATACTAACACTATTATGAGAACATTTGGATTTACTTCACCTATTCTAACTGTCCAAGATTCAAACATTATGTGACAAACTAATAGAACACTTAATACGAGCTTGAAAATAAAAATTCTGTCCCACGGTAATTTATGTGATTTTTACGATTTTATTTCATCTCAAATTAAGAGCTGTTGTTTTGGTTTTGTTTTTTTCTTACAGATCACTTCAGAAGATATTTCATTTATACTCATCTACATTGTTTTAACTTCCATAATATGTTCTGTAATAAATCTTCAATGTCAGAATGATACAACTCAAAACTTTTTAATTATATCAAAGTGTGAAAATTAAGAAAATTACTGTATGATTTTTAAGTGGTTTTATTGCATGGAGTCAGCATTTTCAGATGGAAAATCATGCCTTTGCAAGATGTTTTGGTCATATTTTATTATTTTGACATGTTATTGTGGGGAAACTTTTCTCTTATAGTGTTATAAAAACATTTCTGTAATCAGCATGCTAACTAATTAGAGAGCTTGATATACACACCAATATTCTGAAACTATCTATTCTCCTTCTGAAGAAATATATCTTTTATATACCTTAAACAATTTTCACAGGGAATAGGAATTTGTAAATAAAATTTAAAAAAAATGTATTGCCTGTTTCTGGGTTTTTTTGGTTGCTTGGTTGGTTAGTTTTGGTGGGGTTTTTTTTGAGAGATAGCTTTTACAGATCACCTTTCATCCTAATAGTTGAGGTTCTTCCAGTGAGGAGCCAATCACAATGGAAAAAATCTATCCATGGTCATGTTAAGACGTTTTATATTGCTTTTTATGAGTTAATCTCAGACCAAGCTGCTAGCACTTCTCCAGGAAGGTGGAATTAAGTCAAGGGGTATAATGCCACTGGGCTTTGTGGAGTTGTGTGTCCTCAGGCAGACCAGTACTCTTGTTGTTATGCATTCTGATGTAACCACACAATTAAATTTTGCACTGTCACAGGAGGATGTTTTGATCTTCTTATCTATTGAAACGCCATCCAATCTTAATGGAAAAACAGCCCAAAATGCAGGTTTTACTTCTCATTATTCCATGGCAAAGATATCTGGATCAAGACAGATTTAGCCCAGACAGACCAGACAGATGCAGTGTGTTATTTCTCAAAATGCATGGCACTGTAGAGTAATCTACAGGTGTGAATGGTTGGTGTTTTAGGATTGTATTGCAAACCTGTGTATAAGTATGTGTGAATAAGTATGATATTTATAGGTATCAGAGGTGAAATGTCAGAAGGCTCCATTACTGGCACCTTGGGCAAGATAAAGAGGTAGATAAAGATAACTTGCCCTAGCATGAAGTCCAAAGAGGACCTTCTACAGCCCTGAATCTGATGTGGTTTCACCTCAGGAGTGCAGTCATCCCTTCCCAAGTGTGCCCGTGTGGCTTTGTAATGCATCATTGCCACCCACAGACACAGGGTTTCTACAGAGTTTTCAAGTTCTCGGAGGGAGGCTTGTCAGGCTTCCTCTGTGTGAACTTTGTTTGACCTGCCTAAATCTTTGTTTGATTTCATGTAGCCTTGACATCAATTCCTTTTACTGAGCAGGTGTAAATGGCTAAATTGCATCACTTCCTTATCTTTGTATGATATCCCCTGACTTTTAGGTAGATAGCAGGAACAAAATGTAAATAAATATGTCATGTAAAGTGAAATACTTATGACCTTAACACAATGATGTTTTGTAGAGAAACACAAGCCTTGAGAAGTGGAGATAATGTGTGTGGTGCAGAGAAGTACAGGCATGGCATTATGAGGGATGGGCACAGGCTGACACTATAAACAACTCAATAATGGTAGTGAATGAAACTCAGACCTACAGCTGAAAAAAAAAGACTTTAGGGATAAGAAAAAGTACAATGAAATAGTATCTAACGTGTAAAAGCACAAAATTGTGTAAATTAGAGTCACAGAAAAATAGAATCATTTAGAGTGGAAAAGACCTCTGAGATCATCAGGTGCAACTTTTGACCAATCACCACCTTATCAAATAGAACCTGGCACTGAGTGCCATGTCCAATCATTTCTTGAAGACCTCCAGGGATGGTGACTCCACCACCTCCCTAGGCAGTCCATTCCAGTGCTTGACAACTCTTTCATGAAGAAATTCTTCCTGATGGCCAACCTGAACCTTCCCTGGTGCAACTTCAGGCTGTGTCCTCTTGTCTTGTCACTAGTTTCCTGGGAGAAGAGGCATCTTTTTTTCTTCAGGGTAAAAAAAAGCCTAAGCGTGTTTGTTGCAGTTTAAATAGTAATATTGCCATTGCTGAGGTTTCTAACTGGATTACTATGAGTTCTTTATTTTTCTGTGTAAATTATATCTAGAGTAACAGTGATTCTTGGATTAGACTGTTAAGACTTCATTTATATTAAGACTAAAATTTTGCCTTTAGGTGTGTTTCTCTTTGCCCATGAACAAGGTTTTGAGAGTAGCAGAAGGAGACTTCTCTGGGGTCAGCATGTGTATTAAAGCATTATTTTTGCCATAGATTTCCAGGCTGTTTGCTTCTGTTACTACATAAATCTCAGTTTACTGACACCCCGCAGCTCTGACTTGGTTTTTAGCTGTGATTTATCTCACTAATATGCTGGCAGAAATACTCCTTTATTTTAGCTGATTTTTATAGACATTTTTATAACCAATCCCTTTAATAATTCAGATCAATTGCTTATCCTATTTCTAAGATGTTGCCAAAATAAGAAAAAAACATTTTTACTGTAAACATGATTGAAGACTGGAACAGGTTGCCTGCAGATATTGTGGAGTTCCCCACCCCGGTGATATTCAAAACCCAAATGGACATGGCCCTGAGCAACTTGCTCTGCTTGATCTTACTCTAGACAGGGAGTGTTGGACAAGATGACCTTCAGAGGTGTGTTCTTACCTCAGTTCTCTGTGATTCTGTGATTTTGGCTGCTGCTGCGAGGAATGCCACAGTAATCTGTCAAGATTCTGCTTCCTTGCTGGCTGTTTACAGGCAGTGTAAACACAGTCCTTGGCTGAGCCATGCCAAATGGTTTTATTTTATTTCTCTGGAAAACAAGTTTTGCAAAGTATAAGACTTCTAACAGCCTCTGGCTTTGGTCAGAGTACAGATTACTCAGAACCTTGATGGTTGCCCACAGGTCAAATTGATAGATGACTGCGTTCTTATTTTATTTGACATATGACCCTGGTCATGTGAGGAGTCTTTGCTCCTTTATATACAACTGTTAAGACTTATGCCAAGAATTTTGTAGGTAAGAGCTAGTAAAAGAGGCACAGAGAATAAATTATGTAGGGAATTTGAGGGATTTTTATCAACAGAAGTTATTAGAAACAGGTAACACAAGTGTAAATAGTTCTGATGGAGCTTGGGGCTAGACTAGGTAACCTCTCCAGACCATTTCCTGCCTTTTTTGTAATTTATCCACACAGGGAAGCTGAAGTATAGCCTATGGCTATATGCCTGAGAGCAGAATATGTCAGTCCTGTACAAGTGGAGTTTTATTCTTCTGCAGGACTAGCCTCAGCTAGAATCACTGACATAAGTAACAGGCATTTGATTACGTCTTCTCAGTTCCACCATCACCCATTACTGACCCAGTCCTAGCCTCACTGGCAGGGATATAAAAAAGTAGCAAATCCAATGTGCAAGCAGTATAATATTTTAATTTCTCTTACGTAGGAGAACAAGAACACTTAAAACATTTCATTTGAGGAGTTTTGCACCTGTGCAGCTGGTAGTGACTTCAGTAGGCGTTGCCCTTTGATTTCTGATGACGGTTTTGTTCCTACATACTTACAAGAAGAAATGGTAAGAAGTCTGAATTATAAAGAGGCAAGTTTAGGCTTTTCAGTAGTAGAAAAGTGTCCTGATCTCAAGGAGACTGAGCAGTTTCAGTCTTACAGCTCATTAGTGGAAGGAAACCTGGATGGCCTCTTCCACAGTGGAATGCCATGAATAGTTATGAGCAGAAAAAGTAGTGATGAACTTCTGTTATCTCTCTTGGTTTTAAACGGTGGAAACAAAACTTAGCAGCCCTTCATTTCTCTTTTACTCTGCATAACAGGCATAAGGAATCACGGCAGCACTGAGGATAGGGTGCTGTGAGAACCGGTGATCGGGAACTTGGGTTGCCTAAATCTTCATTTCTTGTAACCGATGGCCATGTCTTTTTGATGGATATCATGAAGACATGTGCTAACATGGGACTTGTCAAAATGTTAGAGAGCTGTTTGGACTTCAGTAAATATATGGATTGACAACTGTTAGGAGAAAAGTAGTAAAAGCCCTTAGTTTGGCTGTGGAATACTCTATGTCAGGAGCTCAGTGAGCCAAAACTTAGAGTTGGCTGTAGGAAGCAGAGGAGTGGATTTATGGATGGTTGTAATATTTGTGTCCATGTTAAATACCCGGTGGCAAGCACATAAAGAAGTGGAGTATCAAAAACCAGCTTGCCTGAGTCCTAAAAGCTTACTAAGGGAGGCCACACAAGGGTAAGTTATGGAGGCTGTTCTTTCACGTCATCTTCAGGAGCTATGCCAGCTTCTCCAAGGCAAAGTTCACACTATTTTTAAATGACATCTAACTTTCATGTGGTCTATGAAGAGGAAGAAATCCATTTGAAGGGTTGGTTCGTAGAGGGGTTTGTATTAATATTCTCTCTGGAGAGGGCGACAATGATCTTTAACAATGGGGGAATATAAAACTCAGCAAGACTGAACTGTTAAGTTAGAAACCCTGAAGGCAGACAGTGTGAAAGCCCCACATTCCAACTCCTGGGAAATACATCATTACCTTTTGATTGCCATTTCTATTGACTGCCAGTGTGGTATATAAATCTTCTGTGATGTTAACAATAAGAGAGCACTAGTGGAAACAAACTGCATATACCACAAAGATACATCTCTGGCTCCTGGAATCTGTCATCTCCTGCTGAGTTAGGGCTTTGTCCAAAAACCTTTGGAGGCAATGGACACATTCGCACTGTCTCCAACAGGCTTCAGGCAGTCTTGTGAAATCCAGCACACCTTAGTATCTGTAAAAATAAGTACCTATTAAAAAGAGAAGCAATAAAGAAGCAGTTCTGGGGGAATCAGAGCTAATGAAGCTTGATTGCCCGTGAATTTGCTGTTTGTGAGTTGTGTCTGAAGCAACCCATAATTTGTATTTGGTAGTGTTTTCCCCTGTGTGCATCTTCCTGTGTTTTGTGAAGATGTGAAACTTCCTTTCATCTGTGAACTTAAAAGGCAAAAAAGTACATGAATTTAGTTATTTTAAACACCCTTTGCCACATTTAAACAACACATTGGAATGTGACTAGAGGAGGACATAGCAATGAAAGAAAATAGTAATGTGATCACGTAAGCCTCTTTTCTTAAAAGAAAATGAGTTAATTTTTTTGTCTCCCTTCCTTGCCATGACACATGCAATGGGCTGGGTAAGGTCTGGCATAGTAGAAGCTGTTCAAATCAGCATGGATGTTTTCAACAGCCTGCAAATATAAGGGAAGAAACATGCTGTTTGAAATCCCTCCAGACAGGTCTGATTTATACTTTTTTCTTTCCCAGTCATGCCAGTGTTCTGCTAAATGATGTTTAAAACTCGCTACTATTTTTAAAAGGTGTTCTGCTGTTGCCGTTTTTATTACCTTTATAGGTATACCAATCTTAATATCTCCCAGTCTTTATGTTTTCCATGTTTTTCCTAGATGAAGATTCTTCCCTCACGGTTGCTGCAGACTTGTAGTTGTTCAAAGGTTTTAATTCACCAGGTTAGTGTAGCTCAAAACCTTTGCAGGCGCCAACAATGGCAGTTTTTTATTTAAATAATAAAAGCACCCCTGCAAAAACCTCCAAGCTTCAATTCAACTTATAATAGGACACTAAAGACAATCCCATAGCAGTAAATACTCATTTGAAGGTAATGTTTAAACTCAGCTATTCAGCAATATGCAATAATCACATAAAGATAGCACATTAAGTTAACCAGGCATCAATTTCAACCTGTTCTCCGTTCGTAGTCTCCCTTCAGACCGGGTCAAATGAGTGGCTGACCACCCAGCATAGTGGTCCTGAAATGATGTTTTATCCCAAGGAGAAAAACGAGTCTGAGTAACTAGAATTCCTCTGTCCCCATTCCCCACCCCACTTTTTTTTTTCTAAGAAGCTTCAACTTAAGTGCATCCTAGAAAATCTTCTTGGCTTATAGCTGCATGAATGTAAGGGGTATTAAAAAATACCTTTCTACAGAAGTAAGAAAAAAGCACTTGTATTCTGGAGGTGAATATCTCTGCATCATTACACTGGCATGATCTAGATGTTACCTAAGATTATAATTTTTCAGATATTTTCCTGTTAGTTCATCCCCCCAACCCTGAAACATGAATGATCCCTCAAGATCAGAAAGGACTGACCAACATTTTCTAGGAAAAAAAAAACTTCCTTGGATAAAATTTGATCAGGATCTGAAGACTCATGCTTGGGGAGCATAAGTCTTTTCTAAACAGTAAACGTGAAATTTATGTGGTTTGAAGTCTTCTTCCTAGCAACTCATCCCCCCAGAATCAGAAGGTAAAATCTCTTTGCCTGCTCTGGCATTATGAAAAGGGAAAACATCCTGAGAGATTTCTCCTCTCAAAAGATATTATGTGAGTTGAGGAAGGTCTCGGTGCTGAATATCACTGCAAATTCAAAGATATGGAAGCTGGTCCAATTTCTCTTATGAGTAAGTTTGACTTTTTCTGTTTCCTAGACATTTATCATATGTTCTCTTGCGTAGATTTGCTTGAGATACATTCAGTTTGGAGCTGAGCTTCTGAAGCAGGTAGATACCTGCCTTTTGTGGCAACAAATCAGCTGCATTCTCCTAGTGTCTTCAAGTATTTTATAAGGAAAAGTTGGAATACCTTTAATATCCTGAAAAAACTCTTTAGCAGAAACCCTCTTGCATCTTGACTTGCCTCTTCCCTTAAAAGGTTTTATACCTACACCTGCTGCTAGCAGAAACTCTCAAGCCCTCTGCTTCTACCTGTCTAGTATTTCTAGTTAAATTTAGTCATCTTTTATTTAGGTATCTCTTACTGCCATCACCTTGTGTGGTGCAAACATCTATGAAGCAGTTGGATCCAGCTGCTGGATAAAATTATACATAGGAAAATAATGTATCATTATTCTTTTCTAGTAATAATAAAAAATGAATGCTTGAAACCAAAAAGGACCTCTCATGGTGTGTTTTTAGAAGATGGTGATGCAGAACCATAAGCCATGTGTTCTAGTGACAAGGATGCCCTCAAGGTTTACACTGAGGTTTTCAAGGAGGCAGCAGTTTACGCCATGATTAAAACAGTCTGTTTGCCTGGAACATCCATTTAAGCAGGGCAGTATCTATTTCTGTCTCCGAAAGTGATTTCTAGCATGAGCCTTTTGTAATTTCTATTAATATTACAGAATGGAGAAGATTGATGCTGATTCACTCACTGGCTCAGTTAATTTTTCTTCAAGTATGGATTTCTATTAGGAATGTACCCATGTAATGTAGTAAAACTTGCTCGTTCCATTTGCAATCAGGTCTCAGTGCATATATTTCTCCCAGTGTCTCCCCTTTAATAATAGTTGTCAGAAGAAATGGAGGACATAAATAAATACTGGTTGATTCACTGACCCCCTGATAATTCTGTCCATTGTGATGTAGAAAATCCTTAAAGCACAAGAGCAGTATTTGCTGTAAGAGAGGAGTGCATTCATTGATATTGTAGGTTCCAGTTTTGCTTTCTAATATGTAGAAAAGGATAAGTAAGAAATAAAAAGCTAAAAAAGACTCTTTTACTACCTTATAGTTTTACTCCTCTCAGCTCTGTCCACATCTCTTGCTTGCTATGCTGAATTCCGTGTCCTCCAGTTGTTTAGATGCTTTAATCTGATATTTTCTATGATAAATAATGCATATTATTTAGTATTTACGTATTATATGCACATATATGTATTACATATGTATAAGTGACACATACATGTTATTTATTATTTAACATACCCCCTCCAAAATGTGCTGCTTTTCTATTACTCTGTCTCCCTTCTTCTGAAAATTATTGTTCCTGTGCTCTTCTCTGGTATTTATGGCAAAGACAAATGCAAAGTCAGTGTCTATAGTCAACTCCATGAAGCAAAATGAAAGCAGAGGGTCATAGCTGCTCCTTTGTTACTGACATGGCAAACATTGAGCTGTTGCCACTGTATAATTTTGCCCTTTTGGATTTGTTTTAATAACCACCTTATCTCTATTGAAAGATTCATTCCAACATATTTACATCTGCAGAAGCCAAAATTTCTGGTCTATTACTCTCATCTCTTCATACTTTAACATTGGCACCACGCTTAGATTTCCTCTGGTCTTTTGGTGACATCTCTGACTTTAATGAGTTTTTGATCTATGCCAAGGAATATGTCGACTCCCAGTTTTGCATCCCATGGTGAATCCCATCAGGCCCAGCAGATGCTGATTTGATGTTTGCTTGTTCCACTAATAAGCCTTGTAGCTTGGATGTGATCCTGGCCTTCTATTCCCAAAGCAGTAGTTGCCTTCTGCTCTGTCTGATCTGTTATGCTAATGCAGCTTGTGAGTAGCACAAACCAAAAGAGTGGTGATTTCCCCTTCAGGGGACGTAATAGATTCATCAAGCCACTGCTCTGTGCTCAGCAGTGTTTGATACAGATACATCTGTTCAATAAATCATATATCCAGGACTATCAGTAGGACAGAGACATTTTTTCCTGGAAGCATGAGATTTAATTACCTTGATATGTGTAATTCCAGTTTGTATTACCAGCATTAAAAAAATGTATCACCTTAAAAACTGAATCTCAGTGCTGGACTCTCTTACCACTGACAAAAGCAGACTTTTTGCCTTGGATGTGTTCTAATGTGATTTTTTTGAATACAGGGAAAATGCAAGAGCGTAATCAGATTAACAACAGAGTAGTTTGAAAGGACGCCCTTCCCCCACTGAAATGTGATAATCAGTCATGGGTGTGCAGCTGACCCACCACAACGTGCACCAGAGAGAGATTGTCTTAAACCAGTGAACGTGGAAGGCTGATTTGCTGCTGTTAGAGGCATCTGTGGGAGCCCCAGGAGGTTTTTCCTTTGCTGCTCTGCATCCCATGGCCTTTCCAGTTCAATAGAAAGCCCTAGTGGATATTCTGTCTATAAATGAATTAGCTCGTAATGGTATCTGCAGAGCCATGATGGCATCCCAGGAACTGTCATATCCTTGTCTAATAGCTTAAACAAGTTTTATTTTCCTGCTGGGAAGAGTAGAGTTTCCCTTCCTGCATCCTTGCAAATAATGCTGTTATCTCCATTGTAGTCTTTGGCTGCTATGGTCCTCAAGACAAGGATGAAACAACTGATGGAAAAAGCACATTACCCTGGAAAACGTTCAAATCATAGGAAATGCATGGTGTGGTAACCACTGGGAATTGGCCATTCCACCACGTGGTGTAAATGCAGCCCATGAAATGTGGGGACTGAGACCTGGGAGCAGCTGCCCTTGTGCGAGACGACAGTTCCTGTCCCACAGGAACTTGGTCAGAAAGAAAAGCCATGGGACCCTTCTTCCCATGTGGCCCATGGGAACATTTGACTAAACAGCCCGCTGGTGTTTCATGTGTTTGTGCCACACTAACCAACACAGCCCTTTATTCTTGACTCCTCTCTAGCACTTCTCCTCTTGGCTAAATCATTCAAATGATTAAACCTTTCAGTTTATGGCCTTCTAGGAGGCATAAAAAAAATTCTTGTCTTTCCTCGTGATGCATCAGTCTTTAAAAAAATTACTTGTAAAAATTACTAGTAAAATAGGATGATAGGTATCTATTTTTCACAGATTGTTCCTCACTGTAGGCTGGTTTGTAACAAAAATTGCCCTAAATCAGGAGAAGTAATATTCTCCCTTCTGTTCCTGCACGATCTATCTAGTCTTCAGGCAGATTATGGGGAAATGAACTACACTTTTAACCCAGTTTCTCAGCCTTTAGCATGCACAGTGACTGTATGACTCATTCTGCCTTTTGTATTCATTGGTCAGGGTAGTTTAGCTGTGCTCAATGTAGTGTCAGCTATTTCTGCTCAAATGGGGCAAATAATCATCTACTGGTTGTAGCAGTAACGTGGCTGCTCTTTAGTTTATCAAAATCTCTGCCTTGGTAATACACAGGAGTCAGTATAAGGTATCTGCCTCTACAGTTTGTCACATTAAATGATATATTTTTTTCTCTTTGTACAAACTCTTAAGAATATTTCTAAGAAAAGATCTTGTTGAGAATTGAGTTATCACAGATTTTCTGCAAAGCGTTGACCTGCTTTTAGAATGGCCTCTAGAGACGCTGCCTTGCAATGACCAAGGAATTTGTGCTTCCATGTTCTTCAGATAAATGCTTTAATAACCATAGCAGGAAGCTCATACCAAGGCTCACATCCTAATCTGGAATTCTGAAGCTGTCAATACTAGAATTTTTGTCACTATTGCCTTTAT
>VZTA01025671.1:0-78784 GCA_013398855.1 Mohoua ochrocephala
ATGATGAAGATGCTGTGAGGGGCCTCAGATCCCCTCAGTTCCCTCAGCCTTCAGCAAATTGTGAGGGATTTCAGCCCCTCAGCCATGATCAAGATGCTGTGAGGGGCTTCAGCCCCCTCAGCCCACTCAGCCTTCAGCGAACCCTGTGAGGGAGTTCAGCCATGATCAAGATGCTGTGAGGGGCTTCAGCCCCCTCAGCCCACTCAGCCTTCAGCGAACCCTGTGAGGGAGTTCAGCCATGATCAAGATGCCGTGAGGGGCTTCAAGACCCCCTCAGCTCCCTCAGCCTTCAGCAAACTGTGAGGGATTTCAGCTGCTCAGCCATGATCAAGACGCTGTGAGGGGCTTCAGTCCCTTCAGCCCCCTCAACCTTCAGCAAACTCTGTGAGGGATTTCAGCCATGATCGGATGCCGTGAGGGGCTTCAAGACCCCCTCAGCTCCCTCAGCCTTCAGCAAACTCCATGAGGGATTTCAGCCATGATTAAGATGCCATGAGGTGCTTCAGCTCCCTCAGCGAACTCTGTGAGGGATTTCAGCCCCTCAGCCATGATCAAGATGCTGTGAGGGGCTTCAGCCCCCTCAGCTCCCTCAGCCTTCAGCGAACTCCATGAGGGATTTCAGCCCCTCAGCCATGATGAAGATGCTGTGAGGGGCTTCACCCCCTCAGCTCCCTCAGCCTTCAGCGAACTCTGAGGGATTTCAGCTCCTCGGCCATGATCAAGACTCTGTGAGGGGCCTTAGCCCCCTCAGCTCCCTCAGCAAACCCTGTGAAGGATTTCAGCCCCTCAGCCACGATCTGACCCTCTTTCAGAAGGCTTTCCACTCGCTCAGCCCTCAGCATCCTGCTAAAAGAGGTAAGTTTAAATTATTCCTTTTTAAATGTTTTTTGGGTGCTGAGCCCCCAGTGGGGCCAGTGCACAAGGGGGTACTGGAAACAAAAATAAAGAAGGGAATGGGGAAAGGCAGAGGGAGGGGGAATGATATAAAATCATGGAATGGTTTGGGTTGGAAGGGTCTGTCACTGGACCAGAATGCTCCAAGCCCCATCCAACCCAGCCTTGAACACTTCCAGGGCTGCTGCCTTCAAATTAATGAGGAATTTGGTTAATAACGGGCTATGAGGTTTTATCTGGAAATTAAGCAGGAAAAGGGCTAACCCAACTGCCACCCTGGCCCTGGTATTATTCATTTCCCAGTTTTAATCCTCTGGATTTTATACTGTCCCCATATGTCCTGTTTTCAGCACGCCACGGGAATTCTGTGTGGACAATTGGCTGAGCAGTGGGGCCTTTGGCCACCTCAGAGTTCACAGGAAGCAGTTGGGAAGCTGAACATGGGGAGGGGGGGTAAAAGTACGGGAATTAGCCAAAAGTCCCATCTTGAGGTTCCTGAACTCCAAAAGGAATTTTTTCTATTGTCTACAGACTTTAATACCAGGATAGCAAAGTACCAGACTGCATTTTGTTCCCAATCGGGGCTATGACTGTGCCCGTTGCCATTCCTGTAAAAATCCATCAAAACGTGGCTTGATTTAAATCCACGAGAAAAGCGAGTGCGCACACGCTCGGTGGATTTATGGATTTGCAGAGAAACGGGAAATTTTATTGGGCTGCCCTTCCCTGGAAGTGTCCGAGGCCAGGTTGGATAGGGCTCGGACAAGTGGAGTAGGGGAAGGTGCAGGGGGGATGGAGCTGGGCAGTCGGTAAAACCCCAAACCATTCCCTGATTCTGTGGTGATGGTGAAAATAAATTGATTTATGTTAGGAAGCTGCAGTAGCCGATGCCGTGAATGAACCCGTGCGATCCGGAGCTGCCGCGTTTGGCCTCTGTGATAAAACAGAAGTGAAACAAAGTTGCACTCAGTAAATTTCGTAGGGTGAATCCCCAAATCCCCAAAGTGTTTGTTTCTCCACCTCCCAAAAATAAACAGGTGGGGAAATGGAGCTGAAAAAGCCTGGTAATTTCCGTGCAGTTTCTCCCTTTGTGCCTCCTCGTTAGGAGTCAACGTGAGGCTGCTTTGGGTTAGAGGGGAAACTGGCTAATTTCAATGCAGCCAAACAAAGAGCGTGTTTCATTCACTGCCTCAGAAACACTGCAGATTTCCATGGGAAGCTGCTCCTGGAGGTGGGAAAATATTCCTCTGCACTTGTCTGAATTCCGATTAAAATTTGGTTTGTTTTCTAATTCCCTGATGAAATAGGATGTTTGATTTCAATTAAAGTGAAATGTCATCATTTTATGTCGTGCTAATGGATACGGAGTACTGCAGTCCATTAGGGAGAAAACAGTGGATTTGGGAAAAGGCCAAGAGGTGCAGGGGATGTAAAGAGATTTCCCATGTATTTTCAATTTTTGTAATGGGCATATGTAGGTCATTATGGAAATCCACGGGTTGCGATGACAGGAATACAGAAAATACAATAAAGCGATCTCTTATCAAGATTTCAGCGGGAATTGTTCATGTTTCCTAGAGAACCTGCATCTGCAAAAAGGTTTGGACGGGGCTTGGAGCAACCTGGGCTAGTGGAAGGTGTCCCTGCCCATGGCAGGGGGATGATCCTTAAAATCCCTCGCTCCAAGCCTCTTCCGGCCCAGCCTTGAGCAATTCCAGGGCTGGGGCATCCAGAGTTTCTCTGGGAATATGAATGGGAATATGAGTGAAACCCTCTGGGAGAGTTTATGAGGTTTAACAGTTTATTCCCCTGCATGGTATTCTTCAAATTATTGCGTGTGCTTTGAAATCTCTCCACCGTTGGCAAAAAGTTGTTGTTGTTATCACAAATAGTTTTATATCTTATTTTATATCTTATTTTTGTTATTGCTGTTTGTTATTGTCGATCACGGGGCATCCTCGGGGCTGAGCCCCGTGCGCTGCCATCCCTCGCCTGTCCTTATAATCGAATTAAAAGCTGCTGTAAAAAATACATGGGAATGAGAATGGGAGAGGGATGAAGGAGGAAATAATTGGGGGAATACATGGTGGCTGGATTAGTTATTGTCCCAATTAGCTGCCTGAATTAGCTCCTTGACAAGGAGCACAGAGGGAAGAATAAAGGGCGATCGGTGACAGGGCCAGTTTTTAGGGAAGCTGCTCCTCTAAGTGTATTATGATTGCAGCATAAAGAGCTGCAGGTTTCAGTTAAATGGATTTTGATTCTGCTTATTTTTCTAACAGTAGATTTGTTTCACTTCCATATTAATCTCCTTTTATTAAACCATAGAAATTCCAACCTTTGTTTTTCTGCGAGCAGCCTAGGACATAATCTAACTTCACAAAAAATTACAAGTGTTCGTGCTTAGTGAAGAGATTGAGGTTGGATTTAAATCCCGTGAACTGGACGCACAATTATGTCATTTCCAGGTCTAGGAGAAGTTGATTATTTGGAATGAACACGAGGAAGGAAATTTTGCTTGAATTAATTTTCGTGGCAAACTGGTTTCAGTGTTTTGGAGGGAAACAAATTCCTTTTTAAAGTAGCGGCCTCAGGCTGTGTCCCAAGGGAGGTTCAGGATGGACATCAGGAGGAGTTTCTTCATGGAAAGGGTGGTCAGGCACAGGAATACCTAAAAATTACTGAAATAATGGGCCCAAATCTATTGAATGTAATTAAATAAAGTTAAAGGAATGCCCACTGTGACTCGGGGATGGGAAGAGGCTGGGGGTGAGGTGACCCGGAGGAGCTGTGGCTGCCCCATCCTCAGAGTGCTCAGGGCTGGCGCAGCCTGGGCTGCTGGAGCTCCCCAGCAGAGGCCTGGCTGGAGCTCCCAGACGTTCCAGTCGGAGCACGGAGACACAGACGTGTTTCTGCACTGTCTCTGGGCCACCTCCCACGCACGAGACGGGAACACGGGCAGGGACACAGGATCTCCCTCCGCTTGTGCTCCTCAGGAAGAGCTGCAAAGGCAGCCTCAGAGCCTCCGGCTGCGATGTTCTCTCGCTCCTCGTCGGGCACTAAATGTAATAAGTAAATATCTAATAATAGTTTAGAAGCAGCCCTGGAAATGCACGGAGTTGTCCCTAAAAGCTCCTGCTCCCCAGCAGGAATTCTAGGGCCTTGCCCAGCTCCATTGATTATGGTGTCTGTAGGGAGGGAGCTGAAAAGGTTGCAAAGAAATGAGGGATTAGGGGAAAAAAAAGCCTGAGAGGGAGGGAACACAAAGCCAAACTGCACCTGGCCAGTGCAAGGGATCCTTGCATCCCAAATGTTCTCCTTGTCACTGTGAATATCGAGGCACAAGGGGGATATTTTAAATAATCGGGATCATCCCAATGGCACTTTAACCTCGTGGGAAATACTGAATTGCTCATCCTCACATCGTGCTACCTTCCGAGTCATGGACTCATGGAATTGATTGGTTTGGGTTGGAAAGGGGCCTTAAAGATCACCTCATTCCACTGCCTGCCACGGGCAGGGACACCTTCCACTGTCCCAGGTTGCTCCAAGCCCCAGCCTGGCCTTGGACACGGCCAAGGATAAAGGTGTTTGAGCCCAGGCTGGATGGGGCTGGAGTCAGGGATTTACAGCAGCTGAGTGCCCAGCTCTGTAACAAACGGGGATCATTTGTAACATAACTCAGTGACACGGAGCTTCCCTCCTGTGCTGTCCCTCCTGGAAGGGACACGGCCCCGTGCCGGTCCGTGGGTGCTCCGTGGCTGCGTTGGGAAAGCTGCAGCAGCCGGGAGATCCACAGGATGGGGCTCTCCAGGTCTGGTCTGAGGCTGAGATGCCTCCCGCTGGCATCTCCCGGCACTCAAGGCTGGTTCTTGCTCACAAGTCACCGCCTGAGAAAGCCTCTCCCTGCTGAGTACACAATGATGCTGCAAATCAGCAGGAACGCCTGCCACCGGCTCAGGTCCTTCCTGAGCGTGACAGCTCCTGCATCCAAAAACGCAGCCAGCCTGGAATGTCACACGCCTGGAGCCGGCGATGGCTGGGTGGAGGCTCAGGGGAGCTTTGCTGGGGAGGGGCTGGGGGTGAGGTCACCCGGAGCAGCCGTGGCTGCCCCTGGATCCCTGGAAGTGCCCAAGGCCCGGCTGGATGGGGCTTGGAGCACCCTGGGGTAGTGGAAGGTGTCCCTGCCCACGGCAGGGGTGGGACGAGATGAGCTTTAAGGTCCTTCCAACCCAAACCGTTCTGGGATTCTGAGGTTTTAATTTCATCACCAGGGAGCACGAGGGAGGTGAGGGGTCGGGGGACAAGAGGGGCGAGGCAGGGAGGGGAAAGTAAAGCCGTGTTTCCCGCACGGATAACTCCCCAGCAATCCGCTGGAGGAGGGATTTGGTCTCCTCCTGAAACCCCAAACCAGCCTCATTTGAATTTGCCAAGCACCTGTGAAAGAATGCAGCTGCAAGGCCCTGGGAAAACAATGGGAACTGTGACAGTTCATTAATATAAGGCAGCCCCGAGATTTATTTGGGAAAGTTATTGATACAGAATTCCACTGGAGGACACAGTGGCATTCCTGAGGTGTGCCAGGGAGCAGCTAGCTAGGGTTGTGGATGTGTGTCCATCATGGAAACCCCAGCTCGGGAGCTGGGACAGCTTCCTGGGTCTGTCAGACAGCAAAACAAATGGAGGAGGACCGATGGCTTCAGCATTTCCTTCCCTTAGTTTTTACCCATATTCATTCGATAGGTTGGGATTTATCCTTGTTTGCTTTTTTTTTTTTTTTGTAGTTTGCTCTGGCTATTTTTTTTCTGGTGAAGCAAGGGTTTGGAAAGTGCAGGCAGCATTTCAAACTGTGATCTGCACAGATGGGAATGAAGGAACATTCTCCAGGCGAAAATTGTTCTCGGAGACATTTGGATGGAGCAGGATTTGTCTCCGTGCGAGGTGGAACATCCTGATTTCCACCGAGAGGGTGCTTGGGCAGCACGAGGGTGGCGGTGGTGACAGACCAGAGGGCACCTCCCACCCGTCAGTGCCCTGCCAGGGGATCCAGCCCACCCGATCCAACCTGTCCTCCCACGGGAGGAGCGTAGTGCAAGGCACAATGATCCATGGAAAGAGTTGTCCCGTGGACAGATCCTCAGGATCAGGCTGCTGGGGTTGGTGGTGGTGGTGTGTCCTCACAAACCTTGCCGCTTTTAATGAGTTTGAGGTGTCTGTGTAGCCCGGCGCTTGATGAAGAGTTCCTGTCACCACGAGCAGCAGTTACAAATGACAGGGTGGGCAGGGATGGGCTGGGCAAATCCAAAACAATTTGCTTTGCATAGATTAGCAGCTCCTAAAGAGATCCCACATTCATCTGAGGGAGCTTTTCACATAGTCCAGGGTGCAGTGTCAGAGAGAGGCTTTGCTGCCCCTGTCTTGTGTTTTTCTGTTTTTCTCCACTTCCCTCCTCCTCCTCCTTTTGGTTTCCAAACCGAATTTCCTGGTTTCCAGATGCAACCGCAATATAGCGTGGAAATAAAAGCAGGCAGTTAAATTGTCGGCGCCCGTAATCTCTCCCAAAGAAAAAGGGTGGATCGTCCAACTCCATTTTCCTGCTTATGGGTCCCCGTTGCTGTACTGGTGGTAAATACACGAGGAACTCAGCTCATCAAATTTTTAAGCGCAGGATGCACAAAGGAAGCTCCAGAGTGTCTGGAAAAGCTCGTGGCATCGGTCAAAGGCAGCTCTTGGGGCCGAGGCGTCGCCAGCTCCCCATTCATCATCACTTCCCTTCCATCTCTGCGTTCCTTTTGTTCTCTAAACCCTAAATTTCCATGGTTTAATTTTCCTCCTCTCCTGGAATGGCTTTGCAAATGCTTAGCCTTAAGTAATAGTCAGTAAAGGCGAATTACCTTAAATCAAGCAAGGGTTATCTAATTTAGAAAATAGGAAATAGAGAGAAAATCAAACTAAATGAAATGCAAACAGGATAATTCATATCTAATCCATGGGCTTCTCAACAGGAGGAGTCTTTTAGTTGTGCTCAGTTGAGCGTCCGTTCTTAGCACAACTTGCAGGTCTGAGCCCAAGCAAACAACCTCTTTAGGCCCCGCATTCCCAAAATCCTAAGAAAATGGGAATTTTCGTGTCCATTTCTGCTTTCATCGTAGCACCTCCAGCTGAGCTGCTCCTTCCTCAGTTTCCCTCACTGCTTTCAGTGGCACACACCCACTTACCTGTACTTTTTATAAGCACGGGGAGATGGGATAGTGCCAGGGCAGGCTTTCCCATGGCACCTAGACAAGACAGTCCACAGAATCCCACACTGGGTTGGGGTGGGAGGGACTGAAAGACCATCTCCTTCCACCCAGGGACCCCTTCCACTGTCCCAGGCTGCTCCAAGCCCCGTCCAGCCTGGCCTTGGACACTGCCAGGCATCCAGGGGCAGCCACGGCTGCTCTGGGCACCCTGTGCCAGGGCCTCCCCACCCTCCCGGGGAACAATTCCTTCCCAATATCCCATCCCAGCCTCTCCAGTTTCTCCACCCTTTAGTTCCCTTCCCTGCCTTTTTATTAATATGCAGTGCACCGCCGTCCCCCGGATTAATGAAGCTTATTACAGGATCCTGCTAGAAAGCTTTCCAACTTCCTTCCAATTAACACACGGTGCTTCAGAGGAATCCTCGGAATACGGGGAGGTGTTTGGCAATTGCACAGCACCTTTTTTTCAGGCAACTTCACTTAAGATGTCCTTGTTAGATTAAAGACTCCTCAGATGCTGATTACCCCCTCCGGGCGGGTTCTTCATTGTTCTCCACGCACAGGAGTTGTTTTATATATTTTATTTAGGTTAGGTCTTACAGGGATCATCCTGGTTTGTTATGGAGTCATGGAATGGTTTGGGTTGGAAGGGACCTCAAAGCTCATCTCATGGCAGGGGGAGCTCCCAGTTCATTTTCTCATGGGCCCATCTAAAATTCCCTTATCTGAGTGGACTCCTCTTCCCTGGAAGCGTCCAAAGCTGGGTTGGATGGGGCTTGGAGCAACCTGGGATAGTGGAAGGTGTCCCTGCCCGTGGCCGGGGGGGAAATGCGATGATCCTTAAAATCCCTTCCAACCCAAACCATTCCAGAACTCATTCTAGGATTCCATAACCTTCTCTGCACCTAACCCCGTAACCAGGATTTTTGGTCCCGTTTCCATCCCAGTGATTCCCAAGTCCTACTTTGTACCTGATGGTAAAATGAGGGCGGTGCTGGGTTATGCTTTCCATGGATGGAGGCACCTGACCTCCATCCCTGAGCTCCTCGGTGCAAGGTGGGAGCACAGCCCTGCTCCCCAGCAGCCAGAGGGCCGGTCCAATCCAGGTTTTGTTCCCCTTCTCCCAGTTTTCCCGCGGATTCTGAGGAATTCCCAACGATTCCTTTTCCTGCGAAACGCTAACAATGAGAATCTTTCAAGGTTAGCAACACAATTTGGGCAAAGGAGCAAACTACTGGGGAGGCTTCATTCCGCTGCGGCAATTAGGAAGAGGGAATATCAGCAGGTCACATCTCGCTTCCGGTGCGTCGGGAATTATTTTGCCGTGGAGTTTGGAAGAAGCAGGATTAGGGCTGTACTTGGTATTTAAAGCAAACAAACCTATCTATTAAATGAGGCTGCGGAATGGGGCACGAAAGTAAAACCGAGACCGTTAAATTACAGATAAAGGGGGAAGAGTCCAAATTTCCCCAAATGTTCTCGTTTTCCGTTCTTTTCCTAACGACCGTCGTTATATTTTGATGTGGTTAATAATACAGCAGAGGTTAAATGAAACATGAAAAAGGGCTGTACATTAAAATTGAGATAACTCTTCCTTCAGTGAAGTGGAACCCAGCAGATGTAGCTGCACACTGTAATTGCTGCCTGTTTCCTGTCACTCTGATTAAGTTGCATTGTCCCTGCTCCAAGTGTAGGAATCAGTGGCTTCCCATAGGGCACAGCATGGGACAACTGGCTTCGGCAGGCAAATGACTCCGTGCACCTCCTGCTTGTCCTGGTAATGGTATAGACACACAATATACATTGATGACTCCTAAAATCAATAGGCTGTGCAGTGGGAGAGGCTCCGGGGCTTCCATGGGAGAGGCACTCCAGTCGAGGGCCGGGATTTTGGGAACAGTTCACTTCCCCGGTTCAGGAGGCCAAATAAGCTCAGTGCCTGGCTGCTGGGTTAATTCTGGTTCTCAAGAGTTACTCTGCACCTTCTGGTGTTGTTCTCCTCCTCGTTCCAAAGCCGTGGGATCCCAGAATCACGGAGCGGGTCGGGTCGGAAGGGAATTTAAGGACCGTACAGTTGCACCCCTCTGCGGGGACACCTTCCACTAGGCCAGGTTGCTTCAAGCCCCGTCCAGCCTGGCCCTGAGCACTTCCAGGGGTGGGGAGATCACATCCTCTCTGTGCAGAACGTCTCGCATTGTTCACTCTGTTCCCAATTATCCACGTTTTCCTTTGGGGAACAAATCCCTGCTTAGGGGATTAAACCGTACGGTAAAACCCAGGACCTGCGTGGGGAATGCGAGGCCAGATTCCCAGCTGCCAGGAATTGCAGGAGATCCACTGAACCCAGTGGGGTTACTCTGATTTCCAGCAGCTGTCGGACTTGCCGGAGAGGTCCAGAAAGTGCCTTTTCCACGTGATTCCGTTCGGAAAGAACGGGATGTGCTTCGTTGAGCAGAGCCTTGCCCTACTTTTGTTCCAGAGTCATTCCACTGCTGTCATTCCACTATGACATCAGTGCAAAGCAAGGCAGCCTCTGCTTGCAGAACCCCCACAAAGGTGACACCCAGCAGAGCGGTAGAATCCTGGAATCACGGAATTATTTAGGCTGGAAAAGCGCTCTGATCTCATCGAGTCAAATCATGCCCCAGCAGTGCCAAGGCCATCACTAAGCTGTGTCTCCAAGGGCCACAGCCACACAGCTTTAAATCCCTCCGGGGATGGGGCCTCCACCCCTGCCCTGGGCAGCTGTGCCAGGGCTGGACAGCCCTTTCCATGAGGAAGTTTTCCCTAATATCCAACCTAAACCTCCCCTGCTGTAACTTGAGGCTGTTTCCCCTTGTCCTGCCACTTGTTAACTGGGAGAAGAGACAGACCCCTCTGGAATTCCCCACTCCTTCGGCCCCCCTATCCCTTTGCAAGCCTGAATCCCAGTTCAGAGGAATATTTGGAGCTTCAGGGCATCGTGGGCTGATGCCAGAGGGGCAGCAGCCCGGCAGGAAGATCTGGAGTGCCCTGGTGTGATTCCAAACCCAGGGAATGCTTCCCTTCCTGAGAATTTTCTGGTGGCCGAGGAACTGGAATGTTTTGCATCCTGAGTCATCAAACGAGCATCAGCTGGGCAGGAGGGCTGTGGATTATGATTTGGGATTTAGGCATCTCTCCCCTCCAAGGCTGTGGCTGCCCCTGGATCCCTGGAAGTGTCCAAGGCCAGGCTGGATGGAGCTTGGAGCGACCTGGGACAGTGGAAGGTGTCCCTGCCCATGGCAGGGAGTGGGATGAGATAGATGGGCTTTAAGGTCCCTCCCAGCCCGAGCTATTCTGGGATTCCAGGATTCTATAAAATCCCATTTTGGCTGGTTAATCCCCAGTTGGATCTGGGGCCTTGCTTTCTAAAAATGGAAATTAATATTAAAAGTCGTTCCTTAACACATGTTTATTTTCTAATTTATAGAATGTACCTATTACACTCTCCAGACACATGTGCTTGATTATAATGATTATCATATGTATTTTCCAAGGCACTCATCACCATAATATCAAATGTCATTAGAGAAATTAGGGAAGAGCAGCAGCATTCCTTGCGAGGAAAAGCCAGTTTCCTCCTTTCCCACCACAGTAGTGAGAGCGCAGAAGCTCAGCTGATTTTCTGCCACTTTTGTTTCAGCTCGACACAAAACAACCAAATCCCCATGGGAAATGTGCAGCGTGCACCTGAAGCCAAAACCTCGGTGAAAATTCCACGTAAAAACGTCCTGGAGCTGTGCAGGGAAGCACGCTCCAAAACCGGGGCTGTCCGCCGGGTCCTGCTTTTCCTCCCTGTCCCCCAGCCAGCGCAGGCACTCACAGGCAGGAGCTGAGGGACGAGGGAAACACAGGGACCAGCAGATCCTGAGCTCGGGTTTAGGGTCACAAACCCCGACTCGAATCCCCGTTGCTGCTCCCAGGGGCGCTTTTTTCCTAATGTAAAGATTTCCTGATGGAAATTCCGATTCCTGGAGCAAAACCCGATTTCGAGCCTTGGAAGGAGATAAGCGAGGTGCCGAGGGATTTACATGATGCTCCATGTGTCTTCCCAGAGGTGGAAGACACGGATCTGGATTGGTTTAGGAGAGCCCGGGGGTTTTTATTTCAATATTTGCTGCTTTAAGCTCCAGCAGAGGAGGGAAACAGCTGGAGATGACACAGACATCCCACTATTCCAGACCTGGCTGGTTCGTCTGGGAGACACGTGTTGGATTTCGAGCCTGTGTGTGTCCAAGGGCAGGAAGAGGGGGGGCTGCTCCGGGGGGAGGCTCCCGGGTCCTTCCAGGGATAGCAATCCATGGAGCGATCCATGGGAGAAGGTGCAGTTGGATGTGCCCTCAGTGCCCTGACAGCTACAATATTCCCTCTCTTTATTGCTAATTAGTTGAAAATAAGCATTGCCTGGTTTGTTCTTCGGGAGCAGCGTCACCTTCCCACGTCCCAGGGTTTTCAAGCCTGCTTCCAGCAGCTCCTAGGGATTTAAGGTCTTGGCTTTGGCCACTGCTCAGCAGAAGAGTCCCTTAAATCCAGTCTGTGTCGCGGGGGTGAAGCAGCAGCAGGGAGCTGCCTTTGGATTGCTGACTCCGACTAAATCCTTGGGTTTTTTCTTCCTTTGCGTCATTTCTGTGATTATTTTTGTGCTTCATATGCTCAAAAATCCCTGGGGAATAGGAAAAAAAAACCTCTTTTTTTTTTTTTTTATATTTTTGCTTTGCAAGTCACTTTGTAAAGAAGCACTTTGGTGTCTTCAGAAGGTTTGGAACCCACCTGTTTCCTGGGAGGAAAGGCGGGAGCGGCCGGCCCGGTGGATCCCAGCGGGAACTTTAAGGGAAATGAAATGCATTGGCCCCACACCTGGGAAGAGGGATTTGAAGCAGGATTTTCAGTCTCAAAGCAAAGATTTATTTTGCTTGTAGAAACAGAGCTGGGAGAACAGAGTGTTCCTCCTGCTCTGGCAGGGATTCCGCTCTGCCTCCGTGCATCCCGGTCATGCCAGCAGTGCTCCAGGGAAGGACTTACCTTGGAAAAGAAGGGCCAAACCAGGGGGAAAGGAACTGGTGGGGCTCCATGTGCTGCCTGCTCCCACTTGGGAGGACACTTGAACACTTCTAAGGTCACTTGGATAATCTAATCCTACTCAGGATGATATCTAGCTCCGGCAGGAACTCTTGGAAGGCTTTAAACAACATCCATCTTCATTATTTCCCACCCTCGTGTCTGTATGATTGATTCCTGCTAAATTTGGTTTAATTGCTCAGAAGGTCTTAAGGAATGACATTTGGAGAGAGCCAAATGGGATGTCTGAGCTCCCCCTGCTGCTCTGCCGCACGCAGCCACCCAGCACCCAGCACCCGCTGGTGCTCCGGGCCGGAAAACTCCGGATAAACACCAGGAGCTCTTTCCTACTTGGGCAGCAACCAGGGGGCTTTAGCTAAGGCTGAGCGCTAGCAGGGATCATGGACGCTGGGAAGCATCCCAAATCCCAGATCCTTTGGGTTCAACCTTTCAGTTCACGTGCACACGCGAGGCTGTTGGAAAGGCGAGAGTCTGGAACTGGTTCCCAGTGGATCCATGGCCCAGCTCAGTGGCTCTGAGCTCCCTGCGTGCAGCCAGGGCAGGAGGGGCTCTCACAGCACCCAGCTCCCAGGAAGTGCCCCACTGTAGTGGCTTCCCCTCCTCAGGAAAGGGATCAGCTCTCCCTGCTGATTAAATGAGCAAATCAGGGCACTTCCTCAGGGCAGGAATCATGGAATCCCAGAGTGGCTTGGGTTGGAAGGGACCTCAAAGCTCTTCTCATTCCAACTCCTGCCATGGGCAGGGACACTTTCCACCATCCCAGGCTGCTCCAAGCCCCATCCAGCCTGGCCTTGGACACTGCCAGGGATCCAGGGGCAGCCACAGCTTCTCTGGGCACCCTGTGCCAGGGCCTCCCCACCCTCACAGGGAAGAATTTCTTCCCGAAATCCCATCTAACCCGGCCGTCCTGGACGGAGGTGAGGGGAGAGGGAAGGGAAAGCTGGAAGTAAATCCATATTCGTGCCCAAAAGATCAATAAACAGGGAGAAAGCCCCGGCAGGCAGAGGATGGTGGAGCAAATCCGACATTAACTACTCATTATTTACACACTGCCATCGCCACGAGCCGGTGCGTGGCCACAAAAGCTGCGGCAAGATCCCCATTTCCAAGCAGAGTTTTAATTATTTGTAAAAGCCTTCAATTGTTCACCAGATAATGTCATGGATTGGTCCTCCCAGTGTGAAGTGCAACCGTCCAGAACCCCCACAGTATTATAAATAGGCTTCGGAGCCGGGATTGATTGATGTTTGGCATAAAATCTATTCCTCGGAGCATGTGTATTCCTTCTGTTCACCAGTTTCATACAAATATACTTGGGCTGATTTTTTATTCAAATCTCCAATTTATGTTGGGTTTCAACTGTTAAATATTTAAAGGCTTTTTCATCTTTTTTTCCCGTATCCCTCTTTTCCGCGCGAGGTAGGGAAATCTTGTGCCGAACACAAACAAGACTCGGAGATTTAGCACGTTCCTGGGGGGGAGAGAAAAGCTTTATTAATTATATTGAGACTCAAATAATAGTCTTCCTTGACACTAATGTTCCATCAGTTCCAACCACAAGGATCCTGTGGGATAGCTTTAGAGCCCTTATCAGGATCGAGATTACGGCATTTATGGCTCCACAGAAGAAGGAATTTAATGAACGGCGCTCGGAGTTTGAAGAGAGGGTCGGAGACGGGGCGATGGCGAGGGATAAAAACTACAACCGCGAGGAGTTATTCCAGGGGAGTCCCTGGCACTCCGCGAGGAAACATCAAATAAAACCGAGCCCAGTGTACTTTTTCAAGAATCCCCATAAATATTCCCGATTCCTCGGCTGGAGGATTCGTCCTTGTTCCACCTTGGCTGCCTCTGACAGCCGCGATCTCCGAGGAGCCGTGTCTTTGGCACGTCTCTCTTCCCAAGTCTTATTTAAGTTTTCACTTATCAAATCAATACCGGGAAATAACTTCATTGCGGAATTTTTCTGACATCAGGACTTTTATTCCATCCGCCCTTTTTTCCCCGTGGATTTCGCTCTCCTCACCCTGGTGGCTGTGATTAATTCATTTATTCATGCCTTTGGAAGAGTGGGAGTCAGGAGGCCAGACCCAATTATGTCTTATTTATTATTTTGTGTATTAGAGTAAAATCTGGAGACGTGGAGGAAACAATGGCTGTATTCACAGAATCCCAGGATCCATTGGAAGGAAGCTGGAAAAGACCTCCAGGGTCATCGGGTCCGACCTGTGACTGATCCCCACCAGAGCATTGAGTGCCACCTCCAGCGATGGGGACTCCACCACTGCCCTGGGCAGCCCCTTCCAATCCTTCTTATTCTTCTTATCACTGGAAATTCTTATTCCTGGTAAAAAACCCACGGCTTACCTGTTGCTCAAGCACCCAAAGGGCCCGAAATTGATTTGGGGGTGCCCGTGGGGTTGGTGAGGGAAGGGAATAAAGCGATCTCCGGGTAGGAATGTGCAGGAATGTTAGGGAGGAAAGCAGGCTGCAGGATCTCAAAGTCTCACCTGAAATCTGCTTTAGCATTTGGATAATTCACCCGTATTTTAGAAGTGCTAAGAATTCCAACAGAGCTGGAAAATGTTCCCTTTTGAGGGACACCAGATTTCCAACAGGTTTCTGGCTCCCAGTTTGCTCCCCTGGCTAAACTGGTGCCTTATTTAGTGCCCCAATCACTGGTACAACTTAATTGTGCCTGTTGTGATTTCTCAGGATCAGTTTCTCTCCGGGTGGGAAACCTGCACAAGGTCAGGAGCCAAAAGCAGGGGAAAGGGATGTTCCAGTGCTCAGTGGAAGCTTAAACTAGGAATTAATTTATCTCTGGTAGCACTTGACAAAGCTCAGCTCCTGATGCCTCAGCCTTTATAGTCACATCTGTTAGTTTAGAGCATTTATTGGAGGAGCCTTGACAAAGACAAAAACAGATGATGGAAATCTCATCTGTCAAAACTGTTATTAAAGCTGGGAACAGTGTGAGGTTTGGTTTAAATTGAAAGCATCATTTATATTTTATCCAACGTTTTGCAAACAATCACACTGGGGAAGGATTTGGGGGGACCTGGAGAGGCCTGGGCGAAGCACAGCTCGTTACGGTGCTCGGCTCGGGGGTGAGCAGGGGACACTTCCCAGCACCTCCGAGGGAGGGACGGGAGCCGGTGGGACCCAAGAGCTGGGAAATCACCTGCGCACGAAGGCTGGGCCATCAATCACCGAGGAGGGGGAATATCAAACAGCCGGGAGCACCGGTGTCATGGGAAACGGGAAAGGCAGGGTCTCAGGCAGGTTCTCAGTGCCCCTTTTGGAGCTTTTTGCAGAGAATTCCAGAATGTTTGGGGGTGAAGGGACCTTAGAGCCCTTCTCATTCCAGCCAGGGACACTTTCCACTAGGCCAGGTTGCTCCAGGCCCCGTCCAAGCTGGCCCTGGCACAGGGTGCCCCTGGATCCCTGGAAGTGTCCAAGGCCAGGCTGGGTGGGGATAGTGGAAGGTGTGCCTGCCCGTGGCAGGGCTGAGATGTGATGATCTTCAGGGTCCCTTCCAACCCAAATTTTTCTGGGGTTCTGTAATTCCTCATCTCCAAAAACTCTGGGAAAAGAATAAAATTCCAGCTTTTTTTCTCAAACTGCTGGAATTTGAGCTGCAAAGCAGAATTGCCTTTGTCAGCCAATCTGGGCCAAGGCACTGCTTGGAATTCCTAAGGGCAGTGGATGTTTTTTAGGCAGAAGAGGTCCCACTGACATCCCAAATCCTGAGTTTCCTGCAGGATTCCTGAGTGGGGTTTCAATGAGTCAGAACAAGGTTCACAGAGCAAGTTTTACATGGCAGAGAACGAAGCAGAGCCCATTTCCAAGCCCAGCAATTGACTCCGTGGAGCAGCCGAATCCCTCGGCTGCCATTCCAAACATTGATGGCTGAATTAAACTAATGATGGGGAGATCTCTGAGGAGTCAGGCTGGCAAGTGGGAATGCTGCTTTCCAAACATTCAGCGTTAACCTAACTCTGCTCCATTGAAGTAAAACCCTGGCTGAGTTCAGTGGGAGCAGAGTGGTTCCATCCCTGCAGGAGGAGCCGAGATTCCCTGTGAGCCCTTCCAAAGTGTTGTGCTCTGTGCTCCAAGAGCCACAGCAGCTCTTGTATATTCCCAAAAAACCCTGAGATCCAGCTGTTCTTGTGGGCTTTCCTTGTGTTGCTTTCCATTAACTGGACATGGGCTTCCACTGGAATATTTTATCTAACCTTATTCCAAACTTGGGAATTTATGTTCAAAATACTTCCGGGTCCGAGGCGCTCCGTTTGCCACTTTGCAACTGGAAATTGGATTTTTTCCACAATGTGAGTCTTACAATTGTCCTTATTCCTCCCTGATCCAATAATTTGGGGTTGTTACAGTAGCTCTTTATGGATTTGTAGGATTTGTGGGATTTGGGATGGCTGACATTCCCCGAGGATACGTGTACATGTGTATCCCACCCCACCCCATCCCTCTCCATCCCAAGGCCATGTTGGATGGGGCTTGGAGCACTCTGGCGTTGTGGAAGGTGTCCCTGCCCATGGCAGGGGGTGGAAGGAAACGATCTTTAAGGTCCCTTCCCACCCAAACCATTCCGGGATTCTGGGATTTTCCCCTGGAAGCAGCTTGGAGGACTCGCAGTGCCACGTTGCACCTGGACTTGGAGGAGCAGCCCAGCCCAGCTGGCGCGTTCGCCCCTGGTGAGAGGCAGCGCCATTCCCGCACTCCCTTCCCCTCGTTCCCTCCCTGACCCGCTCCCAGCGCCTGCAGGCAGATCTGCGCGCCGCAATTCCCTTGGCTCTGGAAGCGCTGCAGCAAGCCTCGGAATGCCGGATAACCTGGCTGCCTGCCGGCTCTGTCTAGAGCTCCCAGGGGAGACAGGACTTTCCCTGGGAGCCACGGGCAAGAAAAGCATCGTTGCTGGTCTGGTACTTTCCGTGAGCGGCGCATCCCATCGGAAGATGTGCTCTAATCCCTATTTTGGGAAGCAGGCTATCAGATCCCAACAGAACATCCCTGCCTGCCAGGCACTACCTTGCCTCCAGAGCAGGCAGAGCCCGCGTTCCCCATCCGTAAATCCCGTCCAACTTCAGCGCTCAACTTCGGATTTCTTGGGATGGGCTTTGGCTGCCTCCTACTCGTGCCTTTCTATCCTTAGCAGGATTCACAGGCTTTCAGCTCCCTCACACTTCTCGCTCTCTAATCTTAGCGCCGCTGCCAGCTTTAGAGAGGCTTCGAGCTCCAGGGTCTCTCACTTGTGTGCAGGCTCTTTCTGGGACACAGCCAAGTAGGTGAAAAACTCGGGAAGGGGGAAGGGGAGAGCTGGGACTGCTCTCAGATGTTGCAGGCTGGAGCTAGACCTGGCTCGGGATCCGTCGTCATTTTTTGTGGTGCTTTCCTGAGATGTTCAAAAGGCTTTGGTCAGGAGGAGATGGCAACTGCTGCCTCGGTCCCACACCTGGACATTGTGTTCCTTGTTCTCTGGGAATTTTCCCCACGCATTTGATAAAGATCCACTTGAGCACATTCCCTGTGTTTGGGAGCTGGCTCGGTGCTGCCGGCTTGGCTGATTCCGTAAGCCACAAGCTGCTCCTCTGTCAAGTCTCTCCTGCTTTGTCTCTATTTGTTCCCAAGGGTGTCTGTAGAGGTTGGATCAACTTTCCCGAGCGAAACAGCTCTTCCTCAAATAAAGCCTTCCGAGGTGGCTGCTCTTCCACGTGTTCCCTACAGACCCACTGAGGGGGAAACCATTCCTCCATTATCCTGTTGCCCAGAGAAACTGTGGCTGCCCCATCCCTGGAATTGTTCAAGGCCAGGCTGGAACAACCTGGTCTAGTGGAAGGTGTCCCAACCCGTGTCAGGGGATGGAATGAGGAGATCCTGAAGGTCCCTCCTAACCCCAACCCAAGGCATCATGAGGGCTCAGCCCAGCTGCTGACTCCTCTCAGGAATCCCAGCTGGAGACGGGTGCAGGAGCGGCACCGTCACTCCCACCATCACCAAAGGCCGAGGCAAGCTTCCCGGGATTCGGCAGAGCCGGTGCTCCTCGCTTGGCTCTGCAGTACAGTTATTTGCTGTATTTTGAATTCCCACATATCCTTGTTCCCATGGCTCGGATGACGTTTGCCCGGCATGATTCATGCTGTCAATTCCTGCCTGGAGCTGGATCCAGGAGTTTATTTTGGGATGCATACCTACCCGGAGGCTGGAGATGCGGGGAAAACACTCCTCTGCCAACTGCAAAGGCAGGAAAAGTTTGGCTTTCCCAGCAGTCGAGAGCCGAAGGAGTGGTCAGGCCTGGAACAGGTGGAATTTCTGCTCCAGGCTGAATAGCCCACAGATATATCCATGTTTTTACACCCAGAGGATGCTGGAAGCTGCAACAGTGACCAATAAATGCTGTAAGAGCTCTGTCTCCAAAATAAACTGATCCCATGATTTCCTTGGTGGATAGTCAGAGGCAACCCTCAGGAGCTTCCTGTGGTGCAGGCAAATATTATCCTGCTTTTCCAGAGAAGGAAACCATGACAGTGGTCCCCGGTCCTGAAATCATGTCCTGCCTTTTCAACCTTTATTGGAAATGCTTAAAGATGGGATGGTCCATTGGGGTGGAAGCTCTGCTCCCTGCTGAAAATCAGGATGCAGAGTGGCATGGCTGGAGACACCCCACAGTCACAGGGAGCAGGGGATTGTATTCCATAACCGTATTCCAAAGGATAAATCCCAGCAAACACCACGCACAGAAATGAAGTGGTTCATTGTCCATTTTCCCATTTCCCAATAAAAGGTGGGAAACTCCTATTAAAATAGGAACAAATTAACTTTGTTGTGTTTGCTCAGGAGCTCAGCTGCTCCTAAACTCCGTGGCCTGGGAGGAAATGCCTTGTTCAGCCTCGTTCTCGGTGTGTTTGACTCGTGAAAACTCCATCTACCCTTGTTTCTGGAATAATAAAACCCCCCGGAATATTTATGAATGTGAAATGTGCAGCTCCGTGTTGGCTGAAAGAGCCTTTGTGAACTTGGGTGTGCAGAACAGTCCGAGCTCTGCAGGCGGAGCTGGAGCAAGTGGAACATTTGCCTGGATTTGGCAAGGAGGGCTATTGTAAAGAATTCGGGGAGTGGAATTTGATTCCCCATTTTCCTGGGCTCGGTGGCACATGGCCCTTCTGGGGTTGTTTTCTTTGGGTTGGCTGCCTCCGTTACGTAATGGTTCTTTTTCCTAATTAAGCACCGAGACCAGCCCGGAATTAAGCGGAGAGGAAGTTGGGGTAATGGAAAAGAGGGAGCGCAGACCCTGCTGGGTTACATCATCCTGTTCCTGCCAACAAACAGCTCTGATGAGGGCAGGAGAGGGGAGGAGGGGGAAGCCAGAAGGTGTCTTAGCTGTTGACCCTTTTGTACAGACCCGTTCCTTTGGACAATGTGCACAGAGTCACAGAACCATGGGATGGCTCGGGTTGGAAGGGACCTCAAAGCTCATCCGCTTCCACCCACACCTTCCACCGTCCCAGGCTGCTCCCAGCCCCGGCCAGCCCGGCCTGGGACACTGCCGGGGACCCAGGGGCAGCCACAGCTGCTCTGGGCACCTTTTCCAGGGCCTCCCCACCCTCACCATCAGAACCCTCTTCCTTAAATCCAACTTAAATCCGCCTTCCTGAAGCTGCAAACCTCTGTCCTATCACAGCCTCCTGGGTGCTCCCAGACCTGAGCTCCGATGCGGTGGCAGGGAAGGCCCAGCTTTCCCTGTACCTGTATTTTTCCACGTGGAGCTCCTCAGGTGAGCATGGGAGCCGAGTGTTATTGTTTATTAGGCGCATACATTCCATAATTACTTGGCAAATAGGATCATTATATCTGGAGTTACGGAGCACTTCAAACATTAATTGCCACCTAACTTGCAGATTTCAGCTCTGATACACAAACCTAATCATCACTCATTAAGTATTAAAGAAGAGAGCACTGCAAATATATTAAATTACTGCAGATCACTGATTAAACCGAATCCTTGGGAATTCCTAAAAGCCTCCTGAGGCGCTGGGATTCACTTCCAAGTGACCATTGGGAATTTAGGCCTCAAACACAACTGAATGGCTTAATGGAATCATGGAATCCCTGAATGATTTGGGTTTAAGGGACCTCAAATCTCATTCCACCCCACCCCATGCCATGAGCAGGGACACCTTCCACTATCCCAGCTTGCTCCAAGCCCCTCTCCCAGCCACGCCACCGGAGCCATCCCAGCTCCCGTGTGCTGCTGCCAGTTTGGATGAGCCCCGGGTCAAAGACAGACTGGAATCTTCCTCCTTCCACACAAACTTCGCAAGAGCTTTCCCTCCCGCCTCTCTCCCGGCTGTACTCCGCTGGTAACTTTTCCATCCTGAAGGCAACCCAGTGACACAGAGCAGCTTTCCCTGCCAGAGGAAATGCCAGAGAGGGAGAGGAGCTGACACCCACAGGCCACTGCCAGGAGAACTTGGCATCGGGGGCCTGCAGCTGCCAAAGCTTCCCTCGGAGTGGCCACAATCAGCTCCCGCTCCCGAGCGAGCGCGAGGAGGAGGCGGCGGCGCAGGGCATGTGGTGCACAATCAATGCTGCAATCAGAGGCGAGAGGCCGTGCCAGCTGCTCGCTCCGCTCCCACCCCGCTGCCAAAGGCACAGAAAGGAGGGAAACAGCCACAAAAGGCCGGCAGCTTGCGGGGCCCGAGCGCAGAGCCGGGGCCGTGTGCGCGGGGCCAGGGGGGCTCCGGGGCCCCTTCCCGCCCCCTGCCAGCTCCCGTCAGCCTCGGAGAGCTGCTGCTACTTTTAAAAGCCCACCTTGTGCCAGGAAAAAGTGGGGATGTCAGTGCCTGGCTGGCTGGGAGCGCGGGCACTGCGGCAGCGGTTGCGGCGCGGAGCCGCCGCGGAGCAGAAGGAGGGTTATGGAGTACAGATGTCAAGAGGCACTGCCTGCTTTTAACGGGCAGGGAAGTGCATAATGACCATTGGAATGTGGCAAAATGGGGGGAAACTTCCCAGGGGCTGCCAGCTCCGTTGGTTTCCTGGGCCGACAGTTCCCTGTAGCTTCTGGGGAACGGATTTCGGGATGGGCAAAGGCAGAAGGGAAATGGGGAGAAGGAAAGGATGTGCCCAGCCACCTCCCCTGATGCTCTGCAGTCACCTTCCCAAACTTTCTGCCTAAAAAATAGTCCGAAAGGGCTTGGAGAGGTCCCCAAGTCCACCCTCATTCCCAGCTCCACGTTGGTTCACGTCCAAGCCCTATTGCGACACATGGACAATGAGCATCATTTCATGGAGAGCTTCATTATGGGGAGCAGAGCTGATCATTTCCTGGTTTCATCTTGAATATTTAGAGGAAATTCCAGGCTTCAACCTGATTTTCCACTCTCTTTCATCCTTTTTCAGCCTGGCCTTGAACACTTGCAGGGATGGGGCAGCCACAGCTTCTCTAGGAAACCTGGGCCAGTGCCTCAGCAATCTTTGTGTTAGAGTTTTCAGTTGATACTTCCCTGTTTCCTTCCCCAAAATGCTCCTACAGACCCCGCTAGCAGCTGATTCCTTTGGAATAAGTAACTCCAGGTGCTCCAGCGGATGCTTTGGAAGATGCTGCCTGTTCAGACATTTCCAGCTTTGACAAACGGCCCAAACTCCACGGATTTTACGTTCTCCCCCTCTTCTGTTTCCAATGTCACTTTTAACAGGCGAATATTCCGTGACAAACAACCTCCGACCACGTGCCGGCCGTAAGGCAGCTCCTCCACATCCATCCCACCCTTCTTTTTTATGGCATTGACTCCATTTGCTCCAGTGCCTGAGCCGGGGATGCGGAGCCAGAGGGGGAGAGAGCGATCCCACCTGTCCAAGTGTTTCTGTCGCTTTTCCAGGGAGTTTACGGCAGCCTGGCTGCCTGCAGAGCCGCCGTGCAGATGGCTGCATCCCCGCAAATGCCTGTTCCGGAGGGGCAGGAGCACCATCCCATCTTTCCAATCCCCCCCTCCCAAGTCACGGAGAGCCCCCAGCACGGGGGCAGCATTGTCTGGGGGAAAACAGCATCGCGAGGAGCCGATTCTTCTGGGAATCGTGGAATATCCAGAGCTGGGAGCCACCCACAAGGATCATCCAGCTCCTGGTCCTGCGCAGGACCAGAACCTCTTGGGGAGGCTTTTCCTACAGTGACATATCCGTGTTGTAGGGAGGTGGGATCAGGCTCTTCCCCCAGGGAACGGGGGGCACGGCAGGAGGAAGCGGCCTCGCGTTGCAGCAGGGGAGGTTTGGGTTGGCTATTAGGGAAAATTTCTTCATGGAAAACAACACTTCTGGCTATTCCCCCCCCACCAAAGACTTTGTCATGTGAAATTACCCTGGAATCGGGAGTCAAGAGCGCTGCCCGGAGTCTGTGGGACGGGGATTTTTGGGAGAAGGCTGCGGTGCTGTGCTGCAGAGCCCCTTCCATCCCTGCTGGAGCGGGCTCCTGCCGCAGCCACCTGTTAGTGCTGTGATGAAGAGCACGGGAAAGTTTGGGAGCTGAGGAGCCTCCCATCATCCCAAACACCGGCACCACAGGCGGCTCTGGCTGCAAATCCGGGAGATGTTCCGCCAGCCCGAGCCCATTCCATAAACCACATCAGCTCCTGAATATTTCATGGAGCAGCACGATCCGCAGTCCTCCATCCTCCATAGCTCCTTCCCAGAGCCTCTGCTCTCCTCCCAGTGCTGCTTTTCGTTTGGCAGGAATGATTATCCCTCCTTTTGGTGAGGAACGGAGCAGGAAGGCCCAGCCCAGTGCTTGGCTTTATGAGCAGCCTCGGCACTGGCACCGGAGCTGTCGGCTCCCAGTATCCTAATTAATCTGTGGTCCCTCTTCTGGCTGTTTCTGCAGGAACAGAGCAAAAATCATTTCGGGTTATGGGGCAAGACTGCCCGGGGAGGGGATTTTTATTGGGTTTCTCTGTGTTTGGGATCATTTCAGTAAAAGGGTTTGGTTTGGGGTCAGGGCCAGGCTCTGGTGTGGATGCTGAGGGGGTGTCGGGATGCGGGGTTTGGGGTGCTCAGAGCCCTCAGAAGGAGCTGCCAGGGCTGTCCCACCCCACGGCATCTCCGGGGTATTCCCGGGCAGCCGCACTCCGTGAGCGATGCAGGACGTGTTTGCACCCCAGAGCACCCCAGGCTCCCACCTCCTCTCCTCACCTGCCGTTCCCACTTCATTTCCCTTCTGGCTGCTGAGTTTTGCCTGTCCTGGGGAGCCTTTCCATGGGATTAGCACTTTATTCCCATTTCTCAGCTGGCTCCCAAACACCCACAAGGAAGTTTCTCCCCGCTGGGATTACGGAGATCCAGTTTGGATCTGCACACTGGATACCCTGAGGCTCCCACTGGGCCGTCTCCCAGCCCGTGACTTGGATTAGTTGATCTTTACTAATGTTTGCAGTAGGAACAGCATTTCACCGAGATTAACAAACTTATTGGCAGCTTTGGAGTTTGTAAATGAAGGGAAAGGCTTGGGAAAAGGGGACTGGGGATGATACGCAGGGAAATGTAGTTGGGAGAATTTATCCTCTTCATTAAAAGCCACTAAGACCTTCATCTCTGGTATTTAATGTACCAAATTCAATATTCTCAACAGAGTTTGCCTGTAAAAAATAGCAATAGCATCTTTTGAAAGAAGGGAGGGAGGGAGGGAGGAGGGAAAGTCTGAACTGAGCCACACACATTAACAGCTTCCCCCCCTTCCCAAATCCAACCCCTGGGAAATGTTTGCCAGGGAACAACAAACTCCTTGCAAGAACCAAAGGATTTTCTCCCCATCTAAGTTGTGTTTTCCTTCCATGCAGAATCACAGAATGCTTTGGGTTGGAAGGGACAGTAAAGATCATCTCCTTCCAACACCTGAATCAGGATTCCCTGGGAAGGAAAAATTAAGAATCCTTTGGAAAAGCTCTGTTGCCCTTAGCTGAGAGGTTTGAAAACCCTGGGACTGTAAATGAAGAAAAAGCCTGAATAATAAAACCCACACCACCTAAAATCGAGTTAATTCGAGTGGGTCAATACGTTTCTGCTTCTGGATGCTGGAAACGAGGGAGGAAGGGGGAAAAAGAAGGATGTGGGATTGTTACGTCCTTCTCATTCAGCTGCTCAAAAAGTCTGGAAAAAATCTCCGCACAATGCCCACTAAACAGAAATATGTCCTTTATTTCTTGGGAGTTTCCTCCAAACTGCCTCTACTCCTGATGTCCTTGTGTGCATCCGAGTGTTTGCCCACCAGGAAATGTCAGGAATGGCAGCTGATGGCCCAGGGGGACCTCCTGCCCCGGGTCCAGGCCCGTGCCACCTTCCACCCCTGGAAGTGCCCGAGGGTTGGCAGCGTCCCCCGGGCCAGAGGGGGGCTTGGAGCAACCCGCGCTAGTGGGAGGTGTCCCTGCCCACGGGGCTGAAGGTCCTTCCCACCCAAACCGTGCTGGGCTTCTGGGATTCCCTGACCCCTGTGCCGTGTCCCTTGCTGCCCCGCGTTATTCCCAAGCTCGGGATGGTTTTTCCCGGTGGGAAGCGGCCGATCCCACCAAGCTGCTCCCACGCAGCCAGAGCCGAGCGGTGCGGGCAGATTCCATCCCCTCCGTCCTCCCCGTCCCCTCATCCCAAGCGCCTGGAGCTGCTCCCACCCCACGTGGGATCACCATTTCCGCACCTTAGGGGCTGGCGAGGGCAGGGCCCGGCCCGGCCCGTTTAAAATCCCTCATTTCCCGGCTTTCAGACCCGCGCTTTGCCGCAGAACCGGCCCTGGCGCCGAACGCGGAGACCGAGCCTCCGCCACCACCTGAGCGGGAGATTTCCAGCCATTCCAAGGAATTCGGCGCCGGGATCCAACTCCTTGGTCCCGGAGGCCCCGCGGTAACGGCGGGCGCCGCCGAGGAGGGGTGCCAGCGGCGCCCCGGCCCCACAGCTGGCTGGCAGCGCCGTGCCAGCGCCCCGGTTCGGGAGCGGGCCGCTAAACAAGATATACACGGCGTGTCAAAGCTCGGCTGCACACATCTCAGCCAATCACTCCCAAATAAATTAACCATGGCACTGCCTAATAGGATCCACCTGCTTTCTTCCCGCGCCGCTCCAGCCCCTACCTGAACCCCCCTTTGATTAAATGTCAAAAGCCTGCCTTGCGCCTGCAGATTGCACTGAAGGCGGATAACAGAAAGGTTCCTCCTGTGACTCCATAAAACTGAAATAAATTCCACTGGCATCTTGTAAATTTTTATTTTCTACAATGACTGCAGGCCCCATCTGCGACCCAGCTGTTATTAGAAGGGAAAGCGTTGGCCCTTCTGCATTACAAAACAGCATAGAACAGTAATTGCCAGTGGAAGAGATTAAGTGTAGACACTAAAAATGTTTACTCGCAATGAATATGCATAACGATGGGTAGGAAACAGCCCTGGAAGATTAAAAAGAGAGAAGGGTTTGTTTACAAGGCTGGGAAAAAAAAAAGAGGGGAATGTCAGTTGGCCCCAAGCCTGAAATAGGAACGAAAAACCTTTGGGCAAGGCATTAGGGAGAAAAACAGATGGTTTGTGAACCTTTTATTAGATAGAAAAATCATTAATCAAGCCCAGGCTGGAAATGGCAGGGTTTTGGGTAGTTCAGAGCCGAGTTTATTTTTTCTTAAAGCGACAGCGCGGCGCTCCCGGCGCTCCCAGCCTGCTCCGGCAGCCCTGGGAGCACATCCCACTCCAGGTCCGCGCTCCCACCACGCTGGCGTGCCGAGGAAATCCCTCAGTAGGGTTTCACATTTCAGCACCTGTTTCGCCCTGCTCGAAAAAAAGACGGGAAAGGAGAGGGAGGGGGGGGAGCGCAGCCCGGGTTATTTTTTTTCATGGTTGTTCCGACTCGGGGCTGAGAAGGGGGGAGAAATTTAGGGAATACAACGTTCCGCAGGCAGCTTCAGGAATAAAAAGGCATTCAGAAGCCTCGGGGGGACAACCCCCCCCCCTAAAAAACCAGCTCCTGCTCCCTTTGATTTTGGTGCTAAAACACGAAAAAGAATTAATTTTGCTGCGTAGAAATAACGTTGAGCCGCATGGAAAGAGGGGACGGGGTCCGGTCACCCCCTCTCCTGCCTGGGGGGGGGTCTGTGCCATAGGATGCCACCATTCCATGCCGGAATACGGGGCTTTGTTCACTTGGTTCTCTCCTTCCCAGCTACTCAGCAGCCTCCGAGCAGGGAATTTCTCCGGCATGAACAGCTCGAGGCACATCGGCCGTGTCCCGACGTGTGGGGTCACCTTGGGGCGTCACCTTGGGGGTGTCCCCTGGGGGTCCTCCCTGTGCTGGGACCGCGGCGTGAGGATGGGGAGCGGCATGAGAGGAGCGCAGCCCTGCTGCCCCAGCGGGGGATGACACCGGGAGCAGGGAGCAGGGGACACACGGACACGGCCCCGAGGTGGAGCAGGGGACACACGGACACGGCCCCGAGGTGGAGCAGGGGACACACGGACGCGTCCCCGAGGTGGAGCAGGGTGGCAGCGGTGGATCGGCAGAGGGACACCTGGAGCGCGTCCAGCCCTGTCCCCGGGCTGTCCCTGCCGTGTCCTCATCCCGCTGAGCATCCCAGGTGCCCTCCAGCGAGTGGGATCGGTGCCCTCAAGTGCATCCCGTGTCCTTGGGATGCCGCTGCCTTCAGCATGGCATTCCAGGGAAAATAATTCCTAAATCGTGGGGGGTTTACGTATCAGTCATTAGGAGTGGCGGGAGATAAATTAAAACCAATTAAAATTGTCCAGGTTTTAACTGGCTTTGAACACCTTGGATTGGGAGCAATGTCAGAATCCTAGCTTTCGGTTTCTGAGGGTGCCTGTGGTGTTAGAAACGTGGGATAAATCCGCAGATTCCCGTGGAATTACCTGGAGTTTGTGTTTACAGCACTGAGATCACAATTTGGTCGGGGAGCGGTCGAGAAATTAAAAAATGCGAAGCTGGAAACCTTTCTCAAAACATGGGAGTCAATAAGACAACATCAGGAGCGAGCCACAACATTTTTAACGGCAAAGTCAGGCCCCGAAATAAAGCCAAAATCCGTCTTTTGGGAATAAAAGGGAACGGCTTCTTCCTCCAGTGTCTTTTGTACCGCAGAGGAGCTGCCCACACATTTCCTAATTCTCCGACTAATAGCTGGGAGATGAACTTCCTAAAACATATGAGCTCCATCAGAGCCGAGGGAGGGAGGGAAAAGGGAGGGAAAGAGGGAGGGAAAGGGGGAGAAGGGAGCGGGGGGAAGTACAAACTGATCTTTGTAAGAAAGAGTAGCTGGGATTGCAAGCCTTGCATATGTTACAGCACATCATTAATAACAGTGATCAAAAGCACGGGAACATCTCGGCAGCTGCAGCGAATTATTGGAGAAATTGGAATTTTCAAATGAGCTCACACTTAAGGAAAAAAAAAAGGGGGGGGGAGAGGGGGAAAAAAAAACCCCCAAGGGTACCGTGCACTGGGGTCAGGTCACTCTGCAGAGCCATGGGATAATCCCAAAAGGTACGGAAAGGGCTGGAGGCAAAACAAAATCAGTGCAGTATTTAGGGAAAAAGCAGGGGGAAAACGCCAGATCTGCCCAGAGCAGCACGGAGGGACATGGGATGGGGTGGGAGGCGTGTGCAGCCTGGCCAGCACCGGCTGGCTGGACGTGCAGGAGCTTTTCCCTGCTGGAGACCTTCTGGAGCGGGTCTGGGAACGCGGGGATCCGGCACTGGAAGTGCGATCAGCCCTGGAAGTGTCCGAGGCCTGGCTGGCCGCGGCTTGGGGCAGCCCGCTCTGGCTGAAGGGGTCCCTGCCCGTGGATGGAGCAGGATGGCCCGGGAGGGCCCTTCCCGTTCCAGCATTCCATGCCAGAGGTGCCGCCCCACTGCCCGGCCCCTGTCCTGCCTCTCCCGGGAGGCGGCCGAGCGCTTCCAGGAGATGGGAGGGAAAGGGCTGCTCATCTCTCCCGGGATAAATCGCATTTCCTCTGACAAAACCTGCACATCCAGGGGTGTTACACGCCCCGGTGACCGAGGAGCGGGAGGGCTGCCGCGCTCGGGGAACATCCACCACAATGGGTGTTTTATAAGGGCCTTGCGCAAAGGCCGGAGCCCGGCCAAGCTCGGCCCTCCTGCCGGAAAAATTCCATTCAGGACGAGATGAAGCCTTCCTGGGAAGCCGTGCATCCTGGGAGTGGCTCGGCTCCGCTGAGTCCAGCAGCCATTCCCCAGCACTGCCAAGGTCACCACTGCCCCGCGTCCCCAAGTGCCCCATCCACCGCTGCCCGTGTCAGGGTGGGACAGCCCTTTCCGCGGGGAAATCGTTCCCGATATCCAGCCTAAACCTGGGAAGGGCTCCGCTGGGCTGCGCGGCCCGCAGGGCCCGATCCCGCCGGCTTCCAGCAGCCTTTGGAATTAATTGGCTGCTGTGCCCACGGGTGGGACTGGCTGTGGAGAGAGCCGCGCTCAGCGGGAGCTGAAGGTGACGCGAGGAAACTCTTTAAAGATCGAGGTTTGATCTCGAAATAAAAGCCTTGCTCCCAAACGCCTTCCCGAGCCCCCTCCCTTCCTTGCCAAGCCATGTTTTTCTAATTCCGAGCAGCTCCGACGGCTCCGGTTACACATCTGCCTCCTGCGTGTGCTGTTGCAGCAGTAAAAGTACAGGTGTTTGGGCTTTAAAGGAACCATTTCCCACAGAAACTCCGGCTGGGCCTCCCGCTCTCCGCGTTCCCAGCTGGCCCCGCTGCCGGCGCGGCGGCGCGAGGGTTAAACGGCGGAGAAGGGCCGCTCGTGACTTCCGTGCTCCTCCATCTGCTGGGAACCCTGAAACCCATTTGTAAATGAATTTTTTACTTGGAATGCGCGCTGCCGCATCCAGCCATCCCCGCATCCCGCACAGACAGCTTGCGCTGCTGCTCCCACATGTCTCCAGCGACGGGCTCGGCTCCGGCTGATTGCAAAGGCAGGAGAATGGGATCATTAAGTATGTATGGCCATCCTGCCCGCGTGCGCTCTTCCCGCACTTTATTCCATAATTATCATCACATTAGGTTGGTAAATAATGTTGACACATGGTTCCCGAACAGCTGGAGGGTGTCCGTCTGACACCCGCACGATCCCGAGCTCAGCTCCTCGGAAAAGCAGGACAAGCTCGAGCCGCCGGGTTCCCGGCTCCGCTCCCTCGCCAGGCGCGTGCGGGATCCCTGGCACGGAGGGGGAAACCTCCTCTCCCATAAAATCCCCTCCAATAATCCATGGCTGTGATCTGAGAGCGGGGCAAGGCGCTCATTAATCATACAAGTGCCGAGCACTGATTTGCAGATTAATCTAATTAGACCTCATTTGTTTCAGGTGAAAGCCGCGCTATTCCCAGCTCTGTTCCCGGCGCTATTCCCGGCCGCTGCCCAGCCCGGCACATGCGGCTCCGTGTAGGAGTCAGGATCAATTACGGGATTGACTTTGCGGAGTGCGCGCCGCTCCCGTCGAGGCTCTGTCAACATTCCCATTACAAATTCAAACGCTGCTTTTAAGGGATTTCTCGCTCAGCCACAACATCGGGATGACTCCCGGCACGCGGGATCTGAGGCTGGGATCGCCGGGTATTTAGGAAAACCACTCAACCCCTTTGGAGTCCCTCCGGGAGAGGGCAGGGAAAGGGCAAATCCGGTGCCTTGGAGCTTTGAAGAAAGGCTTTGTTTTAGGAATTTTGGTGAATTAATTTCCGGAGTTCAGGTTTGCAGTGGATGGAAAAGGCCAAATGACCAATCCCTGCCACGGGGCCCTGGAGCTGCTCCTTCTTCCTCAGTGTCCCAGCAGGACAGCGGGAAGCGGCTCCGTGCTCCCTGAAGCGGCCACTTGCACCCTTCCAAAGCCCAGCTCCCCCTCGCCACCACAGGGAGACCCCCAAGAGCATCGCTCCAGCTCTGGGGACATCCCTGGGAATGCCACTGTCCCAGGGGATTGCAGCCCAGGCCCCAGTAAACCCCATCATTGAGACTTTTGGTATTCGTTCCGGGGGGGAAGAAAAGGGGGAAAAGATGATGATGCTTCCGAGTGAGCAATTCCTATTTTTAGCCAGAAATTGCCCTTTTGGTCCAACAGCTGGATCCTTTGGAGTAACCACGGGGTTAAAGGACAAACCTGGGCGTTTAACTGACAAGGCAAAAAATGTTAATCCTGCCTGTGGGATACGGAGAGAAAAAAAACCTGCTGGGAAAAAAACCCGGCTTCCGCTTTCTTTTCCTCGGCGTGGAGGTAAATCCGAGGGAATGGGAATATTGCGAGGCCCATAATCTTATTTACATTCGGAGCATGACTCCAGCTCCCGGTACATTGCAGACATCTGTCAGACAAACAGACACGACTCCGCAAAGATATTTCAAATGCTCTTCCCTTAAAAGCTAGGAAGCTGTTTGGGGATTTTGGCAGGATAGCTGGGATCTGACATGTCTTTTTTTCCGGCTTTTTTTCCCATTTGTTCTTTTTTTTTTTCCCCCTGAAGCAGATGATTTCTTTGGCTTCCTACGAGCAAGCTTAAGGAACTGGGTTTGCTGGAGTATTTGTTAGGAAAATTGAAGTGCTAACTCCTGGCCTGAGCTAATTTGTCGGGAATTTTCACTTGGAAGGCTCTCCCCTGCCCGTGCCACGCGCCTTCAGGTGCATCTGAAGGGATTTTCTCCCTTAGAAATGGATAGGACCTGGCTGAGGTCACTCGTGGGGCCGAACACAAACCAGCCGTAGGTGTTCCTGTTCCGTCTGCAGGATTTCAGGGATGAAACTGCCTTTCCGGGGCAGCTCTCCTGCCCGGTGATCCCGAGCGGAGCTGCTCCGGCACCTGCAGCATTCCCTGTGCGTTGGGGGGTGCTCGGGGGCGCCGGGATCGGGTGGAACAAACGGCAGGGATGAGTGGGACAGAACCATCCACGTCCTCGGGGACTCGGTGCTGCCCGGGTCATGGAGCTCAAGATAATGAGCACTTTTTTTAATTATCCTAAAGATAACCGGCACTTCCCCAAAGATAACCGGGACCGCACGGCGTTGCCGAGCTCCGCTCCCAGCCTGTTTTCAGCTGCTCGACACAATATTGCTGCATAATTTGGAGTGTCTTTGGAGTGTCTCCTCTCCGGTTTTTTGGATGCGAGACTTAGCAACAGGGAAAGGTGCTAAAGAGAGACAAAACTTGTGTGGGTGGCTGGAGATTAGCCATTTGGAATTCTCTCCTTTGCTTTGTGCCACAAGCTGTTTGCCTGTTCCCGCTCCAAACCCGTCCTCGGATGCGGTGCCGACGCCTCGGCGTTCCGTGATCCCATTGTCCGTGTTCCCACCCTGGCCTCCTCCAGCTGCGTGGTGGCTGTGGCACATCCCGGGTTCCCACGGGATGGCAGCCGGCGCGTCTCCACGTGGCTCTGGTAGCCACGCCACGTCGTTTGGTGGCCACGCAGCATCATCCCCTGGGAGAGCCTCTCCCCCAGGGAGAGAATCATGGAATTCTTGAGGTTGGAAAAGAGCTTTAAGATCATCGAGTCACCACTAACCCGTGTCCTCGAGCGCCACATCCCTGTGGTTTTTGAACACTTCCAGGGATGGTTTTCCACCATCCAGGGCTAGACAACACTTTCCATGGTGGAATTTTCCCTAAAATCCAGCCTAAACCTCCCTTGGCACAGCCTGAGGCCTTTCCCTCTGTTCCTTGGGAGACGAGGCCGATCCCGCCTGGCTCCTGTGCGGGAGCAGTGGGGAGGGAGTTCTCTCCGGAAGGTGCTCCCATGGGAGCCCCCACCCAAATCCAGGTCACCACCACGGCCCAGACCTGTGAAATTCCTGCTTTCCATGACTCCCTCGTTGGTACGAAACCCGGAGCTGCTCGCATTAAGCACCATTCAATATTCCCTTCATTCCCAAAGCCAAATATGAAGGGAAACACAACCAAACAGGGAGTGTATGGAAATCATTGATTCACAATATTGAAATTCCAGCTCGCCTCCAATTAGCCGGCTTCCCAATATTTGAACAGAAGACCATTTTAATGCAATTACAAACACATTTTCGGCATCGGAATTCTGTGCATAATTAGCTCCCTATTAAAGTATTTATGGAGCCCTTTTTCCATCCGAAACAGCGAAAGCCGGAGCATTTTATTCCTTACTGTTACAATAATTAACTATGCAAGGAGAACAGCATATTAATAGAGGATAATTTGTTTACATTGAAAAGAAAATTGTGCTAGATTAGCATAGCAAAAGACTATTTCCATATCCAGGCAGGAATGTTCAGGCCTAATAGCAATTTCCAGTGTAGTTAAGGAATATTATTAATAAAGTAATACAGTGTAATTCCCTTTGCCCCCGCCATATTTCACAATGTCCTTAATTACGGCTAATTCCGGCGGGACTCATTTGGGGGTTATTAAGCCGGAGACACGGGAATCTTAAATACAACCTTTGGTAATGAGGAAGCTGCAAAGTTCCCGGGAACCGGGGAACGCCGTGGAGACCTGAGGGATGGTGGCAAAGGACGGGCGGCCGAGCTGTTGGTCGGGAGAATCCTGGGAGGACAAGGATGAATTGGAGCAGGATGGGACTGACAAACTCACTCTGGGGATGGGGCTTCCCGCATCTCATTCCGGGATTCTGGGCACGGCATCCCCATCAAGTGAGCAGAATTCCAGAGAGAAGCATTCCCTTTGGGCACCAGAGAAGGTTCTGCCTTCCGTGATGTTTCCTATTCCCACATTTAGGTGCACGGCAGTGCCCTGACTCCATGGGGATGCCGTGCCCAGAATCCTGCTGGAGTTTAGGTCGGAAAGGACCTTAAAGCTCATCCCATTCCACCCCTGCTGTGGGCAGGGACACCTTCCACTATCCCAGGGTGCTCCAAGCCCCGTCCAACCCGGCCTTGGACACTGCCAGGGATGGGATAACTCTAATAACGATCCATGAAAATAGCTCCAAGAATTATCTATCCAGATTAATTCCTCCTGGAAAACACGGGTGTGCACTGGTTAGCTCCACCCAAACACTAAAAAAGCACGGCAGAGAAGGAGCTGGGAGCTGGAGCACGAGGGAATCGAGAGCTGCAGCTCCCACCCCACAGATGGTTAATATTCATATGGAACTGGCAGCGGATCCCAGAGCCAAGCTCCGGAGCATCCGCTCGGAGCAGCTGAGCACCGAACCCGCCGGGCTCCCGCAGAAGGATCGCAGGCTGTACCCGGAGCTGGCAGCCTCCGGCTCAGCCCCTTCCAACAGCGCAGAGCCCTGGGAAAACGGGAAGAGGGAGCGGCTCCCGGGCCGGGGGCGTGCTCGGGAGCAGTGGCTGTGGGAAGCGGGGAAATGAGGACACTGGGAGAGCCTCGGTCCGTCTGACCCCACCAGGGATAGGATAAGGGGAATGGCCTGAAGCTGGAGAAGCCAAGAATTCCTTCCCAACATCCAGTGTGACGCTGCCCTCGGGCACTTTAAAGCCATTCCCCTTGTCCTATCCCTCCATCCTCCAGCCCTTCCCACTTTCCCGAATCAACAGCTCTTCCCCCGGCAGAATTCCGAGGCCAATTCCCTTCCTTCATCGCTTTTGACATGTGCCCCATCTCTCGGAATGAGCAAGGTGTTCCTTCAGTGCAATTTTTTTGGGAAGAGCTTGGCGCCCGTTCCTGTCTGGCACGACACAGCACAGGCTGTTGGGAGCTCGGGAGGAGGAGGAGGCTGGATGTGGGATGCGAGTGTTTCCGTCCTGGAAGAACATGGATTCGAATGACTCCTGTGGTTTAGGATTTCTTTTTATGGGGAGACAAATAGTGGAAGGTCTGGGAAATGTTGGCTTTTTATTCCAATTATCCCTGCTCAGCATCCCATCAAGCACCCGCATCCACGGGAATCCTCCTGGACACCCATCCTCACGCAGCTTCCCACACTCCCACCATCCCCTATAACCTGGACCCAGCGGGATGAGGGGCTGGGAGGATGCTCCCATATTCCCAACAGCATTTTCAAATCCTTTCCCTGCTCCCTTCTCTGCCAGTGGGAGGGTTTGTGGATGCAGCATTCCGAGTTGGGCTTTTTCCCCCCATTTTTCCAAGAGCTGCTTTGAGCTCTGCCACTCCCTCCCGGTGCCAGGGAAAATGTGCCTCTGGCAGCGGCACTTCCCAAATGACATTTTCCAAAGGCTCGGGAAGAGCAGCGCTGTCACACGGCAGCGAGTGGCCGGCAGCAGCTCTCCATCCCCACGGCTTTTATTCCCAAAAACAGCCAGGCAGAACGATGGATCCATAATTAACGTGCAGGTTGGAATCACCAACCCCAAACCCCAGCCCCGTTCCCAACCCAGCCCCACTTTGGCCGTGCCGATCCCCTCAAACAGCAACAATAAAGCCTCTGTCTTCTTGCAGGATATTTGTCATCTTTTGATCCGCTGCCAGGAAAACGTGGAATTCTGGGAGAGCAAAGCTCCCAAACTGATCCCTGCTCTCCACAGCAAGCGCTTATCCGGTGCATTCCAGAAAGATGGCGCCTTCCGAAAGGGACAGGGAGGGAAGTTCAGCTCGCTCTGGAAAGCCAGGTAAATAAACTTCAAACAGGAGCGGCTTCGGCAGCCCGGGAATTTCCTTCCCGCGGGAATGTTGAATAAAGTGAAGGCTGTAAAAGTGGGTGAAAATGGGAAATGCCGTGTCAAATATGGGATCAATACTAAGAAACTCCATCGTGTTGTGCTCCAGCCCCAGGGGATGTGGTCCTGCCCCACTGTCCCAGCAGAATTCCCGACTTTCCCCTACCGCTGGCCAGGTCGGAAATGATTATTTGTAAACCCACCCTCCTGAATAAAGGTGCTCCTTCCCCTCCCTGCGAGGGCAGATTCCTGCATCAAATCCCTGACGCTGCATCCCAAGGAAAGGTAAGGTCCCCCTGGCACCCACTCCGTGCCTTGGAGAGGCCCCCAGAATTCCCTGTCTGGGAACAGAGCTGAGCACCAAACACAGGGAGATCTCTGGAGTTATTCCCACCTCCAGCAGCTTCATCCCCCAGCTTTGGGAATCCAGATGCTGAGGATTACCTGGATCCAGCTCAGTCCAGGTGTTAAGGCGGGAATTTGAGAGGCCTGTGCAGGCAGGCAGGGATGTAATCCCACCTTGGGCAGGGATAATCCCTGTTCCCACCCTTGGGCAGGGATAATCCCCGTTCCCACCTTGGCCAGGGCGGAGCTGCTGCAATATCAGCCTGCTGGAGCTGGGACACGGGGCAGGGTCACAGGGCATCGCTGCCACCCTGGGGGGTGCCAGTCCTTAATCCTGGAAAAACAGTGCCTGGGAATCCTTCCCTCAGCCCGCCGGGAACCACCGGGTGGGACTCACCCTCCGGCCCTCTCCCTGTCACGGATTCCCCGGAGCTGCCCCCAGGGTGGGAGCGCAGCCACCGAAACAACCCGGGACACTGAGCCTGCAGCCCAAAATATCCAAGGGTTCTTGGGAAGCTGCTTCTCCGGGGCAGGCGGAGGAAAACCAAGTCAGCAGCGGCTGTAAATCCTCGGGAAGCCGTAAATTAAAATTAAGGAGTTCAAATATGATCTGAAATCATTTAATCCGGGTGATGGATGTCCCTTCTCCGACGCCGTTATTTACGGACGCTCCCGTTTATTGCTCCTTGGACTTTTTTAATTACTGGATTCCCAAAATTCAATTACCGACCCCAGCAGATCTTCCAGGCAACGGAATTGTAAATAAAAGAGACCCAATTAATAATGTGCTTAGTCCAGCAAAGCTAAATCAAACCCGGAAACTTGCTCCAGGGAGGAAAACTCCTCGGGAGGATCCCGAGGGATGGACGGGGAGAGCCCAGGTGCTGCCGGGATGGTTGGACACGCCCCAGTTCCAACCACAACCCTTACTGGGGTTACTGGTCGTGGGTTTATACTATCAAAAACTATTCGGGAGGACAGGGAATGTGGGAAGCAGGTTTCCACTTAAAGCCAGGCATGTTTCATCCCAAATATTTTGTGTTTTCCCCTCGTTCTGTCAACAAGCTGTGCCATAACTGGAAACTCAGGAATGTTGTTCCACAAATGTTTCTGTTTGTAAATGATATTTTCTTGTCCTCTCTGGAAGTACACAGCTGGAGGCTGTGGAGGAATAAACCCCGTGAGATAGGACGTGGTTGTCAAAAGAAAACCTGGAGATAATGTTTTAAAATGGGAATAATGTATTTTTTTCATAGTTGTATGCACACAAAGGGCAGAATTTAATATCACAGGGGAAAATACAATCCCGGATTCCTGGGACCTGGGCAAACTTGGAAGCGGGAAAGATGGGAATTTTTGCTTGGAAGAACCAGCACAGGCAGTGTTCCCTGCGGGCCTGGCTTTGCCATTCCCACTCCTGAAAGGGATTTCTTCTTTCTCCCATTTCCAGCCTTATTCCTGAGGGGCAAACCCGACCAGGGAAGGGCTGAGGTTTCCTAGGATGAGCCCTCGGCGTTTCATGGCACCCACTCCCTCTGCTGCTCACCCAGGTGCCCAGATCCCTGCATTGCCAGTGCAGCTGGATTGGGGGTGCCCGGCTGGGCAGCCGGGGTGCCTTTCCACGCTCCCCCTTTATTAATGGGAGTCATCTGGCCCAATCCCAGCGCCATTCCCGCCGGAACTCCATCTGCTCCCGGGGATTCGGGAACGCCGCGTGTCGCAAGGTGCTTAATGAGGATGGCAACTTCATTAACAGTTCCTAACTAATGGCTATCATTAAGCCAACTCTGCTCCGAAAGGGGAGATGACTCCGGGACCCTGCCAGGGAAAACATATGGAGCCCAACGGGCACAGTCAGCAAAGAGGCGGCGGCGGCAGCTCCCGGCCGGACATCCCAGATGGATGGGGCTGGAGAGCAGAGTGAGAGGGGTGAAGGGCACATTCCAGAGGGCTCGGCCACGGGAGATGTCGGGAAGGACAAGGGAAGGGCTGGATGAAGGGTGGGGGGTCCAGCCCCCCCTCAGAGAAACTTTAGCTTGGAAGGATCTTAAGGATCATCTCATCCCAGCCCCTGCCATGGCAGGGACCCCTTCCACTGTCCCAGGGTGCTCCAAGCCCTGTCCAGCCTGGCCTTGGACACTGCCAGGGATCTGGGGGCAGCCACAGCTGCTCTGGGCACCCTGTGCCAGGGCCTGCCCACCCTCCCAGCCAGGAATTCCTTCCCCATATCCTATCCAACCCTGCCCTCTGGCAGTGGGAAGCCATTCCCTGTGTCCTGTCCCTCCATGCCTTGTCCCCAGTCCCTCTCCAGCCCTGGAAGGGGCTCTGAGCTCTCCCTGGAGCCTTCTCTCCTCCAGGTGAGCACCCCCAGCTGTCCCAGGCTGGTTGCAGAGCAGAGGGGCTCCAGCCCTGGGAGCAGCTCCGTGGCCTCCTCCAGACTCACTCCAGCTGGACCCGAGCTCCTGCTGCCCTGGATCCCCATCTTTAACCCCAAAATTTAAAGCCAGGTCTCTTCCCTTGCGCGTTGCGTCCCATAAACCCAGGTGCTTCCGAGGAAAAGACCCAGCAAAAGTGACTTTGGAACAAGAGTTTGAGGATGTCTGAGGGCGGCCGGGGGGTTATGGCAGAATTTTCTTTGTGTTTCCATAAAAACCATTCCAGATGGTGCTGTAGAGGAATTCCCACCCGGACCAGATGCAGGATAGTCTGGACTTGTTGTGCGGGATAGAGGGGAAAAAGTTGTTGCAGAGAAAAAAAAAACAACTCCAAATGAAGGACTTCTTGACAAAAAATGAAATTACAAAGGTGCTGCCTGGCTGGAAAAAGGAATTAAGGCTTATTTACACTGGAAAAAGGAGGAATTAGTGCAGTTCAATCCCTGTGCCAGGCCAGGAGCGAGGGATGAGGGGAAATAGAGACAAGAGGGATTTATTATTAAATTAAAATCACTTAATTACTGCAAATGTTAAATATGCACTTTTCTGGCATTTCGAGGATGTTTTTCCCTCAAATTGCAATGAATTGTCCACTCGGAATTCCCCCTCCTCCGGCAGCGGGTAAATGTCAGCCCTAAATTAAAGTTAACTGGGATCTGCTCCACCTCGGCAAAAAAAAGATTTAATTAGAATCAATAAAGCACCTTTTTATTGGAGTTTTCCAAACACACGGAACCTGAAACCTTCCGAGGTTTTCACGGGTTGGGGTCAAAGGGGAGCACCTGGACGCGGAACCCCGGGAACGCCGGCACCCAGCGCCTCTCCCCGGCAGCGGGAGCGGTGCCTGGGCGGGATGAAACCCATAAATCCCGCTGATTTAGCCCAGATGAGCGAGGCATCCCTGCTCCTTTGGTCTTGCCGGGGGTTTTTGGACGGGCTCCATCCGAGCTGGGAGGTGAAACGCCGCCTCTCAATCCCTATTTTTAACTCCAGCGTTCCCCCGGCTGGAAGGGACGAACAGCCCTGGAATTCCCAAACACATCAACGATCGAGGCTCTGCTGCCTCGTCCCTGCAAGCGCTCAAGGCCGGGGCTTGGACCAGCTTGGGCAAGCTGCTCCTGCCCGCTGGGGATGGGCTGCAAACCTCGCCCAGCCCAGCCCGTTGCAGGATTTGATAATTCCAGGGCTCCGTGACTCGGCAGCTTGTTCCCATTTCCAGTTTAATTTCCCTGAGCCACACGAGTCCCGCGCCCCCAATCAGCGCGGCGTGCGAGCGATGATTTTAGAGGCCTTTTTCCAGTGCGTGCGCTCGGATCAAGATGGAAAATGCATTTCATATCCCCCGACTCCCGAAAATAGAGACAAAAGCCGCGGCAGTGTCAGATTGCTTGGAATTAGTTGTAATTTGATTAGGAATCTCCCGGCAGGCTCCCCGGGCACACAGAGATCAGGGGGAATTAATGCCGTGATCAATTAGATCGGAATTGTTCGGCCAGCACCGAGCAATACCACGGGCTCGGATTTTCCGGGAGTTCTTCCCTTAATCCTCTTGTTCTCCGGCTCCTTAGGAGGAGGCACAAAAGCTCCTAAATTAGGACAAGGATATTGCTCGTTGGGGAAAAATCCCGCTGCGGATTATGGAGAAATCCAGGGGGGGATTCTCCTCCGGCGCAGCCCGGGGGAGGGAGCAGATCCCAAATTCCTCCCAGAGGAGCTGCGTTCCCTCACAACCCCACTGAAACAGCTCCTCCGCTCCTGATTAATTGTCTGGCCTCATCCCTGTGGGATTCCGGATTATTTGAGTCAAACTTAATTAATTTCCTGTGTTTGAGTCAGAATTTTTTTAATTTTCAATTAAATTCCCATTTTCAGGTAGAACTCCGTAAATTCGTAACATTTCCCAGTGGCTGGGGCTGGAGTCCAGGAGGGCTTTCCCTGCTGCCACATGGCCCCAGCTTCATGATCCCACTGATGGCCAGGCTGGATCCACACCGGGATCATCCCGAATCCCAGCACCAGCCCCATCCAGCCTGGCCCGGGACACTGCCAGGGATCTCTGGGCACCCTGGGCCAGGGCCTCCCCACCCTCACAGACAGCAATTCCTTCCCAATATCCCATCCAGCCCTGCCCTCTGGCACTGGGAAGCCATTCCCTGGGTCCTGTCCCTCCAGGCCTTGTCCCCAGTCCCTCTGCAGCTCTCCTGGAGCCCCTTTAGGCACTGCCAGGGGCTCTGAGCTCTCCCTGGAGCCTTCTCTTCTCCAGGTGAACACCCCCAGCTGTCCCAGGCTGGCTGCAGAGCAGAGGGGCTCCAGCCCTGGGAGCAGCTCCGTGGCCTCTGTGGAAATCCCTCCCTGTCCCTCTTGGCCACTGGAATAACTCGGGAGCTGATTTATAACTGAGACAAGAGGATCAGTTTGAGCCCCCCTTTGCACCATCAGTCCCCCCCAGCTGCCCTCGCAGGAACCGATGGGATTTATTGTGCCAAACCCTCACTTGAGGGAGCGGGCCGGAAGCCGCGTGCGCTCCCCCGGCACGGCGGGAACGCTCATCCCGGATTCACACCTGCGCTCCGCCGGGATCCGCTCCGGAACCCCGGAGGGCGGCGGGAGCCAAGGACGGGAGCCAAGGTAAAAACGCACGGCAAGGTGGGAATTGTCTTCCAGTGTAGTACACGAGAAACCCGTGAATAATTCATGGGGATTTATTATTCCATGAGTAATTCCGACCCGGGCCAAAAGCAGGCGGCTGAAGCCCGGAGGAATTTCCCTCCGAACCGCTACACGTGTCAGGCCGGGAGCCGGGGGATGAATATTTTAAGGACAACCACTTCTTTTTCCCGTTTTTCCCTGGATGTGCCGCCAGGACTAACCCAAACTCCTGCTTCGCACTTTGGGAGGCACTGTGACACTCGCTCCCAGCTGGAAAAACCTGTCCCAATGTGTTTGAAATTCCTCGGGAAATGGGATTTCCCTACCTCTTCCTATTTTTGGATGCTCTGCTCCGGTTTTCAAAATTCCCTCTCCGATGTTTTCTATTTCCTGAGCTGACATCCCGGATTATCGATCCCAGGATGGAATTTGCCACTTCCTGCCTGGCCCAGAGTCCCTCTCCAGCTCTCTGGAATGGTAACAGGGCAAGGAGTGGACGGTCCAGATCCTCCTCATACACAGAGGGGGAATTTTGACGGGACACGAGCAAACGGCCTCAGGCTGTGCCAGGGGAGGTTCGGGCTGGACAGCAGGAGGGATTTCTCCCGGGAAAGGATTCCTGGCCTGGGCTGTCCCGGGAGCTGGCGGAGCTGCCCGAGGAACGCCCAGACAAGGCGGGGATCGGTCACAGGTCGGAGTCCACGATCCCGGAGGCGTTTCCAAGCTCACCGATCCCGGCATTCCGCGACTCCACAACGAAGGGGTTCCCCTGAGGAAGGTGCTTGGCCGAACCCCCGGGTGGGCAGAGCAGGGGCTGAACTCCGCTTCCTTTTCCAGGTGATTCCCCGGCGGGTGGGGGGAGAAGGTCCCTGGCAGGCGGCCCCGGAGCCGCCTCTCCTCCCTTTGTGTCCCTCGTTTGTTGCTGTGCATATTGAGCCATTCCAGCAGGAAATTGCATTTGCATCTTGTGTGGCACAAGCATGTTGTGAATATCATAAAAACACATATGGTCATAAAGGCTGGGAGAGAAGGCGATAAAAGTGACATTTAGGGAACAGCTTTGGGAAAGGCAAAACATGTTCAGGGAGCTGCTTTTGTGCGGCTCCTCCCCGCGAAAGATTCTGGGCTCTCGCTTTGGAAGCTCTCGCAGCAAACTTCTTAATTTTGTGGCAAACTTCTTAATTTTTTTGTGCAAACTTCTTTTTGTGCAAACTTCCTAATTTTTTTACGCGCTTCCTCATTTGTTTTGTCTAAAGCTCTTCATTTTCTTTCCTGATATCTCCATTTCTTTCCTAATATTTTTCCCCCTAACTATTTTTGTACACACTTCCTAATTAATGTATTCACTTTCTCATTTCAAACTTGGGAAATTCCCCTTTGCATTTTGAGCCTGAACCTCCTGGAATCTCCTGGAAGAAATTCAGGACCCCCCCGGCCTTTCCCACCGGTCGCGTTTTCCACACATTTTCCAGGTGTGGGACGGATTTTGTGGCAGTTTTAAGTGCAGCTCTTTGGGATATTGGATGGAATGATATTTTGGGATGCTTAGGAACGGGATCTCATCGCTCGGCCGTCAGGGGGTTCGTTGTGGAGGCCAGGTTGGATGGGAATATCCCTGACTCCAGCCTTTCCCTGGCTGAGTTGGGTTTATGCCGGCATTCCGGGTGGCAGAAGTCCATGGACATCGTGAAATATTAACTTTAAACAAGGAAAAATAAGTAACTGGGAAAAGATTCTCATCACAGGTCAGAGGTCCTGGATGGAAAAGCAGGAAGTCTTTCCCGCAAATAAAGCTCACATAAAACTCTCCTCTCCAGAGCTATTCCCGAATTTTTCCCCTTTCTTGACTCTCCCTGGGTCAGGGTTAACACCTCCCTGTCAGGGACAGCCACGGATCACGCCAGAGCTGCCAGCAGGATGGCTCTGCACAGCCAGCTCCATCCTCATCCTCCCCTCGGAGCTGCTTTTCCAGCCCTCCTGGTCCAAGGGAACATCTCGGGCAGGATTCCTGCGAGTCCTTGCCGTGTGCTCCCAGCAGGGAATTCATTCCAATTTTCCAGGGCTGTAAACTGCAACCCTTTTATCTGGAGCCTTTAGCAGGCTCTGTGACAGCAGATCCGATGGGAGCGTGCTATGCCATAAATCCTCCCAAAATGTTCCTTTCCGCAGAAATTATGGGGCTGATTCATGCTCCAAAGGCGGATTTTCAGCTCTTGCCAAGTCGCCATCGCTCCCTTCTGCTTAGAATGATCGGGAGAAGTGTCTACCAAGGGAAGGGGCTCTGCATCACACGGGGAGGAGGAGGAGGAGGAGAAGGAGGAAGCCTCACAAGCAGCTCCAAACCTCCCGGTTTTCCAGAGGGCTTCACTCCCGTGCAGCTGTGGACTGCGCTTCCAGCCGCTCCACGTGCAGCTTCCACAGATGCCTGGCTTTCATTCTGCCCCACGCCAAGGAGTCTCCTCTCCCCGTTCTCACTGGGCTTGTGCTGATCGGGAACGGGCACCCGTGTCCCTGTCCCTGTCCCCACCGTGCCCCTGTCCCCACCATGTCCCTGTCCCCACCGTGTCCCCGCGCCGGCCCCGCTCAGGGATTCCTGCTGCGCTCCCAGGGGGCGTCCAGCCCGGAGAAGAGAAGGATCCAGGGACACAGAGCCCTTCCCAGTGCTTAAAGGGGCTCCAGGAGAGCCGGAGAGGGGCTTTGCTTTCCTGAATCCTTCCGGGTTCGTGCTCGCTGCCCCCATCCCTCCCCTCCCGCCGCAGGAGGCACCGGGACAAGGTGAATCCCTGTTATTATTCCCGCTCCTGGCTCCCCTAGCCGGCTGCAGGCTGGAGCCGGGATGCGATTCCCCATCCCACACACACACTTCCCTGGCCCCCCGCCGAGCAGCTGGCGCTGCTCAGAGACTTGGGAAAGAGGGGGAGCCTGCAGGGTTCGGCAATTCGCAGCCTGACAAAGTTGTGACTTGCAGAAGCACAAGGTAAGGGAGGGAAGAAGCCCCCCTTGCCTGCGCCAGCCGCCTTTTCCCGGCAGTTCCCATGCCGGTGTAATTCTTCCCCCTAGTTTCCAGTCATGGAATAGTTGCCATTCAGGCGAGAGTTGCTGCAGAGCCTCGGAGAAGCCGGGCTGGGTGCAGGGGGGAAAGGAGCTGCGAAAGGACCCGCAGGAGAGGAGGGAGGCTGGAGGATGGGGCAGAGATGCCACAGATGGCCCGGGAGCTACGTGCATGCATCCACCGCTCCGAGATTCATTTCCAGCTGCTCAATGGAGGCAATTGTTGCTTCTCCCTAAAGCGAAGCAGCTCCCGAACCCCCACCGAGCGGCCTCTCCCAGCTCCAACCCCGCTGGCGCCCTCCGTCCCCGCGGGAGCAGGAGGAAGAGGGCCAGGAGGAGTCCGGAGCTGGGGAACAACTCGGGAAAACAAAAGGATTCGCAGAGGGGGAAGTGGGTGGAGGGCAGAACTGAAGCCCTTCCAGCCTCCAGGCAGGACCGGCGGCAGGATTTACTCCCCGCTATCCAGAGCCGCTCGGATCCCATGGAGCCGCTCTCCCAACGGCCTCCTCCACGGCACATTCCCGCTGTTCAGCCTGGCTTGTGCTTCCGCGCCGCTTTCACATGGAGATGAGAGCTGCTCCTCCCTGCCTTCACACAGGTGTCACATTTGTTGCCGAGCACCCGTAATTTTGGGAAGAGTGTTTGTGCTGCAAATGGAAACCTGTCATTCCCGGCGCCTCCCTTCCCACTTAATTACAGCGGCCATTGGAGCTGGAGCTGTTAAAGCCCGGTGAAATTTGTGATGCTGCTCCCATTAAAACGAACGCGGATCAGAAATTCCATAAGCACAGGCAATTTCCCCCTTCCTCTCTAAAATTCCGGCAGGCTCCAAGCTCATTCCTCCCATCCTGATAAACCATCCAGAGGAGGGGAATGATACAGAAAGTGGAATATTTAAGCCCCCGTTTTAGAAAATCACCTTCTCCTGAGGCGTTTGGGAGCGGGATAGATGATGTTTGAAAACTAGCGTGGATTAAGGGGGAAGGAGGAAGAGGGGCTTGGGTGGTGCCCCCCTGGGATGAGGTGCACCTCTGGAAAGAGATGCTCCGCTGGACAGAGTATCTGCGACCCCCGGCCGTGCTGCAGACCGGGAGCTGGGTTTGGCTCCCGATCCCCTTCCCGCTGAGGCAGGAATCGGATGGAATGTGCTGCAACAAACCCTCCGGAGGGCAGCGAATCCGGAGCTTCTGAACCTCATCCACGTTCCACAGGGATTTCTTGGGGGGGGTGAGCTCCAGGCAGGACGCAGGTGACCAAAGGGATGAGGATGAGAGGCTCCCCTTTCCCTGTGCCCACAGCCACGGCGGCGCGGACGCGAGCGGGAGAATCCCAGCCCATCCCTGTGGCACAGCCACATCCATTTTTAAAACGGGCCTTCTGTGCTCTTCTTTTTCCAGCTCCGTCGCTCCAAACGGACCGAAAGATGTTCCCGGCTTAGTGGGATTAAAAAACAAAGTCCGGCCCAAATATCCTGGCAGCCGCGGCGGCACTTCCCTAAAACTGCCTGCCACGGGCAGTGCTGGAACGGAGCTGGGATCGCATGGCAAACAACCCCACAAAATGGAGTTGAAAAAACACAGCGACCCCGAGCCATCGTTTCGGGAGGGTCACAAACGGACGGGGAGGGAAGCTCCCCACGGCACATGGGGAGGCAGATGTGGATGGGGATGGGGATGGAAGCCCCCGTTCCAGGTGGGGAGGGGCGGGATGAGCGCGGGCAGGAGGATGGAGGTCCGTGACTCCAGAGCTGCCGCTTGGCTCTTTCCACGCTCGCTGAGTTCCCGGTGCCTTTTGCTGCCGCTCGTAAGCAAAAGTCTCTCGATTGCTGTTCCAGGGTTGGAAATTGGAATCAGAGAAAGAGGAATGGGATGAAAATGAGATGAGAAAAAAAAGAGAGAAATGGTGCTTTGGAAGCCTGTTCAAGTGTGTGATCCTCTGTGCTGTTTGTACTGAGAGAACAAATCCATGCTGCACTCCAGGCTGGGGGAGCGGGGAGGGAAACATCCCCCCTTCCCTGGGCAGGGAATCATTAAGGGTGGAAAAGATTTCTCCATGGAAAGGGTGCTCAGGCCCCGGAAGGGGCTGCCCAGGGAGGTTTGGGGTCCCCATCCCTGGAGGAGGGCTCCAAGGAAGGCCTGGACGTGGCACTCAGTGCTCTGGGCTGGGGACAAGGTGGGGACCGGGCACAGCTTGGACAAGGTGGTCTTGGAGCTCTTTTCCAACTGAAAGGGCTCCGGGATTCTGGGATCCTCATGTCCAACCCTCGGCCGAGGAGCAGGCACTGTGTTCAGGCAGCTCACGTGATCCTCGGGGAAGGTTCCAATGTTTTCACGGAGGGACTGCGAATTCCTGTTGCGCTTTGTTTGTTTTGCCCTTTCCCAGAGCAATATTGTTTTTCCCTGGTGTCTCAGGAACTTCTCCTGGCCATCTGCACCGTTCCCTTTCCCGCTTATCTGCCAAAGCCCTTTGGATTTTTTTAAGCCCGGCCACACGCTGCCAGCCAGATTTGCTTTATGCTCCTGGGGAAAACCCAGTGGAAGCAGCGTTCCCGGGATGGCCGGGGCTCGGGAGGGGACGGAAGCGCAGGGAGCGAGGCTCCATCCCAGCCCCTTCCTGACAATGCTCCTTCAGAGGCTCATAATGAAGCCATTGAGAACTCAGAGTTATTTGGAAAACTCCCGAGCGGGGAGGAATCTGCGCATGTTGGGGTTGAGTCACGCCTTGGCAGCCGCCACCCCGGCACAGATTTCCTTTTTTTCTAAGTGCACTTTTCTTTTCCAGATCCAAGGACAAGGGACCTTTATCAGCTCTAACTTCATCTCCGCCCCGGAATTGCTGCACCCGGCCCAGTCCTGCCCGAGGAAACTTCCAGAAGGTCTTCATTTGGAGACTTGGAGCTTCCAGTGGCCGCGCTCTCCTCCCAGCTGGAAATCTGTCCCCAGCCTGAAATCATTTGGCTGCAGCTTCCCCCGTGGATGTCAGTGCCTTCCTGCCTGCAGGATTAAGGGATCCATTCCAATCTCTCCCTTGGCAGGTGTGTGAAAGCCTCTGGTCTCTCCTATCTTTTCCTGCACTTTCTGGTAAAACAACAGCTTTTCCTAAGGGAATTTTGGTGCTCTGGTGTTGGCCAGGGGAGAACACACCACGTGTTCCTTGACCCTTTCCTTGGCTCCACCGTGTCCACACTCGGGTCCTGCCCAGCCTGGATGGACCAGAAGGGAAAAAGGCTCCACCCAAAGCACCCTCAGGGGATTGGGTGCTCCAGGGATCCTGCATCCCACAGCTCCCAGGGGGTCCAGGGGCCCTGCACTGTCAGGCATGGAGTGATCCAGGGATCCTGCATCCCACAGCTCCTGGGGATCCAGGGGTCCTGCACGCTCAGGCATTGGGTGCCCCAGGGATCCTGCATCCCCCAGCTCCCTGTCTGCCCGGAGCATCTCCCAGCCCTCCTCCACAGCCATCCCCCCCAAGGTAAGGCAGCTCCCTCCGTCCTGCGTTATCCCACACGGCCACGAGCCCAAAGGAAAAGCTCCTGTTTCCAGTTCCCTTTCCTGAGCGGGCATTCGGGAGCCTCCGGCGTGGCGGGCGCCCCCCCGGCCCGCCCCCGGCCGGCCGTCGAGCACCGAATCCTGCGCTTCCTGCGAGGGGGAATCGCGGCCGTGGAGCAGCTCCGGGCCGGGCGTGGGGAGCGCGGGAGCTGCGGGGCATTGTTGTGGAAGTGCGGATGGGATCAGGCACAGATGGGAGACACGGAGCTGTCAGAATGAGCCTGGATTGGGAAATGTTATAATTGGGATGGTAAACAAGTTCACAAGGACCCTATTGAGGCAAGGCATTGCCATGGTAACCGCCCAGAAAAGTCTGGGAATGAGGAAGGGATCGATACGTGGGGGCAGCGGAGGGAAGGGGCCGGGGGTGCTCCGGGGGTCCCTTCCCGGCGCCGGGGGCAAGGGAATGAGGGCTCTGGAATGTGCTCCGACCTCGCCCCGCTCTCCGGGGAAACGCTGCTGCTGCTCCGCGCTTTGAGCTGTGCTGGGATGCGCTCCCCGGGACGGGATCCTGGGCTCGCAGAGCGCGTCGGATGTTTTCTGTTTCCTCCGTTTGACGGAGGGCTGGGGAGTCCCGGGTTGGCAGCAGGGACTTTTCCATCGGTCCGTAGGATCCCGTCCCGGTCCGAGCAGGACCGGAGCTCTCCTGGCACGTCCTGGCTGCGGCCGAGGCAGGGCGGGGCCTCTCACGCCCCATGCCCAGGAAGGGGTCACCTCCCCGAGGCTGCCGGAGCTCAAGGAGCGCTCGGACAACGCTCTCAGGCACAGGGTGGGGTTTTGGGGGGTCCTGCGCAGGGCCAGGAGCTGGGCTCGTGATCCGGGTGGGTCCCTTGCATCTCAGGAAACCCTGGGATCCTATGATCGTTCCGGCCGGGAGCAGCATGCAGAGCAATCCCCCCTCTCCCGCCGCCACCCACATCCCCCTGCTCCGGCCTTTCCCAGCTTTAGGGTGAGAACCTGGACGTGAGGAAACCAGGAAGTAAAAAGTCCTGTAATAAAAGCAAGCTTAGTAACTTTATACCCCACAATAGTGTTTTTAAAGCCTTATTTTATTAATCAGCTACTTGTCTTTAATGGGATAACGCTCCACATTCCGAGATGGATGCAGCAATTTTCCTCACTCCAATAAAACGATAAAATTTGTTTATAGGCCAAAAGAAATGTTAAGGGCCCGGGGCCACTGAAACCCTCAGAACAAATCTTTTTTAAGTGGCAGGGCTGCAGCCCAGGGCAAGGGGCACCAGAAGGAGCTGGACATCTTCAAATAATCGGGAATGGAATCTGGAATCCGTCTGCTGAGCCGAGGTGGGCCTGGGCTGCCTTCCTTCTGTGCCTGAATCGGGGAAAAAATAGGATTTTGTTCTCTGGGGTTACTTCAGACAGCAAAGGTTTGCTTGGGAAGGGAACGCTGAGCTTGCAGTTGGAATCCCAGGATTATTCCAACTGGGAAAGAGCTCCGGCATCACCGAGTCCAACCTGTGCCTGGTGCCCACCTTGTCCCCAGCCCAGAGCACCGAGTGCCACCTCCAGGCCTTCCTTGGACTTGTCCTGGGATGGGGACTCCAAACCTCCCCGGGCAGCCCCTGCCAGGGCCCAAGCGCCCTTCCCACATCCTCAGTAGCACCTCCGCTTCGCCCATGGAATTCTCTTCCGTTACCTGGCATTCCCAGCTGGGAAAAGCTGCCTGGACCCTTAACAAGTGTCCAAACCCTGCCTTTGTTTGGTGGCAGCCGGGAATGCAGAGCCTGGATCCAGGTGCTGGAACAGCCCCCGGGCTCAGCAGCGCTCCCAGGTTTCTCTCCCTCCGGGAGGAGATGTCTCCCAGGGCTTGCACAGCCTATTTGGGAAGGGGCCCTTGAAATCCATCTGCCTCCTCCCTGGGAAGCGGTGGGTTTGAAGCGGGGAGGTTGGACTTTTCCAGAAGTGCAGGGAGCACATGTGGGCACCGTGCTGTTCAGCCAGGCACCGCGAGCCCGGGCTTTTCCCTCCCTCTCCGAGCTGCACGGCAGCGCTATCCATCATTTTTCCCGTGGCTGCAATCCCTTCCAACCCCAATGAATTGCTGGGACAGATCTTTAATAACAACCAGCCACCAGGACCTGGGAGATTTCATTTATTCTGGCACAATCCACGCGTTACCCGACTTGTGCGGGACCATATGGAGCGCTCTCCGTTGGATTTGGGGGAGTTACTGGGGTGAAACAAGGAGGAATTTTGTTCCTCGTCCTCTTCAATTATGCCGTGGATTGGATCGTGCAGCAAACTCCGAGCGCTCATCTGGGCACGGCAATCGGCCCCGAGGAGCCATCGCCGGGCTGGGCTGTGCCAGGAAACCCTCGGAGCGAGAACACCGGTGGGAGCCGAGCCCTGGAGAGAATCGCTGGGGCTTGGCACTCCCCCAAAGCCGGGAACGGGAACGGGCCCCTCGGTCTGTCACCCGCGGGCAGGGAAAGGCTTTGGGAAGGCCGTGCTCGGGCAGTGGGATAGAGGGAAAAATGACATCGGAGCCGTTCCTCTCCCGGGTTTTACTCTTTGCCGTGATTTACCTGGGAAATCGAGGAACGTGGTGCCCGGAATTCCTGTGGAGAGGAATTGTTTCAATCCCAGCAGTGCCCGGGGTGGAACCATAATGGTCCCAATGCCCAGACACTGTGGTCACATTTACAGGGAACCACGGAGTGGCTTGGGATGGGAGGGACCCTAAAGCACATCCAGTTCCATGGGCAGGGACGCCTTCCCCTATCCCAGGTTGCTCCAAGCCCCGTCCAACCTGGCCTGGGACACCTCCAGGGATGGGGAGTCCCCAGCCTCTCTGGCCGAGCCACATCCAAACTTCTGTGCCTGTGTTAACCCTTCCCCGGAATCTCCCTGGTAAACAGGCTCCAAGTGAACAAAAACCCCCTTTTTGGTGCCTGAGGACTAATGGAACATGACATTTATTATTCCAGAGAGGTGCCAAAGGAATCAAGACGTTGATTCCGTGCGAGCAGGCGGAGGGTGATCCCTGCTCCTGCCTCTCCGAGCCATCAATAATAGAGCGGTTCCCATTCCCATTCCATTATGGCTAATAATGAGTTATGGATAAAGCCACCACGTCCTGTGGAAAAAGCAAGATCTGGGTTGATTATTAGAGGCTCAAATCAAGAGATTGATGCCCAGAGCCAGCCTAATTAGCGGGAGTCTATTGGAGAGGAAGCTGAGCATGCTGCTCCAGCACTGCCAAATGAAATTAAGGCCCAATTATTGATAAATGAAGAGTGGTTTGTGCTGGAGCCTGGCCTGGAGTCGAGGAAATGCATCTGTCACTTGGCCTGCCCGGGAGTCACTCATGTGTGACACGGCATCCTGTGCGCTCCCGCTGCAGCTGGAGCTCGGGAGCGGGGCTGGAGCAGGGCTGCCAGGTGCCGTGCCAGCCCCGAGCGGGGCACACCGAGAGCTGTCCCACACTGGTTCTTAGGGAGAGCGTGGTGTTCCTGCCCTGCTCCGGGGTTTTCCAGTCACCCGCTGGGGACACGCGGCCGTCGCTGCTCGGTGCCCTCGCCGTGACTGTGCTGCTACCATAAAAATGGGCAGGGCGGGTGTTTGAGATCCCGCACTCCCCCGGCCTCTCAGGCCCGCAAATCCCATAAATGAGTGAGGTTAGCGGGGTCGGGAAGTGACCACTCGTCATAAACCTTCCCTTGGAGCAAGAGTTTGTTCAGTGCGCTGTGAAAGGCAAATGGAAACCAAACAAGTGAATGGTGGCGTGGGCACCACCGCTCCCATGCCAGTGCGGTGCCACCAGCTGCGAGGCTGATCCATCCTGCCACACCAAAGTGGGATCGAAAGCTCGTGGAATTTCATCCTCAGATGTCACCTGAGAGCTCGTCGGGAGTTCCGAGGCAACGGGAGGCCAGGGGATGGCAGAGGAGACCTCCTGGAGTGAAAAGGGGGGTTTAGATGGGGTATTGGGAAGGAATTCCTGGCAGGGAGGGTGGGAGGCCCTGGCACAGGGTGCCCAGAGCAGCTGTGGCTGCCCCTGGATCCCTGGCAGTGCCCAAGGCCAGGTTGGACGGTGCTTGGAGCACCCTGGTCATGGGGTGGAATGAGCTGATCCTTAAAATCCCTTCCAGCCTAAAGCATTCCGTGATTCCCCAGGGATTCAAACAGCCGTGGCCAAGCTCTTGGCTTCAGAGGTCCCAAAATACCCCTGAGGATCTGGGGCTCGGCTCGGCGACACGTCGGGATCGCGCCTCGGGAAGTGCCTTTTCTCGGCAGGCACCTGGGAAGGCGGTCGGAAATAGGCTGCTCGTTGTCACAGGTGTCACCGCTTCCCTGCTTCCCAAGGACCCCGCGTCTTTTAATACCCAAACATTTTTGGAAATCTGCCCCAATTTTAAGTAGGGCAGGAGACGTGGGTTCATCTGAAAGAGCTGCAGCTCCTTTCTCGAGGCAAGGAGTCGCGTTCCCGAAGGCACCGGGTGATTGCTGATCCTCGGTCCCGTTTAACCGAGCCTGGGCCTGGATCCCAGCTTTGCACGGGGTTTTTCCGTGGGGTTCTCCCTGCTCACCACTGACCAGCACAGCACTGGGCTCCTCTCTGGCTCCTGTGGAGAAGCCCTGGGAGCAGGGAGGTGCCAGGGCACAAGTGGTGGGTGCTCCATCCCTGGAAGCGCTCAAAGCCGGGTTGGACGGGGCTCGGAGCAGCCTGGGCTGGTGGAAGGTGTTGGAACCGATGGGGTTTAAGGTCCCTTCCAAGCTGAATCCATGATAAATCCTCTCAGTGCCGAGTGAGGGTGGGATCTGGTGGGCTTCTGCACCAGGACGCTTGGCTTTCCCTTGGATTTGGCACAGGAACCTCTCCCTTCCCTTCCAAGGAATCCAATTCATTCCTCACTCTCCAAACCAGGTACTGATAGAATTTGCTACCCCGCCTTTAAAGCATTCCGACAGAAGATCAAATCAATCCTTTCTGGAACGTGTTTCTCCTCCTGACATTTCTCCTGGTCCCTCCGAACCGGAGAAATTATCCCGAGCTGCTATTTCATGGATACTTCTCCCCCTGGAGCAGCACCGGGCCTGCAATCTAAGCTACGTTTCAAATATTAAAAATAACAGGGAAATGTAATTCCACCTACCCATCCTAACTCGATTTGGGGCCGCCAGGAGAAGCCGGCTGCCATATGGAGATTTGCCGGCCATTCCTGCTCTGTGCCGGTCCCCCTTTCCCATGGATTGCCGCAGCTCCACCCGTGCTCTGCTGCCTCCAGGGCAGTTCTTACGGATTTTATCCGGTTTCATGGCCTCTGTCTCCCCTGGCCCTCCCCTGGAGGTGCAGAGTGTGTGCCCCTGGGGAGCCCTGGAGTAATCCCAGCCCCGATTCCGGGCTCAGCTCCTGGAAGGGAGCAGAATCCAGGCCGGCACTGCAGCTGCTCCCAGCTCACCTCGTGTGTCCCCTGGGCTCTGTTCCACCTGCGCCGTGACCCCGGAATGTGCAGGCAAGAGCAGATTTTTGCTGCCAGGCCCAGCAGAATGTGCAGAGCAGTGCTGAGGGGACAGTGACATTCCCCATCCCAAAGAGCCCCGTTCCCTGCTTTCCCTGCTTTCCCTGGACACGCAGCTCCGGCCCCATCCCTTCAGGACAGGGCTTGGAGGAACCTGGGGTGAGCCTTGAGGTTCCTCCCCAGCCACACCATTCCAGGACTCCGTGCTGCAGCTCCACATGGGCATCTTTGGTGCACGGCACGGAATAAAAAGAGGAAAATGTCTCTTTCTTTTTTTAAAAAAAAGCACATCAATAGAAGTCTTACATAAAAACAAGAACGGGAGGAAAACAAGCTGAGCTACAGAGACGCGGCAGTCACTGAGGGCTGAGACCTTGGGAAGGAGCTGGAGCCCAGAGTGGGGTTTTGCAGTGAGTTTGCAACCACTCTCAAATGTCAGGTTGGGTTTTTTGATGCTCTCACATTCCCACCATAAAAACAAAGCCATGTGAGGACCCTTTGGGGCCCTGGAACAGCTCCCGCTCTTGCTGTGGAGCCCGAGCTTCACACGCGGCTTTAGCCCTTGGTGACACTCTGGTTATTGGGTTAGATCGGCAGTGCTCCCATTGAACCCTCTACTGACCAGCCATGGAATTCTCGGGTGTGAGGGGGATAAGTGAGCTCCGTGTTTCTCCTTGGCAACTCTGGGCTTATCAGGGGACTGGGAACTGCCCCAAGCACAGCCGGGATTTTCCAGGAGCACGGGGAAGTGCAGATACCCGGGAATCCGGTCTGTGCTGCGGAGCTGCGACGTGGGGTATTTGCGCCTTGGCATCCAAACTGTTCCACGCTCTGCCTTTGCTTTGTGTCCCTGCCCATCCCAGCTTCCCCCAGCCTGGGAAGGATGGTTTGGAGCTCCTCAGCCTGGGCTGGTGGAAGGTGTCCCTGCCCACGGCAGCCGCTGAGCTTTCCGATCCCTTCCAGCCCAGAGCATCCCGGGATTCTGGGAGCTCTCCGTGCCTTCCGCAGGGCCAGGGGAGGCTGGAGCGGGGCTGCCGAGGGATGCTCCGCAGCAGGATTGCTAAAGCACGGCTCGCTGTAATGTGTTATGACATAGATCAGCTGTTGTTTTCCAGTCTCAAAGGAAACCTTGTGGAATCTCATTCCTTTGACTGGATTAAATTAGCTGCAAATGTTGTCCTTTAAACACAAACTCAAGGCCCTTTCGCTGGAAAATGAAGCGTGGATGGCAAAATCTCTTTCAAGCCATTGTTTCTCCGGAGCTGTGGTTTACCTTTGGTTCCCTAACAAAGTAAATTAATAAATGAAGGGGTAGCAGAGTTGTTTCTATAGCAATCCCCATGGAAACATCAAAAATGCCACAAACACTCATCCTCAGCCTCCAGCTCCCGGGAGAGCACGGCTCGGGGTAAAGCACAGCCATGGCTCCTGGATTCAGCCCAGTGCCTGGTGCCCGTTCCCTTCAGTAGCCCGGGTAGCCACAGAACCCCAGAATGATCTCCCAAACCTTGGGAAGTGTCCCCGGGAGGTGCTGGAGCTGCTCATCCCTTTCCATCGGGCGCCCTTGGACAGGAGGAGGAATCGGCCGAACCCGGGGCCGTGACTTGGGTGCAATGAAAGGCACCTGGTGAAAGACTCTCGGTGGGGTAAATCCCAGGCTTTTCCCTAAATTGAGCCTTGCTTCAGGAGAACTTCCCAATGAGTTGAGCGTGACGGTCCCACACCTGTGGCTTTCACAGACACGTGGAACTCCCGGCTGGGAGGGCGGGGAGGCCCTGGCACAGGATTCCCAGGGAAGCCGTGGCTGTGCCATCTTTGGCAGTGCCCAAGGCCAGGCTGGACGGGGCTTGGGGCACCCCGGGACAGGGGAAGGAGTCCCTGCCATGGCACGGGGTGGTCCCCGAGGTCCCTTCCAGCCCTGCAGCTGAAGCGTTGAGGAGCACAGCACGGAGCGGGGTCGGCTCTGGAGAACAGCCACATTCCAGGGCTCGGCATCCGTTCGGGATGGATTTGGCTCCCGGTCAGGGCTGACAATTAGGCCGTACAGTTAATATTTTTACAGCTGTTTTATTAATAACACATACAGAGCACCCAGCCAGGATTTGTTGGAGACACCTCAGGAAAACGAACGATGTAAATAACAGATGGATGCGGAATAGTCTCACCAACAGGCACCGAGATATTCCCATCTTGTTTAGGAGGAAGCTAAATAGACAGATTGGAGATAAACAGGCGAAGGGAGGAGAGCAGAGCCTGGGACTGGGGATGGATAAACTCAGAGGCGCCTGGGGAGTCCCGCAGATCCTCGGGACCGTGCCATCCATAAGGCTGTGGATGCGCCCACCTGGAGGAGCCTTTCCACGTCTCCAGCCCAGCCAGCCTGGCTTAACCCTTGCAGGGTCTCCATCCCAGCTCCCCAGCTGGGAAATGGTTCATTAGGATGATTCCAACAACCCTGCAATGATTTTGCCTTTAACTCTCAACTCCTCTGTTCCGTGGGTTTGCTGCTCTGACTGGCTTGGAATTTTTGGGGCAGAGCAATAAGAAGAGATCAGAGGGTGGGGGATATGGCCGGGAAAGGATGGATTTAGTGCATTTTGGGGGGAAAACAGCTGCCAAATGTGTGCACAACACGAGCTGGGAATGGTCCCCAGTGGCTGATGCACAAAGCTCTGTGTAGGAAGGGTAAACCAAAATCATCTGGCGCCGGGAGCCAGGGGATCACAGGGATTTGCAGTTGGATTTGTACCTTGGGATTTTCCCTGGAGCTTGGAGAGCTGGGAGAGCCGGTGGCTAACAGCTGGAACTGGAAGTCCGGGTTACCTGGTGTATGATGGGAGGAGGGCACGAGGTGTCCGCACGGGAGATGGGAAGGATTCAGGGAGAGCTCAGAGCCCCTTCCAGGGCCTGAAGGGGCTCCGGGAGAGCTGCAGAGGGACCTTGGAAAAGGCATGGAGTGACAGGACACAGGGAATGGCTTCCCAGTGCCAGAGGGCAGGGCTGGATGGGATCTTGGGAAGCAATTCCCGGCTGCGAGGGCGGCACAGGTTTCCCAGAGAAGCCGTGGCTGCCCCTGGATCCCTGGAAGTGTTCCAGGCAGCCCCGTCCCGTTCCTCCCGGGATTATCACACCTCAGAGCCGCGGCGTTCCCACGCATCCCGAAATCCACAGGTATGTGCCACTCCCGCGGTGACCCGAGCGCGCTCAGCGGGGAAGCGGCGCTCGGAATAGCAGCGCAGGCAGCAGAGGCTGGGGAAAGCGGGGAAAGCGAAGGGAGTCAGGAGTTCTAAAACGCAAACTGTGATAAATCTCAGCCTAACACGCCTCGGCTGGGAACACACCGTTCTCCCGGAGGAGATGACTGCCTATCAGTGCCTTTGGAAAGGCGCTTTCTCCAGGGCTCGCTGCGGAGCGCGGGCAACACAAACACGAGGGCCTTTTCCCAGCCCGCGCCTCCCCTGGCATCCCAACCGGGGCTCGCCTTCTCCGGGGGAGAAAGGTCACGGCGGGTTCACCCCGGCTGCTTCGGGGGGGTGCAGGAGAGGGATAAACACACCGCAATTAGCACCTGATTAGCGCCTCTGACATTCCCTGCGGCCTCCAGAGGAAGAGCCGCTCCCGTCACTCGCCGCGTGTCACTGAACGCTTTGCTGCGGGTTGGATTTCCGGGAGAATTCCTTGGTGGAAAAGGTTGTCAGGCGCTGGCACGGGTGCCCAGGGCGGCGGCGGAGTCCCCATTCCCGCAGGGATTTCACAGCCGCGTGGATGTGGCCGTGGTGCCCCGGGCAGGGTTAGACTCAGTGGATGTGGCGGTGGTGCCCAGGGCGGCGGCGGAGTCCCCATTCCCGCAGGGATTTCACAGCCGCGTGGATGTGGCCGTGGTGCCCCGGGCAGGGTTAGACTCAGTGGTCTTCGAGATCCGTTCCAGCCTCAGTTCCCGTGATTCCAAAGGATTCCACGAGGATATCCTGGCAATGTAATTACAGTTTGGTAGCTTTAACTCAGAGAAACTCGCCGAACTCCCAGGAAGGACCAGCAGTGACGGAGCCGCTCCGCTGGATGCCGGGACAGTCAGGAATTTCAGCGGAGACAGTTCAGGGGTAGAAAGTCGAGGCAGGAAGCGCGTGGAGCTCGGTTTGCCGAGCTCTACAGTACAGACGCCTCACCACATAAATTTAACAATTATTATTGTGTTGCCCTTTTCCGGGAAAGGGTAAAGGAGATTTGTAGGAGCACTTAACACATGTAAATCCCCACCTCTTTAAGGCAAAGCAGCGCGCTAAATGGGGCCATAAATATCCCGAGTATTCTGTCCTTTTGGAAATCATACCTTTCCCCCCTCCTCGCGCTGCAATTAAACCCGCGCTTTATTCCAACACCGCTCTGGGGAAGCGGGCATCCAAACACCTCCAAACGGGTGTTTATGGAGGGAGACGGGGGCTCCGAAACACCTCCAAACAGGTGTTTATTGAGGGAGACGGGGGCTCCGGGGGGTTCCGTGCAAGCGGCCGTCAAAGGTGAGGGTGGTTTGTGTAGCCTGAAGCCCAGTTTGGTGCTGCTTTCCCAAAAAATCAGATCTGCTCCCGAGCAGCCGCACCTTTCGCCTGATGCGAGAGCTGAAAATTCACCTGCGGCTCCTCTTTCGTCTTTCCAAGGGCTTTGGCAGCCAGGGTGGGAATGCTGGGATCGGCGAGGGTGGGAATGCCAGGAGCAGCAAGGGTGGGAATGCCAGGAGCGGTGAGGGTGGGAATGCCAGGATCAGTGAGGGTGGGAATGCCAGGAGCGGTGAGGGTGGGAATGCCAGGATCAGTGAGGGTGGGAATGCCAGGAGCGGTGAGGGTGGGAATGCCAGGATCAGTGAGGGTGGGAATGCCAGGAGCGGTGAGGGTGGGAATGCCAGGATCAGTGAGGGTGGGAATGCCAGGAGCGGTGAGGGTGGGAATGCCAGGATCAGTGAGGGTGGGAATGCCAGGAGCGGTGAGGGTGGGAATGCCNAATGCCAGGAGCAGTGAGGAGGTTGGGAAAGACCCCCAGGATCACAGAGCCCAGCCCGTGTCCGATCCCACCTCGTCACCAGAGCAGAGTCGGGTCCCTCCCTGGACACCTGCGCACCTCCCCGAGCAGCCCCTGCCAATTCCCAGTGTTTCCATCCCCGCCCCTCCACCGCGGCAGCCGCTTCCTGAGGAATCCATCACCCTTTCCCGGGGCTGGAGATCCCGGAGAATTCCCGGGTGTTTCCTTGGCCGCTCCCCGCCCAGCCCCTTGCCCGCCCCGGCCCATTCCGATGCCCACCGTGTCCTTTACAGGTTACGATCAGCGCACAAAGGCCCCGCTGTCCGGGACCGAGCCCGGCCGTCCCTGAATCCCCGGTTGTGGGTTCAGCGTGGCTGCCTGGCCTGCTCCTTTTATGATTCCTGTCAGAGCTCGGCGGCGCTGCATCGCTGCCAATTTAACTGCACTTTTACCAGGACGACGAGGACGGAAAAATGAAAATCACATTTGGCACATTTAATCAGATAATTATTTTTTAAGAAACGAGCAGGAATGTTAAATACATTTCCCCGTTTTTTTCCATCTGTTGCGGCTGACGTGCAAGACTGGGGCTCTAATAACGAGGCCCATCTCCCGCGCCGCCTCCTGATTAATATTTCGGGATTATCCGAGCGCCGAGGCGCGGCCGCCGGCTCGGTTGGCTCCGTGGGCAGCACATCTGGCTGCCACGTGTGCCTCGTTGCCCTACACCTGTAAATCCGGGGTCAGGGCTGCGCCTGCGAGGGGCCGCGGAACCCTGGGGCGAAGGGGGTTATTAATGGGGCCAGGTGCCGCTCCGGCTCCGGGTAATGTTCCCGCCCGGTGTAGGGTGTCAGGAAGCGGGGCTGGTGTTAATCACTCCCGGAGCGAACCTGCTCTGTCTGCAGCCCTGGAGCGGCCTCATCCAGCGGCTCTTGGGTGCAGCACCGGACTTCGGGGCGTCCCATGAGATGTACCCGTGTCACACGGGGTGGGGAAACTTCAAAGGCAGCCCAAGGACTTTTATTCGGGATGAACATCCCGGGGAATTTTCCCCCCCAGCCCTGGCCAAAGTGAGCAAATCCAAAACTGTGCGGTAAGAGCTGGAGCTTCCCGCCCCTCGGGCATCCGCAAAGCAAGGGAATTTGCCCCTTTGGAGTGACTTTCTCACAGGTTTCCAGCCCCGGGGGGACACCCAGCCGGGAGAAAAGTGCAGGGAAAAGGTCACCGGCACCAGGCAGCTCCTGAGCGAGGAGCGGAGCCACGTTGTGAGGACAAAGCCGGAGAGGGAAGCAGAATCCCTGGAAAACAGGAAAAGTGCTTATGACGTTTCCCTAAAGCGAAGGTTTTCAGGGATGTAGGGATATCTGCTGTCCTCCAGCTGGGAACTCCTCCAGCAGCACTGAGGTTCGGCATCGCTCTGAATTGCGTGGTTTGTTTAGGGCAAGCATTCCTGGAAAATCAGTTCCTTTGTTCTTCGCTCCTTTTCCCTGTGCCCATACAAAGAGTTCATAAGAGCTTTTCTCCCCTCCAGGAAAGCCTCCCTAATTCCCGGGGAAGCTCCTGAGACAGGAGTTCTGAGGTGGGAAGTCGTGGATTCCTAAAGATTTGTCCCACTGGGCGCTGGAGCAGGGAGGAAGGAGCTGGACTGGAATCCCCCAAGGATTCAGGGAGCACCAGGGTAAGCTGCTGAAAAAGCTGGTTTTCCCAAAGTTTGGAAGTTTGCTTTTTCCCCAGCCAGGGGAACGAGTCCAACCCCCTGGACGTGGAAGAGGGAACATCTCCTGTTGAATTTTGCCGTTGCTATAGCGATTGATTAAATAAAATAAACCCCCCCCCTCCACTTGTAAATTCCAAATCCTAATTGTACCGACAACAATCTAAATGTGGCTGGAACAGTGAGTCACACTCCAGATTCCGTGTCTCCGAGCAGGGCTTCATTTCCATCTAACAAGGCAATTACTGTACCGTGTGTTAATTCCGTATCATTTGATTAACAAAAACGTGCTGCCGGAGCTTTAGCACCTCTGCTATTCCGGCAGATCCCTATCTCCGGCAGAGCTGAACCTCCCCGCCTTGTTTGGTGCCGCTCATTACCATACAATATGCATACGTGGCCTTCCCACACAGCCACCAGGATTCCAGGTCCGGAGAAAACACCCGTCCCGACGATGGGAGCCGGAGCTGGACCCGGCTCGGGTGCTGTGCCCGGCCCCGGAGCTGCCACGGCCGGGTGGGAACGCCCCTGGGCGGCACCCGGCGGCTCCAGCAGCTCAGAACCTTGGCAGAGCTCGGGCACGTCCCGCAGCCCCGGGTGTGCCGGTGCCACCGGGCCCGGGACCTGCCTTCCTGCCGGGGCAAAACTCAAATATGTGGGAAATCGGAAGGGAAATATTTCGTTTAAAGCCCAGGTCGGTTCTGCAGAGAGGCCTCCACGGCCTTGTTTTACTCATTTTCGCGTCTAATCCCATAAAAGCTTCTGTTTCTCACTCTCGGAAGTTGCCAAGGAATTCGGGGCCCCCTTCCAGCAATTAGGTCAATACACAAAGTCCCGATAAAGAGTTGTCGGTGACTCAGCCCCGAGCCTTGGCCAGGGCGGGAGGAAGTTTTCCGACCTGGCTCCGCTCCTTCCTCCCGGAGAGATCCCAGAGGATCGCGAGGAGCAGCTGCAGCCACCCAAAGCCTGGCTCAGCCCGCGGCTCTTCCCCCAGAACTGTTGAACACGGACGGAAAGCTGCGGGGGGAGGCTGGGAGCGCGGCGGAGCCGAGGGCCATCGGGGCCCGGCCGACATCTCCGAGGCCGTTCCACAATCCCAGATGGGAAATGAGGCCCTTCCCTCACAAACCCTCCGGGACAGGGATGATTTCGTGGCAGACGGAATGTTGGGATGAATGAGGCGGCGCCGGGATCCGACACCGGGTCCCGTTTCCCTGCTCATTTCAGGCGTGAATCCCTTTAATCGATCGGAAATCACTTTGGATGGATATTTAGCTGTAAACAAATGGCATTTCCTTTTGAACCCGTACTCCCAAGCCCGTGGACAAACACGAATCCCTTCGAGGGATGGACTTTGGGATTTGCCACCGGCGAAAGGGGAAAGCAGCTGAAGCTGGGAGCGCGGCGTAGCCCCGGTGCCGCGTGCTAGAGCTGTTTGCCCATGAATATAGATGACATTTCTTTCCGTGGCAAATAAACAAATGCATAAAGATGCATTATTTCATAAGCATAAAAAACCCTGCTGCAGCTATAGTGCTTTTCATTTGTTTTTATGATTACTTGTAATTAATTAGCATCAAAAGAAGATTATCAACATCGCTAAACCCTGAGATTGTACCGGCAAACGCGGCGATGATGGCGCTGCTTTATCTTTCTATTAAGGTGGAAAAAAAGGAATTATCCCTTTTTTATTTCGTTTTTTAACTCTGCCGAGATGAAAGTGTCGGAACCTGGTGGCAGCAACAGCCTCAAAATGCACCAAAATGCACAAAACGAGAAATAATCTTCTCTAATTACAAGCTGTGCTGAGACCGGGCACATAAATATTTAAGGCAGTCTAAATTATTATTAAAGTTGGGCTTCCAAAAGCCTTTTTCCAACCCATGTTTACACTTTATCGAGCAATTTATGAGGTCACTGCTCATGCACCTCATCAAGAACTTCCCCCTTCCACTGAGAGCCATAAACCGAGGGCTTTTTGACAGGATCTGGAGACTTTAACAAGTTCTGGCTGCCCGGCCTGGAGACTTTTCCCTTCCTGGGATAAACGGCGGCACTGGCTGCCCTTTGGGCATGGAAATCCCCCAAAAAAAAGGGGTCTTCCTGCCCCTCATCCCTTCCTCCTGACATTTACTCCCTTGCTGTCAGGTCTTTACTCAATCTTTGGGAGAAAGGGTTTGGAAAGAGAGGCGATGGCTGCTCGTACCCCGGGGGATGCGGGAACGCGTCAGATTCCAGCGCCGCTGGTACCCAAACCTCCCGGCTGGGAGGGAAGAGGGGGAAAAACAAACACAAACACCACAGGCGTGTTCCCAGCAGGAACACGTGTCCCAGCACAGGACACGACTTGGACTGGGAACTTCTTGGTCTTCCAAACCTGGAACTCCTTGGTCTTCCAAACCTGGAACTCCTTGGTCTTCCAAACCTGGAAGTTCTTGGTCTTCCAAACCCAGCAAATCCTTGGAAACAAGACTCCATAACTCCGTGAGTCCATCTCCCACACTCCTCATCCCGAAGGCTTCCTGACAGTCCCAGAGACTGCCAGGTCTCTTCCCAAGGAGAGGAGTTCTTCCCAAACACCCCTTTTCCTGGGAAACACCAAATCCGGAGCGCTGCCTCATTTTAATCAATGATTAATTAACGAAGGGCCACGATTGCCCCGAATTGATGGGCGTGGATCTGCTCCCATCCTCGTATGAAATATTAACGCAGCACTTGGACTCAGCACCGGTCTGCAGCCATTAGGCTCGATTTGCATATTCATGAGGGCTCATAAATGTTGAAGGAGGCAGCGAGGAGCCCCGGCAGCGGCAGCCAGGCGGAGCCAAGGCATATTTACAGCCTTAATTAGTGCCGGCTTGGTGGGACAAAACGGCCAGAAACGGATCCAAGGAATTCCAGTCCGCAACCAACTGCAGCAGCTTTTCCTCCTCTTCCCTTTCCCGAGCTGAGGAAACTCCAGCCCAGCTGCGGCGGGCACCACGGAGCAGCTCCTGCTGCAGCTGGGGCGTCGCGTTGTTCTTCCACCATGTCTCGGGATATCTCCTGCCAGGAGGGCTCAGCCGGGTGTGGGTCAGCACAGCCGTGGGGTCACACATCCACGGGGACGGTCCCTGGGGTCACCACAGCTCCTGCCGAACCCTGCGGACGATGGGAATGCTTTGGGGCTGGGTGTGGGTGAGGCACGAGTGGGAACATGCCAGTTCCACATGGAAAACCAGCGGTCCCGGCCTGCCTGGCCCCCCAGGAATGCTGTCAGAAAATCTTGGAATGGTCTGCTTTGGAAGGACCTCAGGGAATGTCATGTTCCGCCCCTGCCATAGCAGGGACAGCCTCCACTGTCCCAGTGTCCAGCCTGGCCTGGGACACTGCCAGGGATCCAGGGAAATGGGTGGAAGCGTCAGGAACTGAGGCAGCCGCTGCGCTGACCCGATTAAAGCCCCTGCTAGCAGGAGAAATGCTCATTATTTACCTCGGTCCTATCGATAATAAACTGCTAAATGAACGTTATTAAATAACATTTTCCTGCCTGTTAAGTGTAGCTGAAGCGGGACAGCGATTCATTGGCAAGACAATAAAAGTTCCTTTTCTGCTTACTGGATGTTTTCCCCTCTGCAGAGCATAAATCACATTTTGTGTGAAGTGTGCATCCTTGCTCTGCCAGTTATTTGAATCTCTGCTACTTTATAATAAATGCTTTTTATTGATTTTTATTGTGCAGCGCCAGGAATTGAATAAACTCCAGGCGCGAGCGGCTGAGAGGAACAGGCTGAAGGAGAAAATGGGATCAGCATCTTTCAAAGGTAAAGGTGCGAGCGCTCGGCGGGACTTGCCTTGCTCAGCAGCTCCCGGGAGCACCGTGAAAAGCACGGACATGGTGCCCGGATGGTTCTTTCCTCTTAAAGCCCCAGAGCTGGGAGGATTCTTGGGAAGGCCAAGTAGGAGCTGTGGAATCAGCGAATCCCAGGATGAGCCGGGCTGGAAGGGACCTGGAGGCTCATCTCGTTCCCAGCCTCAGGCAGGGACACCTTCCACTTCCTTTTTAAAAAAAGGAAGCATTTTCCTCGAAAACCAAAGCATGGAGTCGTGCTTTGCCTTCCCACAGGGATATTTGCAGCCGGAAGGAAGGAGTTGGGGATTGTCTGCCCTGTGGAATTGGGTGCATCTTTGGAAGCGAGGGAGAGCAGGGGTGCTGTGAGGAGTGACCCGCAGTGCGGGGAGGTTTTGGGGTCCCTGGGGCTGGTGCTGTGCTCCCTGTCACTGCTGGCTCCTGGAAGAGCGGCATTCCCCAGCCCTGCGGTGGGAAGCTCCTCCCCATCCCATGTGGGCACGGCTGCACGGGGTTGGTCCTGTCGGGGCAGGCCCTGCGCTCTCCCCTGCCCACCAGGAGGGCCGATTCCCCCTCTCCCTGGGGGTGCCGGAGCTCCTGGTTTCTCCCAGGCCCTCAGGATGAGGAGCCAATTCCTTTGGGGTGTTCTGACCCTGACGTGCTCCGTGAAGTAGCAAACAAAGTCCGGCTGGGTGGAGCAGGCTCGGCTCGGGGCTGCGCCGTTCCTGGGTTGGGAACAACGCCGGGCCCGCGTCACACAGCTCAGGATGGATGGGAATCCAGGGATTTCTGCAGAATATGGCCTCACACCGCCCTGGCACAACAGCGCTTCCCACCCGAAAATCCCCCGGCAAAGCCCGCATTGTTTCCCTGCTGGGTTAGCTGGGAAATGTGTTCCTACTCCAGGTAATGTGGTGCTCATTACACAATTACCTCAAGTGCTTCACAATGCATTAATTGCTGCTTGATTTAAACATTTCCCATCCAGGAACCCAACTCTGTCATTGTGACAAATTGCAAGTCAGTAATCGGGTTCCTCGGAAGAGGGAATGAAGGAGCTGGAGGTTCCTCAGTCAGGGGAACCAGAGCCTTAGTGAAACCCCGGGCATCAATTTTGGGATGCCCGTACCCAGGTTCTGGGGGAAGCACGAGGTGGAACTGATCCTTCTGGCACTCAAAATACCAATCATGGGCTCACAGAACCATTTCGGCTGGAAAAGACCTCCAAGATCCCCTTCCAGCTCAGGGCACTCTGAGACTCCATGACTTTGTGATATTATCTCAGCATTGTTTACAACATATTCCTCGAGCCCCGGACCTTCTCAAGAACTCGGTCCCAGCCACCACCTCATGACTCCTTTCCCAAATTCTCCAAAGGGACGGGAGCATCCAAAGCACATCCAGGCGGGCACCTGCTCCACACACTCGACCCTGTGGAATGACACCTGCAGGTGCCACCCCAGGACGGGCTGGGGGATCCGACCAGCTCCGGAGCCCTGGCTCCGAGTGTCCCTCGTGCAGGCCTCTGGAACAGCGCTGCGTGTGCCCATTCTGTAACACAGGTCGGGGCTGACTCAGGACCTTGGGCACAGCCATTAAAGCTTTCACTTGTGAAACCCAACTGGAATCAAAGGAGTTTTCCCTGGAGAAAAATTCCCCCGTCAAACGACAGAGCAGGGAAAACTGCACAGCTCTGGCCCTTCCCTTCCCTTCCCGGCGTTTCATCCCCCTTCCTTCCCAGCCCGGGGATCGACGCTGTCCCCGCGATGTCCCTGTGCCACGGCTCGGCAGCTCCCGGCCGGAATCGTGGCTGTTTCGAGGTCAGCAGTGAATTTTCCATTCAGCGGGGAGAGGATTTTGCCCGAGGTGCCTGCAGATGTTCCGAGAGATGCCCCAAGGCCCTGCAGATCACCAGGAGTGGCTCCGCTCGCTTCCTTCAGCGCTTCCTTCTGCCTCGCTGCCCTTCGGAGCCGTCCCAAGGAATCCTGCCTGGCTGGCCAAGCCTCGGCAGTGCCTGGAGCTTCCCTCTCCCACCTGCTGCCATCCTCCATCCCTGCCAGGAGGCCCTGAGCTCTGTGCTCCGCCAGGCCGGTGGGACGCTCCCCAGCTCCCGCAGAGAATTCCAGGCTGTGTTTATGAGCTGCAAGCCCAGGCCGTGGGGATCGTCACGAAGGTTTTCCTCCAACAGAGAATTCCAAGCAGGAGAAGGCTTCCTCCCCTAGGAAGTTCTGTAACACTGTGCAAAGAGTTTCGGGCGTCAAAACACACCCGTCCCTCCTCTCCGCTACCGCCCCGACTCGTCACGGGGTGTCGGGGTGTTCGTGGGATCCTGGAATCATCGTTCCTCCGTCCCAGGGGTTCTCCCGGCAGGACTCTGATCCCGCACCGGCAGCCAGAGCCGCGTCTGCATCCCTCCCTCCTGGGAGAAGCGTGTTTGTAACAACACTCCTCTCCCCGAGATGGGAACCAACAGGTTTAAAAATAATTCCCAGGACTCGCGTTGCAGTCGCACGCTGATAAAATGGCTGGCTGGGAAACGGCTCCGATGTGACGGAGCCTTAAATTACCGGGCTTTGATGAGCCTGGTGCACACGTACGGGAACTGTCACCGGGAATTCTCCCCATCCAGACTTTATATAATAAGGGAGGGATTAATCAGGAGTGGAGGTCTGCAAATATTTGCCTGTTTCCATAGCGATGGGGAGCCCACACACACAATAAATACCTTTTCCCACATGCGTTATCATCGCTGCCTAATCATATAATCACCAAGCCATGGCTCAGGCGGGGCCGGGAGGAGAATAAACACCATTAATTAACAGATTTATCAACTAGAGGAGGAGGAGGAGGTGGCAAACGAGGAATGGAGTGGAAAACGCGCTTTGGAGCAGGTTTGGGCCTTTCTCGTTTCTCCAGGAAACTTCGCAAACTCTTAATTAGCTCACCAAATCCTCTCTGTCTTCTTCCAAAAATAAAACTTCTGACAACTGTTCAAACCACGCCGCACTCTCACCCACCAAACACACATTTCAGTACAAATATAAAGCCATGGCGGGGAAGTGTCAGAGGCATTGCTTCGAAGGAGGAAAAGTGAGACTTTTGGCATCGCTCGCGAAATCCGACGAGTTGTCTCCCGGAGCGGGACGCGGATTGTCTGGAGCTGCAGGGAATGTGGCACATGACAAAGGAGTGACACTCGGCCAGCCAGGGAATCAGTAATGTTTGCACGCAGCAGCTCCGCTCGCCCCAAATAATCCCTCCTGCCATTCCCAAACACCTTTTCCCAGGGTGGCGGGTCCGGCCTGCTCTTGGCACTGGGAGCGGAGCATCCAAACCCGAAGGGGTTTTTGGGGTGTTGTTCACTCCCCGCTCCGTTCTAAACCCAAATGGGCTTTTGCCCGGAAAGTAGCAAAGTTCTAAGAGTTGCTTTGGTTTCCAAGGGCCAGCAGGAGCCAGAGGGTTCGGCTCCAAGTGGCCAGGGATGAAAGCACCTCTGGCTGCTCCTGCTGCTGGGGGTGAAGAGGAGCCATCCCAGGGGATTGTCGCCGTGAATCACAGAATAAACCATTCCGTGGTGTGTGCTGGGGGCAGGAAGGGACCTTACAGCTTATCCCATTGCACAGCGGATGCCTTCCGCTATCCCAGGGTGCTCCAAGCCCCGTCCAGCCTGTCCTGGGACACTGCCAGGGGTGGGGAGTCCACGGGCTCTCTGTGGAGCTCCTTGGATGGCAAGCAGCCGGCTCCTGGGAGGTTTGTTCTTTCCCGCTGCAAATGCCACGGTTTTGGGGCTGCTGGAAGGGCCGATCCTGCTCAGGGGATGCTCCCATCACCCTGTCCAAGCCTTCCCCTCCCGGCCACAGGGACAGATTTGTGAACGAGCGGGAGCGTTTGCACCCTGCTGGTGCCACTCGGAGGAGACGAGCCCGGAATTCCCGGGGCAGCCGGGGATCCGCACCAATTCCCGGCCCGTTCCCGTCCGCGGGAGGAGCGGAACCCGGAGCCGGGCTGCGCCGCTCCCAATCTCCGCTGACATCTGAGTAATGTGGATTTTGCTTCGATGACAAGCTCATTATGGAGCATAATTGCGACGCAATCTCCTGGTAAACACTGGGTTAAAGCCCCTGGAAGATGCTTGTTCCTCTCGTTATTAATTAGCACGTGTCCACTCCGCCAGATCCAGAGCCCAAACTTCATTTGTTATGTTCAGCCAAATGCATGAGTAGCTTTGGAGTAATTATTTTCCAACATCATCTAATACCTCTCTGCACATCAATTAAAAATCCTCTTAACAAGGAACTGCATTTTGTTTGAGATCAAATGCCTCGTCCAAAGCTGTATCAATCATGTAGAGCTAATTAGTGGGTCTGCTTTATATCATTTGTTTTACTTTATTATTCTATTATACACTTCCTAATGAAACCAATTGAACAATTTTGAAATCTTTGTTCAATTAATTGAAGGCTTAAAGGCCGGCTCCCTTTTTTTTTTGGCTTTAAAAAGCACGGATGCAAAGGGAAATAAAATTCCCTGCGTGCTCTATATCTATTTCTTTCCCGGGGTCAGCGCTGCCCAGCTGCTTTTAAGGTTTTAGCACTATTTTCATGCCACTTGCAAATAACTCCTGGCTCAGCAGCCCCTGGAAGGCCTTTGTTCCCTGGCAGGTGATGGCAAAGGGTTGGAACAGCAGGAGAAGGATCTGTGGGAGCTGATCCCGAGCCCAGAGCCGCCACATCCCGAATTGTTGCCGGTGGACACGGACGTTTTCCAAGCCGCTTGCACAAAGGAGCTTTGGAGAGGATGCTCAGGGTAAATATTTGCTGTGGCAAAAGCGGCTTTGAGTTCCTTACTCTTGGAAAAGGAGCGGATCCGACGTTCCGGGAGGCGCCGAAGAGTCGACGCCGTCAGCGCCGCTGCCCGGGAGCTCCTCGCTCCGTGGGTTTGAGAGGAAGACTATCCAAGGAGGGCTCCCCAAGCCCTGCTCAGCCGAGCTCAGCCTCCAGCAGATCCAGCAGCTGGAGCTGAGCAGCACGAGCTGCTGGGAGCTTCCAGGCCAGGGCGCAGCTCTGTTTTCCAGACACCAGAAGGAGAGGGAGAATCCCGGCCGGGATTAGAGCCGTGTTGGTGAACAAGCAATAGTGGAGCATCCCGAAAATCAAATTGCAGCTGGAGGGAGGGCTGTGACGAGGGAGACACTGGAAGGATGGGATAAGGCTGTGAAAAAGCATCTCCATCCCAGCAGGCCGGTGGCACCTGGGTTATGTCACCCCCTGTGGCAGCAGGACCAGGGCGGTGCCGAAGCACAGATCCTGGGGACAGTTCTGGGCTCCTCGTGGCAGGAAAGACCCAGAGGGGCTGGAGCATGTCCAGGGCAGGGAACGGAGCTGGGAAGGGGCTGGAGCCCCAGGAGCGGCTGAGGGAGCTGGGAAAGGGGCTCAGGCTGGAGCAAAGGAGGCTCAGGGGGGACCTTGTGGCTCTGCACAAGTCCCTGACAGGAGGGGGCAGCCGGGGGGGGTCGGGCTCTGCTCGCAGGGAACAGGGACAGGAGGAGAGGGAACGGCCACCAGGAGGAATTTCTCCATGGAAAGGGTGAGCAGGCCTCGGAGGGGGCTGCCCAGGGAGGTGTTGGAGTCCCCGAGGTGCGAGCTGCCCAACCACCCAGCATTCCTGGGACTCACGGGCCGTGGCACAGCACGGCTCGATCGGTGCCCCGCCGGAGCCGCTCCCGCTGGTAGAGGAGCAGGAATTCTGTGCAGCCAGGCTGCCTGAGCAGCCCCTCTGCAGCCACAGTGAACACTTCTCAGCTAAATCAAACTGACAAATCAGCAGATGCTGAGGGGCTCGCAGCAAATGGACTGTGTTTCCTTTTTCATATGGAGAAGGAGGGTAAAAATAAGAATGACTTTCACATGCCGTCAGATTGCTTGGGAGAAATCAAGGGATATTATAGAAGCATTGGAGCAGAGGGAATTCAGATTTAGACCTCTTGAAATCTGGGGTTCGAGCTGAGTTTCTACTTCTTGGTAACATAAAAAACTATTCCTCGCGTTCGTTCCGAGCTGCGTTTAAAGGCACAGGTCCGTCAGAAAGGGGCCCTGCTCCCAGCTGCTGTTCCAGCAGGAGCCACCTGTGCATCCCTCTGGATACGCAGGGATCCAGCCACGGCCTCACCCATCCCCACCGTGCCATGAACCAGCTCAGGGGCGGGCACTGGGATCCCAGAACCGGCTCAGAATCATGGAATGGGGCGGTTGGGAGGGACCCTAAAGCCCACTGCATTCCAACCCTTTGCCATGGGCAGGAACAGCTTCCAGCAGAGCTGGAAACGACGGGGAGTGTTCGTGGGGTCCCTGCGAGCAATCAGTGACTCGAGGCTCCCTGTTCCTTGTGCACACAGGTTGCCCTCAGCTCAAGCTGTAACAGATGTCACGGAACCGCGGCCCGGCTGGACGCGGCCCCTCGGACACGGGTGGTCCCAGCCCCGGCAGAGCCCTTTGATGTCCCCTCCCCAGGTAGGAAGGGCTTTGGTGTGGGGACATTTGGGAGCCATTAGGATTCCTCGCTCGTACGCAGCCTGGTTTCCGGGAGGGATGCGGGGGAAGCATCCTTTTCGGATTATCCCGGCATCCTGTTTGGAGAGTTCTGGCCAGAAGGAGCAGCTCCAGTTCACATCCAGCTACGAAACAAAAGCAGGCACGCACAAAGCCCAGGACCTCCTGGTGTCGAAAGAGAACCGAGCTCCCCCTGTCTTTGGGGCCTCGGTCTCTTCTGAGCTTAAAAAGTGTCACAGGAAAAAAATCCCACTAATTAGTGGAGTGCTAAACTGATGTGAGCGGGAGGAAAAGCAGGAAAAAGGTTGGTTTGGAACTCTGCAGCGTTTAATTCTCTTTGGGGGGGGTGATGGAAGCAGCCCTTCTGAGGGCGTAAATCCTTCCCACACTTGGATTGCAGCCAGAGGAACACCAGGTTCTGAGAATGCCTCTGGATACACAAGAAAGTTCCTGGAGATCTGGGCAACCTGGGCTGGTGGAGGGGGTTGGAATGAGATGGGCATTCCCATCCCACACTCCTGGCCTCGGCAGCACTGAGCCTTCCCTGGATGCTGCCTGTGCCTCAATGGGATGCCCAGAGCAGAGGTTCTGCCCCGTAGGAAGCCCGGGCGAGCAAATTTATCCGGAGCGTGTGATGCTGGCAAGTCCCAAACACCCCCAGGAGTCTGCGGCTCCTCTTCCACGTGTGCCTGAAGTTCCCTGGATCCCGTGTGCGGCGTGTGTGTGCTCGCACGGACATCCCAAGGGTTCCAGCCCCACCTCCAGGTTCCGGCACGCGTTCCCCGGCTGGGAGATCGGACGGGCTGCCGTGGCTGAGTTGCAGCCCGAGCGGGCAGCGGCTCTGGATTTGCAGGAGCTGTGGAATAAAGGAACTGCCGGGCCGGGAGGGCACGGGCAGGGGTGCTGCCCGCTGCTCCGGGGCAGGGAGGAGGGCATGGCAGCGCCCAGGGACACGGGAGGGATGGGAACGGCTCCGACAGCCGGCGAGTGGAGCAAACGCACAAGGAGAGCACGCAGGGAACTGAACAAGGGGTTAAAAAATCGCTGTGACACCCCCGGTGAGCTGGGCGGGAGCTCACCTCTGCCCTGAGGGTGTTACTCAGCCCGCACGGCATTGAACGCCCATTTCCAGTCTTAAAATAGGGCTTAAGTAGGCCAGAAGTGCCGGTAACCTCGTGCTGCCCCAGCGCGGGGATGTTTGCAGCTCGAGTGAGCACGGAATTCTTGCTTGGCCCGGCGGAACCCTCCTGGCACCGAGCCCTGAGCAAGGTTTGGTGAGGATGGCTGGCTCCAGCCGGGATCCAGGGGCCCGCGCCTGCCCGGGATGAACCCGGCGGAGCCGGGAGCGCTCCCATCCAGCTCGGAGCATCCTCAGCACATCCCGGGCAGGAATTAAAATCGGCAAATCGGCCACGGGATTTTGCCTCTGTTCCCTCCTGTTTCCCCTCTGCGCTGCGAATTTAGGATATCGGGAAGAAAATGCAGCCCTCTCCTCACATTTTTTTAGGGACAGCAGCTTGTGGTGTCCTGACAATTAATCCGGACAAAGGTAGGGATGGGTCCCCCTCCCACTCCTGGTCCTCACAGCCCGGGATCTTCCCCTTCCCCTCAGCCAGAACAGCCATCTGGAAATTAATGTGGAACAAAGTGTAAAGGGAGAATATTTTTGTGATCTAATCCTGTAGGTCCCATTATTTAATTTATTTATACAAAGCAGGGAACGCGGAGACAGATGCGGGAGAGAGCTCGAGAGGCAGCGAGGACATTGTTCAGCTCTGCTCCTCTAAAGAGCCAATTATTCCCCTTCAAGTCCTTTAGTTTCAGGGGCTGCCGGAGTAGTTGGAGGGATAAAAGTGGGAGCCTTTCATCTGGAGGATTCAAGTGCCAGTCCTCCAGGCAGACCAAAGCCACATGGAGTGGGTTGGCTTCTTTTCCTCCTTAATGCGTTATTCTGGAATGGGATTATTAAACATCACTGAATAGAGAATTTAAATTTGCGCCATTGACAGCTGATTAATTTCTTTTTTTTAAGCAAAACAAAAAAAATTCACTCATCATCAAAAATATAAATTAAATCTTTCAAGGGAACTTCGAAGGAAAAGCACAATGGTTGCTATTTTCCCCGACTCCAAGGCTCCTCTCTGCAATTCCACATTAAGGGGGAATTTTCTTTTAGCTAAAAATCCAGATTTCAGCCCTTGGAATCGGGTAATTGGAGGTGTCCTGCCCCCCGAATCCCTCACGGCAGGTGCCAAGGAGCTCCTGCACACCTGGAATTCCCCATTTCCCTGGGAAAGTTCCAGCCCTGACCTAGAACTGAGCCCAGGCTCTGGCACGTCCACATCAATCCACACCTATCTGTACAATCCACATCCATCCATACAATCCACACCCATCCACACCCATCCACACCCACATCCATGCACATCCATCCACACCCATCCACACCCATCCATACAATCCACATCAATCCACACCCATCCACACCCATCCATACAATCCACACCCATCCACATCCATCCACACTCATCCACACCCATCCACACCCATCCACACCCATCCACACCCATCCACACCCATCCACACTGCCAGACAACCTTAGGAATATTAAAAAAGAATGACTCCACAAATCCAAACAGCAACCAAATTGTGGGAATGTGGTTTATTTGGTGGTAATATCCCAATCCACAGCGTTTCCTAGAGCACATCCCCACTCCACATTGGAATGGATTTAATTCAGTGTCACTCTCAGGAAATTCAGTTATTCCCAATTAATGCCACTTGAATTCCAAATGTAGCTGTTTATACCATGGCTTAATGTAACTCCTTCATTCTAAATTCCCACCTTTTCCTAATTCCCATCAACTTTCCCACGTGTCCCGGTGGAGAAAGTCCCATCATCGAACCGCGGAATGGTTTGGGTTAGAAAAGGCTGGAAAATCGTCATTAAATACAAAACCCTCACCCAAATCTTTAAGTAAGAGATTCATTGAGCAGTGCCCTTGGTTTCCCAGCAAGCTCCCGGTCCGTATTCCCCCCTGGAAAAAACACCAGCCGGATCATGCGGCATCAGCGTCGTTGTGCTGACTCGGCAGAAGCGTAATGATTTCCATCCATCTCGGGGAGCCGCAGCGAGCCGCGGCACCGTTCCTGGCGGCGCACACCTGTCCCCGGGACAGGTACGGCAGAGTAATTGCCGCGTCCTTCCCGCTCGGCGCGCAGCTGCCCGGGACGGCTGCTAATAAAGATGCATGGCAGTGCCGGCTCCCAGCTGCGCTCCCGAGCAGGAGCGGAGCCGCTCCTGGACGCGGACCTGCTCTCCTGTTAACACTTTCTGCCTCATTTCCCAGCCACGAGACGCGGGCAGAAATCCCCTCGTGGTGGAACTGGGAATGTTGTCATTTGCTGTTTGTCATCATCGCGTCGAGTCGCGGAACGCGCCGCATTCCGGTCGTGGGTAACGAGGCAAAGGAGGGTTTAACCAGTTCATGGATTGGGCATGGATTTAGGTCACAGAGCCACAGAATCCCAGAATGATTTAAGTTGGAAGGGATTTTAAGGATCATCTCATTCCGCCCCATCCATGGGCCGGGACGCCTTTCGTCGTCCCAGGGTGCTCCGAGCCTCACCAGGAGACCCCGACTGCTCCCAGCCAGCACGCGGGGAAACACAGCATCCCATAAAAAACACACGGCTCTGGAAAAAAGGGGAATCCTGCAGCACCTTCCAGCTCTTCACATGGACTTGGGAATCCGAGGGATTAGGGGGTTTAGCTGTAAGCCCAGCTCAGGCTGCTCCAAGCAGCACTTCAAACTCCTAATTTCCCAAAATCTCCACATTACCCGGTCAAGATCTTTGAGCAACCAGCAGATTTCCCCAGACTGTTAATCCCACATTTCATCCTTTTCTGGGCTTTTTTTAGAGGCTGAGAAATGTAATCCTAATTTAATCCTGGCTGGAGCGCGGCGAGGAAGGCGGAGGGGCAGGGCTGGAGTGGGAAGATCTCCACAGCCATGGGGCTCAGCAGGAAAGGGTTTCCCAGAAATTCCCTTTGTATTCCCGAGGTCAAGGCAGGGACCCCCCAGCCCTGCTGGGTGAGTGGGGCAGAAAGGGAATTCAGGGGACACTGGTGAGTTTCCCCCCCTGTGGGGAGGATCCTGGTGGAGATGGCAAGGAGATGTTGCTGGGAAGCTGGAAGGTGAGTGGAAAACCTGGATATGTCTACCAAGAACAGCCTTGGAGACAGCCTTGAGTCATTTAATGACCGATCTGCCTCGGTGCCAGAGGAAATACCCTCGGGTCTCTGTGGGCTCGGCATACTCAGAATATTCCAAGAACTTTCATTCCCCTTGACCCTTTCCACCTTTCTCACTGAAGAGCTTGTCTCTTGTTTTGGTGGGAAAAATGGATCGAGATTGAGAACACAGAATAAATCAGGAGCTGGACTCTGCTGACCCTTGTGGGTCCCTTCCAGCTCAGGAGATCCTGTGATCCCGTGATCTTCCTTCCTTCATTCAGATTCCAAACTCCACAGGGCCGGGCAGTGGCTGTGTCCATGCCAATCCCATCGTCTGGCTGCTGGCTCCGGAGTAACCCCGCATTCCTTGTGCTTCCTCCCTCCCCGAGCCATCCCAGCTCCCGCCTGTGCTTGGCTGGAAGGGGGAGCCCCGTTCCCACCTCCCGCCGTTTCTGTCCAGCTGCCGGGATAATTCACCGCTGGCGCTGCTTCCAGCACAAAGCATTTTTCACGGTTATTTTTTCTGTTTCAAGGGAAAAAAGCAGCTTTGCCTTCCCGTGCTTATTTAGACTGCACCCCAAAAACGTCTGACTCAGTTAAGCTCAGGTTTAGGTGGCGCCGCAGGGCTCAGCTTCTGGCTTTGGGGGGGTAAATAGGAACAAAACCAGGGAATCTGACATCCCAAGAAGCAAGTGGAGAGAGGAACCCAGAGGTCTCGGCCTCCAACCCACTTACTGGAGCCGGGATTTAGGGACTTTGCGGCGGGGATTAGTGGGATGAATCACCTCACTTCCCCCGAAGATTCGCCGGGGCTGTGATTTGTGCCTGCTAAGCCGCTATAATGATGAACAATCCTTTTTATTAACGGGCCTAAAAATAGCAACGGCAGCCAGACCTTACATAAAGCACGAGTGACATGTGCCAGCTCCTGCCCCAATCCCCCGAGAGCCGCCGCGGTCCGGGCGACGCCGGCACCGAACAACTTCCCTGGAGCAAAGGGGGAAAGGCGGGACGGAGCTGCTCCGGTGCCTCGCTCCGAGCGCCCTCAGCGCGGGGCAGGACCTTCCCTTGGGGGTTCTCCCACCTGATAATGTGGGGTTTGGGGGCTGCGGGAGCACCCATCCGCACAAATATCCCTGTCAGGACACCCCACGTCCCACCGCCGTGGCCCCGCTCCCACGTTGGGATTTCACCCCAGTTTCGCTCCTCAGCTGCCCCTTCTCGGTCTCCCCGTTCACCCCCAGTACAGCAGTGACCATCAAACGCACCGGTGCCCGCTTCCTCGTTTTCCCCACGGGTTTTAAGGGCACACCCCGGGATCCCTGCTGGTCTGATTCCTCGGAGTCCGTCTCAGGGATGCCTTGGAGATCACCTGAGCACCCCCTGGAAGCAGCGTGTTCCCCTTTCCAGCTGTGCCTTCGGGAACCAACCCTCGCCAGCTTTGCCTGAAACGAAATGGGGATGAAACAAAAGAGGGGAAATTCTGTCACTCCTGAGAGAAAACGGGCACAGATTAACCCTGGGGAGAACTCCCAGCTCCCAGGGAGTCCTTCCCCAGCGAGCTCTGACTGCCTGAACCAGCTTAAAATGCTGCAAACCCCCAGCATCCAAAGCCTTGACAGCTTTCCCCCAAGTCTCTGCTGCTCTCCGTAACTTCCAAGACCGAATTAGCAGCGCAATCATGAGAAAAGGAATCGGAGCCTTCTCCAAGCTGTCAAGTGCATTTTGCTGGATGATTAATTGGCAGAGCTCCGGCCAAGCCCTGGGTCCTGCTAAAGGCCATGCCCTTGACTTGCACCTGCCACTGATTGCGGAAAATGGATGTCTTCACTCTTCCCTTTTTTTTCCCTCCCAGTTTTTTTCGGTGCAGCTGTTAAACTGCTTTAAGGAAATCTTATTTATCTCGACCAGAAACTTGAACTTCTTCTCTAATCTCGGGAGGCTGAAATGAACGTAATTCTCTGCCTCAGCCTGGCTTATGGAAGCGACGTTTTAGGATCTTTAGGAAAGCTGTGATAATCGGCCATGATTTCTGTTCCTTGCCTAGGAGCTGGGACGTTCCTGTGCTTCGCGGCCTCCACGCAGCCCCCACGAGGTGCCGGAGCGGGATCTGTCCTCCCCGGGCTCTGCAAAGGGTGAGTGCAGCAGAAAGGGGGGAAAACCAAAATAGAGTGGAATTTTGCCTGTTGGATTCAGCGGAGAAGTGAAGGAAAAGAAGTTTTTACCTTTGCTGTTGGATTTTTTGGCAGAGACCGAGGCAAAAGGGGTGAATCCACTGGCAGGTAGCTCCGGGTTGTTTGGTGTCACAGGGGAGCAATCCGGGGAAGTGGCACTCAGGAAAAGCCCTCAGAGCTCCTCAGGGAAATGCAGTGGCTCCCAAAGGGTGGGCCAGGAGATCCTGGCAGGAAAGGTCTGGGATGGCAGCTCTGAGAGGGAAACGCAGTGATTCCCAAAGGATGGGCCAGGAGATCCTGGCAGAAGAGGTCTGGGATGGCAGCTCTGAGCTGGTGCCAGTGGGATGTGTGCCTGGGTTCAAGCATTCCGGCTCCCTGCTGACATAAACCCAGGGGTGATCCTTTGATCCCCGAGAGGAGGAAGAGGGAAGAGTCATTCCCGGGCTGTTCACTCCTAGGATGTGTCCTGTAGCATTTCTCTGCTCCTGGGAAGCACCCACATTCCTGATCCACCCTCCGAACCCTCGGGAATCACAGAAACCGGGCCTTTAAGAGCTGAGCCTAATATTGCAAGCCTTGCAGTGGATTGGAAGGGCTGGGAACACTCGTGCTCTATAAATAACTCCTCCGTGGAGCCCATCTGCAGCTCCTGTCTTTCCAGGCTCCGGAGGCACGGAGCAGGCAGGCCTGGGAAGTGTGAGCTGCTCATTAGTGGGGAGCTGAGGGGAAGGGCAATTCCTGGGTTCTGGGGGCTCCTCCCCGGGCCTGGGATCACGTGGGGCCAGCAGGTGGGTGACAAACAATGGGACAATGCCACACCAGTCTCTATGTTCAGTGGGAAGGAGCCCTCCAAAGCCAAGGGGGAAAGGCTTTGGGCATCCTTTGAATGGCACTGGGAAGCCATTCCCTGTGTCCTGTCCCCTCAGTCCCTCTGCTGCTCTCCTGGAGCCCCTTTAGGCCCTGCCAGGGGCTCTCCCTGAATCCTTCCCTTCTCCAGGGGAGCATTCCCAGCTCTCCCAGCCCGGCTGTCTGGGTGCCACCACTCCTGTAGATATCCCAAACCCTCTCCACCCTTCCAAGTGTTTGGAAGTCGCTTGGAGCTCCTTTGGGAGAGAAGCCTTTAGCACGGACAGCCCCGAGGTGCGGACGTGCTCCGAGGTGAGCCGGGAGTCGCTCCTGGGAGGAAGGAGCACGTTCCCTCCCGTGCTCACACGTGGGACAAAACAGGAGAGCAAATCCCAGCCACATTCCCGCTGATCCTTTAAAAGCCACTCTCTGCATGCGTTTAACCAGGAAAGCGACATCTGCTGCCCTCAATCCAGGTGTTTTATGTCCCTGTCATTAATTGGAGGGGACATTATGTCATCATACATCAACGAGGAAAGTTGGGTAAAGTGCCACTTATCTCCGGGGCTGTCATTAATCAGCTCCCTTTCATCGGGAGCCCGCGCCGCCTCTGTCAGGGGCTGTGTGACACCTTGGAATGTTTTCCTTCTCCTTTCCAGGTGGCTTGGAATTAACAGCGTGGAAATCTCACACACACACGCGCACCGCGGTCACCGAGGGCCCTGCTCCTCGCTCGGGCTGGGAGGGATTTTAAGGATGGTCTCTGCCGTGGGCGGGGACACCTTCCCCTGGAGCAGGTTGTGCAGCCCGGCCTGGAGCGCTTCCAGGGATGAGCCGTGCCCAAATTCCCTGGGCGGCCCGTGCCAGCCTGGCAGAGGCTGTGCCCTGGCACAGGGGAACGCAGGGAATGTCATTCCCCTGGGACGGGGGAGCGGGGCGGGGATGGAGCAGCCGCGGGGCCGGATCCCATCCCCGAATGCACAGCCCAGCCCTCCGGCGGTGGCATCCGGCACGGCCCCGGGAAGCGCGTGTGGGAAACAGCCCGAACTGATGGGGAATTGCGAGTCAAACAAATTGAGTGTGACAGAAAAAAAGCCGAGCCTTGACTGGATTTGCTTCCCGGGAATGACACGAAGTCAAGTATCTTATTAAGTTCAAGAGAATTACATTTTCCATGCTCCAGCGAGAGACACGGGCCCTTTGGAAAATCATAATGAACGGCTTTCTGCCGCCCTCATTTACATACCTTTGATAAATGGCTGTAACCAGATTAGGGAGATAAAATAACCAGTCTATTAATTACAATGATTATTATTTAATAGAAAATGGGATTCTGGGCGCCGCGGCTGGGAAAAGGGAGGCTTAGCAATGCATTATATGGATGTGGTGGTTTATCTTTAGGAGTAAGATAAGTGTCCGGCTCTTCTGCAATCTGAAGAATATGTTCATTACCTGGGCAAGATTTATAAGTATAATTGAGTGTAATATTTTAAAACTCTTTGCCTTATTTGGTGGACAAGGCCGGGCTGCTGCTTTAATTAAGCTGGGTAAATGCCTTGGTGAAGTTATCAAACAGGGGCCCGTCTGTCCGGGAATTGCTGCCTTACGCGAAAAGTTGGGGAGCTGAAACGATGCCGGTGCTGCCTGAGCTGACAGGGGGGTGTTGGCATCGACTTCCCTCTGGGCATCTCAGGAATGCCTTGTGGAAATCAAAATCAGCGAGGCCAGAAGGCCCAGGCGCTGCTGAGGCCAAACCTCAAACCCTGGGATCAGTTCCGGGCTCCTCACGACAGGAAAGACATGGAGCGTGTCCAGGGAAGGGAACGGGGCTGGGGAAGGGGCTGGAGCCCCAGGAGCGGCTGAGGGAGCTGGGAAAGGGGCTCAGGCTGGAGCAAAGGAGGCTCGGGGGGATCTCCTCGCCCTGGAGATGTCCAGGGAAGGCCCGGACGTGGCACTCAGTGCTCTGGGCTGGTGACAGGGCGAGGATCGGGCACAGCTTGCACTCGATGATCCTGGGAGTTTTTTCCAAGCTCCGTGATCCTGTGATCAGCCGGCCAGCGCGGCCA
>VZTA01025671.1:79404-95702 GCA_013398855.1 Mohoua ochrocephala
GGCTCTGTCCCCGCTCGGGCTGGGCCACCTCCCCCTGTCCCCGCTCGGGCTGGGCCACCTCCCCCTGTCCCCGCTCGGGCTGGGCCACCTCTCCCCGTCCCCTCCTCGCAGCTCTGTCCCCACTCGGGCTGGGCCATGTCCCCCTGTCCCCTCCCCGCAGCTCTGTCCCCGCTCCCCGCTCGGGCTGGGCCACCTCTCCCTGTCCCGCAGCCACGCTCCGGCTGGGCCATGTCCCTCTGTCCCCTCCCCGCGGCTCTGTCGCCGCTCCCCGCCCGCAGCCACGCTCGGGCTGGGCCATGTCCCCCCTCCCGCTCCCCGCGGCTCTGTCCCCGGCTCCCGCGCCGCCGGAGCTGTTGTCACCTTTCCCGGAGCCGGTGTCGTGTCTCACATCTCCTGTTCGCACCCGCAGCATCCATCATCCGCAGCCTGGCTCCGTAACTTCTCCTGGCATCTGTCAGGTCACCCTTTCTTTCGGCGCTTTATTTTCTCAGCAGAACATCCCCCGTGCTGCGAGGGAGCCGCCGATTTATCAACCCCCCGCGAGCCCTGCGTGCCTGGCTTCCCAAGCAGGTCGGGAGCGGTGCGGGAGCGAGCGGGGGCCGCGGCCCCGGCCCTCGGGTGAGCTGACACGCGCTCGTTCTTGGCTTATCTGTCACATCTGCTTTCGGTCACACATCTGGCACAGGACAGCCATCACGGCTATTTCCCAGCTCTCCTGGAGTTCCTGCCTGGCATCCAGCCGGGGCAAGAAGGGTGAGGTCAGGCAGGAACGGCTCCTCTTCGGGGTGCTCCTGCACTTAATCGGAATTGCCATTCACTGACTCTCTGGCCGCTCGGAGCAGCGACAGGAGCGTGGGAATGCCGTGAGATCCGCAGCTGGATGGCAGCTGGAGCCCGCATCACCCCCGGGCTGGGGCTGCTCCTCACAGCAACGCCCGGGAGGGAGCAGAGCCCCAGCCCGGCCGCCCGGAGCCGTGCTCAGGGATTGGGAGCTGCCCCGGAGCGGGAGCCCTGGGTCAGGACCCAGTCCCCACCCAGCTGTGGAGGTCACCCAGCAGCCCCAGTGAGAACAGAGAAGGCTCCGGGGGTAACACCGAGCACTGTCAGGTGTTATTCCCTGCTGTCCACCTGCTAATCCCCCTGGAATTCCGTGGGTCAGGTGATGGAACGGCAGTGAGGATTACCGTGCCAGGAGGATGCTGCCAAGAGGAAAAGATGATGGCAGGATGGGGCTCTGATTCTTTTGAGCCTGAAATAAAATGCATTTTATTCCGTGTCCTTATTTAATACCCGCAGAAATGATACCCACAGGCTGGACCAGCCCGTTTTCCCTTCCACACTCATTCCCACATATGTGGAGGAGACAGTCAGGATAAACTGGAGAGCCATGTGAGGAGCAGCAGAGCAGTCCCCAAGCCCGGCAGGATCTCACCAGGATGGAGTTCCTACATTTGATGGGTTCTGCGGTGGCTGCCCCGAACCCCTAGAAGTGACACCCCTGGTTACGGGTCAGAGAGGCAGCGCTGACCCTCTTCCCCCCCAAACACGTTTCACACGCAGCTTCCAGCCCCAGACATTCCTTCAAGGAATCGCTACTCGGTGCGATATCGAGAGTAGTGGTGGTTAATAATAAACCAGGCAGCACGGAAAGAACAGATTGCAGTGGGAATTACTGTCTTTCCCGAGATTTGAGGGGTTGGGGGGGCTTTTTTGGGTTCGGCGCTGTTGTTTTTAGCTGAGAGATCCCAGCTGGGCCTGAGAATTTGTGTGTGTGGGGAGCTATTTTCCTCCTTGTCTGTGCATCCATTGGGAGGCTTTAGCAGATAACAGCGCTTCCCCTGCCACGGAGTCACACACACAAAAGTCCTGGGAAAAAACCCCTTTGTCCACGTCCTGCTTCCGTGGTAAGGAGAGCTTTCCCCTTAGAAAAGTGGCTCTGGGATAGGCCTCGGCGACGGGAGTTTGAGCAGCTCCGAGAACAGAGAAACAAACTGAGGGCATGCAGGGTCCACCTGTGGTTGAGTAAAAGAAGTCACCATGGGAATCATCCCACAGGCAAAGACAGAACAATTCCAGCATCTCCCGTAGGAATAACGGGGCTCCTCTCACAGCCGTGCGCTGGAAGAGCATCCAGGTACCCGCCACCAGCTCTGCGTTTAAAATCAACAGGAAACCCCTTGCTGCTGCCCACGGGGATGGAAACAGAGGGCAAGTGCGGGGGAGGAGCGTGTGTGTTTATCCAGCGCTTTCGCTAACAAGGAGCGATGCTCTCCGGAGCAGGAGATAAACTGGGAGATGAAATATGGGGCAATAACCGCGCCGGTGCCGTGTTTAACGCGTGCCTCGTTGGGAGCAGATAGGCCATAACATGACAATAATGAAATATAAATGACCTACATAAAAAAAGAGAGATAAAATCAGGTCATTACCGAGGCGTCGGTTCTTTACAAAATAATTGGTAATGACCTTTGATAAAGAAATCACTCGTGGGATATTGCTGACAGCACCGCTTCCGACGGAGGCAGCGGAACGGCCGCCTCTAAATCAGGGCCCGGGCTGCCGGGATGTGCTCGGGGTGCGCTCGGGATGGGCTCGGGATGGGCTCGGGATGGGCTGCGATTCCAGGATTCCTCCTCCGCTGCCCTCCTGGAAGCGGGAGCTCCGGGGGACCCTGGCTGCCTCCCGGCAGCTGGAGGAGGAGCACTGGATGGAAATGACTTCTGATTGCTCCCAGTCTGGCTGAGGGTGCGACAAAAGGCTGCAAATGTCACAGCCGGGATCCCCAGGGGGGTGAAAAACTTGCGAGAAGTCCGAGAAGTCCAGGAGCGGGGAGGAGACGGTGGCAGGAGCTGCCCAGCATCAGGAGCCGCAAGCACCTGCTGGAGGCAACCCCTGGGTGTATCCCCCCCAGCCCGAGCTGTTCCTCAGATTCTAATCCTTGTGCCGATCATCCCAGCTGGAAAACAGGCGGGTAACTGGTGGATTTAAGAGGATCCAGCATCTCCCCGTCCCAGAAGGAAGAGCGGATCCAAAGCACGGAGATCCCACCTGCAGGGAGCAGGGCCTGCACATCCCTGTGTGCCCACAGGATCCCCCAGCTCCCAGCTCTGGCCTGGAGCAGTGTGGGGATCGTGCCCATCGATCCTGACTTTCTGTCGGGAAAGTTCCGCTCAGATGGGGCATTTGGGATTCCCCAGAGGAGGAAACGAGCCGAAAGCGACGGCGCGGACAAGTTCATGCCCAGGGTCCCTGAACTGGCTCGGGGGGCCGGGCTGGGCGGTGAGGCCCCGCTTCCCGCCGGAATTCCCAGCGGAGAGCTCACGAGATGGAAACGTGCCACAGGGCTGAGGAACAGCTGCCGAGCGACGCGGCGCGACAAGATCAGCAGATTTCCTGGAATGGGGTGGTGGAGCAAAAAAAAACCCATCAGAATAGCCCGGACCCTGCCGGAGCCACGTTCCCCAGCACGGAATCTCTCGGCTCGATGTGACAAACCTTGCAGCACACCCACTCCCCTTCCCTTCCCCCAGCCCCGAGGAGGGAAACAAGAGCTTCACACTTTCCCTAATACCAGCTGGTTCATTTATATTGCAGCAGTTTCCCGAGACGGTTCCTGACAGCGATATCCCAAACACGGGGTGAAGCCGCCGCGCTGGGCTGCAGAGCGTTCGCACACAACGAGGAGAAAAAGCCTGGAAAACCCGGCTGGCCCCCCCGGCCAGAGGCCATGAGAGCCCTGTGGAAGCAGCAGGGACTCCTGCTCTGGGGCTCAGAGTTATTGAGGGTGGAAAAGCTTTCCAAGACCTCCAAGCTCAGCCATTCCCGGCACTGCCGAGGCCACCGCTGACCCACGTCCCCAGGTGCCACATCCACGTGGCCTTAAATCCCTGCCGGGATGGGGACTCCAGCCCTGCCTGCTCCAAGGCTTTGTCACTCTTTGGTAGGGAATTGTTCCCTAATAGCACCCTGAACCTCCCCGGGAAGGAGTTTGCGGGGACTTTGCTCACACTGCCTGGTTCTGAAGCTGCCGGGGTGTTTTGGGTGTTTCCCCATGGCTCCGCCCGTGACAGGGAGGTTGGAATGGAATGAGCTTTAAGGTCCCTTCCAACCCAAACCTTGCCATGGTGCTACAGTTTCATGGAACTGTCTGCCCACACAGATGGGCTTTGCCATCTCTGGGGCCGGCCAGGACCTGCAGCCCCCGGGAACAAGGCGGTGGCGGCTCCTTGCCGGGCTCTTGTCCCTCTGTCCTTCCTTTGCCCCTTCCGTTCCCACCTGGATTTGCAGCCTCTGCCGCGCACACGCCTGCACGGGCCCCCGAGGGGCTGCTGAGAACTGGGGAGAGCGTTCCCTTCCCTTCTGGCGGGGGAAGGAGTGCCCTGCCTCGGCCCCGTGGAGGATCCCTGTGGAATTGGTGTCGCAGCCAGACCCGGGGATGGCAAAGCCCCGGGAAAATCGCGATTGCAGATGTGCAGAGCTGCTCGCAGCGCCCGCTTCCACAGGTGAACGAGAGGGAGCGCTCAGCCGCTCCAGGAGCGTTTTCCTGGAGCGATGCAGCTCGTTCATTCCCAGCTTTCCGCGCAGAGCCATGCGGAACGCGGGGTGTGCCTGTTGCTCGGGCAGCTGGGGCAGCTTCGGAGCCGCTGCCGCTGGAGCCGGGCTCGGAAAGGGTTCGTGATGGGCAGTGGGAGCAGCCTCCCCGGGTGCTGTGCCACCCCAGGGGCTGTGCCACCCCAGGGCCTGTGCCACCTCGGGGCCTGTGCCACCTCGGGTGCTGTGCCACCCCAGGGGCTGTGCCACCTCGGGGGCTGTGCCACCCCAGGGCCTGTGCCACCTCGGGGCCTGTGCCACCCCGGGTGCTGTGCCACCCCAGGGGCTGTGCCAAGGGCATCCCGAGCTCCGGAGAGCGGCCCCAGGCAGCGTGGGACCCAGGGAAAGGAGAAGAGCCGCACCCGGCTTTGGCCGAAAACGAATGGAAATGGGCAAATTAGAGGTGCACAGAAATCCTTACTGGGAAAATCCCCCCTTTTAAAAATACTTCATTTTGGAGCAATTTTCAGGATCAGGTGGGGTTTTTTAGGGATTTAGGAGCACTCCAGCCTAACACTTCTGGAAACACCCCTCTGAAAACAAGCCAGCTCCAGAGGGATTAAACACCCAAATATTGCTGCTCGTTTTTAATGCCGCCATAATTTAAAAATCTTGTCCTATTTTCCATTTCATTCTTAGCTCTTTTCCAATGGAAAACATAATTTTGAAGTCTAAATTATTTTATTCTAGTCCCCAAGCTCCATCTGGAAATGAGGAAGCCCAGGATTTTCGTGATCCTCCACTCTGAGTGCCTAAAACAGGGAAGGGGAGGAAGGATCGGTCCCATTTCCTTGTTAAAGTGAGGGGGGAAATAAATGGAAAAGCAGGTGCTTTAAAATTTTCCAAGGCGCAACCTAAACGACGAAACGCAGGAGCATTTCATTGTTTGAGTTTGGAATAAAAGACAGATAATTAGGAAATTGGGAGTCTATTAATTTCCCAAATTTACTCAGGCACGAAGCACTGAGCTCTGGTGATATTTGCTTACCTCGTCATTATGCAAAAATATATTAGCTAATTATTTTGACTAATGCAATTAAGATATGCATATTTAGCATAAACTCCACAATAGAAACGTTCCAGTCAGCAGTTGCCGGGTTGCACTCGTGGGCAGCGGAGAGGGAAAAGGCTCCGTGCGGGCTCCCATGGCAAACAGGAACGTTGCTCCTGCTCTGCCACGGGGATTCATCGGCTCCCCGGCACAGGAGGTGCCGCAGAGGCTGTGCCGGGATTCCCGAAATCCCTGCCGGGCAGGGATTCTCCCCCGGACACGTTTGGGACACTCAGGGCCTCCTTTGATGGAATCATGGAATGCTTTAGGCTGGATCCTAAGGATCTCTGGGCCCGCTGTGCCAGGGCCTGCCCACCTTCCCAGTATCCCCCCCATCCCTGCCCTCTGGCACTGCGAAGCCATTCCCTGTGTCCCATCCCTCCATGCCTTGTCCCCAGTCCCTCTCCAGCTCTCCTGGAGCCCCTTCAGGCCCTGCCAGGGGCTCTGAGCTCTCCCTGGAGCCTTCCTTTCTCCCAGGGCCGTGCCATGTGCCGAGCACTGGGGTGGGAAGCTCCAGAGCCGGCACGCGGAGCCGGGGCGGGTGAGGAGACGCAGGAGGGCTGGGAAATTTCCTCTGCTCTGCAGGGATTGCGTGAGGAGCAAGAGGCTTCTGGAGCACGGGGGAGGAATCGCGCCTGGTTTTCTTTGCCTCTTCCAGTAGAGGCTGATGGAAAATCCAGGGATTTTTCAGTGCCTGGCAGGCTTGTGTGGTCCAGATGTGACCACTGGGATTGGGGAGTGAATCTCCCAGGCTTTCACCGAGCGACACCGCGAGGAGCTCCAGGGCCATGAGGAGAGCCCAGCGCGGAGAGCTGGGAACCTTTGGGTGGCTCCCCGAGCCGCAGCTCCAGCTCTGCCGAGCGCTGGCTGTGCTTCCAGCGGAGCCGGTTTGGCTAATTCCTCCGGAGCCATGTGGGCTGTCAAATGGCTTCTGCTGTATTTTGTTGCCCTTTCAAATATTTCTCTGAGAGTGGGATGTACCATCTGCTGGCCAATCTGGCTGTGTCTGCAACAGCGCGGCTCCCAGCGCCGCGCCCATGGGCGCTCGGCACCCAGCCGGCACCCTCCGACACCCTCCGACACCCTCCGACACCCTCCAGCAGCCTCCAGCAGCCTCCAACACCCTCCAGCAGCCTCCAGCACCCTCCAACACCCTCCAACACCCTCCAAAACCCTCCAACACCCAGCAGAACCAGCCACAGCATCTACCTGGCACCCGCCCACAGCACCCACGCAGCTCCCAGCAGCGGCTGGAACAGCCGACCTTTAAAGGTCCCTCTCGACCCAAACTATTCGGTGGAGTGGCTGCCCCGTGCCCGGAAGCGTTCGAGGCCGGGTTGGATGCGGCCCTGAGCAGCCTGGAGGAGCCCAGGGCAGGGGTTTTGGAGCTGGGTGACCTCTGGGTCCCTTCCAGCCCAAAGCATTCCCGATTCCACACCCGGGGGACAAGGAGCCCTTCCACTGCCACCCCCAGGGGGCTGCGGCACGCTGCTGGTGTTCCCTCCATCCTGAGGGCTGAGGGCCGTTCTGGAGCCACACCACCAAGTTTTAAAGCTCTTTCCCTGCCTTTCTGTGGATTCCTTTTTCCACCTCGCACATTCGCAGCTCCTGCTGACTCCACACCGCTCCCTCTTCCCAGCACGCCGCCAGACAGGTTAGAGAAGGCGGATTAGACATTGCTGACGGTGCCGAGAAATCCTCATTTCTACCCTGCCGTGGCAAGAACAGGATGGTCTTAGGGAAATCACTCCAGTAATTCCCTGGGGATTGGTCTGGGCTTTGTTACCCAAAGCAAAAGGCTCAAGGATCAGGAGGGGGAAGCAATAATATCAACACTCGTCTCCCAACGTGCCCGAGCGAGGCACCGGGGAAATAATCTCCTTAAGCGTGGCCGAGCCTCTTCCTCTGCATGTGCACACCCCTGAGGAACGCCTACACCTGGGAGTAAGGTGTGGGTAGCACCCTGCACACACCAGGCACCCTCAGAGCGCCTCGAGGTTTGGTCCCAGCGGTGTCACCTCAGCCTCGCTCCCTTTTCACCCCCAAACCTGTTCTTTATGGAAAGCATCGCGTCAAACTCAACAGGTTTAACTCTGTTTAACTCTGAGAATTCCTGGTGACTCCAGGCTTCTTTTCCCCTCTAAGAGTTTTCAGCAGCACGTTACCGTGCAGTTTGGTGGCTTGGGAGTACGTGGTGCTGGGGGAAGTGTTTCAGACAGAGCTGAAGGGATTCGGGAATGCGCTTGCGGGTGGGATTGCCTCCCCGGCAGCTCCCAAACTCAAGGCACGAGGAGCAGATCCAAGAATGGGAATTGTCTGATGGCTGCGGGGTCTGCCCCTCCTTGGCTAGATTTTCATCTTATCTGGATTTAGGGAAGTTTTGGGCTGTGGTGATAGAAAACTTAAAAAAGCAGGAGTTTGTAAGATCAAGGCGTGCCCCAGGAAACCCCTGGGTGCCCAAGATCCCAGCACATCCCAGCTGCTGCTCAGGGTTGCCCCTCCAAAGGCGGTGATTTTATCTGCCCCTCCCAGCGCTTCACCTTTATTCCTGATTATTTTAGAGACGCTTAACAAGTGTGATGGGAACAGCTTTGGGGGCAGATTATTCCGGCAACGGCTGGAATGCAAATCCCATTAGGTTCCGCCGGAGCCGTGGCCACACATCTGACAGGGATATCTGCAGCCCATCTCGCCCCGCTCGGCTCCTGAAGGGATCTCTGCTCCCCGGGAAGCTGCAGTGAAACTTAATCGGGAATTACATCCTCTAAATACCCGCGGAGGAGAGAGTGGACTTTTCAAACCCAAAGCCCTTAATCTTCTTAGGTAATGAGGGGAAAGGCAACGGAGATGGCGATGGAACTCTCCGAGGGGGAACCGGGAGCTCCGGCGATTGGGGGCTGCAGGAAAGCTCCGGCCCTTCCTCTGTTTATCCCACTCTGCCCTTCGTTACCATTCCCAAACTGCTTTTAACTCCCCCCTACACAGCCTGAAAGGAGAAAAGCAGCTCCCAGCAGCCGGCAGAGAAGGCCTTTCCCTGCCTTTTTTCCCTTTAATTGACTCCACAAGGAGCGGAGCAGGGAGGAGCCCTCGGCAGTGTCGGGGCAGGGCAGCAGGTGGATCCCGTGCAGTCGCAGCGCTGCCGCCGGATCCCACGGGGCATCCCAGGGATGCTCCGGGTTAAGGAGCGGCCGGCGGGTCTCCGGCACGGAGAGGGTGTTGGGGCAGGGCCAGGTGGGACTCCTGGAGCTCCCAGGGAGAAATCCTGAGGGCAAAGATGCTCCGTGACTCGAACTTAGTGCTCGCCGGGAGCTTGTGATGCCGGAGGAGGGGCTTGGTGGGCCTCGGACTCAGAGAGCGCAGCTCCCAAATCACAGGAGCAGCGCCTCCAGTGCCTCCCGCCTGATGAGATCCCGCCTTTAGTGGGCTGATGATTAAGAAATAATCTAATGGTTAAGAAATAATCCAATGGTTAAGAAATAATCCGATGATTAAGAAATAATCTAATGCTTAAGATCACCCTTGCACTGATGCAGCGCGAGCTGCAGAGAATTCCACAGGGAATCATCTTGCAGGGGTGGGGAACCCGCAGCCTTTCCGCTTGATCGTGGATGGGGGGGAAAAAGGTTCAGCAAAAAAAAAAACAAAAAGCAAAGCAAACTTCAGCTGTGCCTGGCTGGGAACACTGCAGAGGACACAGCTTCAAGTAATGATTATTTTTATTTCGGAAGACATTATCCGAGGGCCTGTTTCCAAGGAAAGCAATCTGGGTTGTGTCTGGGCTGAGCACACGATGTCATCCCGCTGCAAAACCAGCAGACACGGGAACCGGGATGGCCGAACGGGAATGTCATGTGGGGGACACATGGAGCGAGCCTCGCCCGGGGAAGGGCTCAGCTGGAGAACAGGCTCCGGCCTGGGCACGGCCCCGGGAGAGGCTGTGCAGCGCCTGGAGCCCGGCCAGGGAGAGCGGCGAGGAGCATCCGACACGGAAAACATGCCCTGAGAGGGGAGAGGGAAAGAGCTGGGCTTGTTTAGTCTGGGAAAAGGTGGGAGAGGGAAATGTGCTCTTCCACCTGAGAGGTGGAGGCTGCGGCAGAGAGGGAGCGCTGGATCCTCCCGTGGCCGCAAACACGGGACAAGGTCCTGGCCACACCTAAAATTAGGGGTGTTGCATAGGAATCGATGGATTTGTTATCCAACAAAAGAACAAACACCATTTCTTGGTGTTTTCCCCTGTTTCCATCCCCATGACTGAGCGGGAGAGGCGTGCTGGCACGGAGCTGGAGCACGGAGCAGGATAATCTCTCCCTGCCGCCCCTGCTCTGCAGAAAACCTGCAGGAGCGAGCAGAACTGCGGAAGGTCGGATGCCAGGACAGCTGCCCCCGGGGAGGGAGGAATCCGTGACCTTGCTGAGCAAAGCCGCCGTCAGCGCTTCCAGCCCGGCCGGGAGGAGGGCGCGGAGCAGGCGGGATACCTGCGGCTCCCCGGGAACAGTGGGAATCACAGCATTTCTGGGAGCTCGCAGGGCAGAGAGGGCTGTCCGTGGCCGCTGGAGAGCCGGAGTCACTCCCAGCACCGGCCCAGCCGGCCGAGGGTGGGGGTCCCTACGACGCTCGGAAAGAAAGGAAGAAGCCAAAGGAGTTCGGGGTTTGGGAGACCCGTTTTCATCAGGGTTGCCATCGCAATTTTGCCTAATTAGTCTCCAATAATTAATGCTGCGAGTGCAACGGAGATGGAATCAGACAAAATGCTGGTGAGGAAGCCCCATGGAAGCCATCCATCTTTGGATAGTAATGATTATGTTCTTTTTTATTATTAAAGATCCCATTAGAAAGAATTTATGATTTTTCCCCTTTGTGAGAGAAATAATCAACATTCCGTTGGCTGCTCCCGGTTTTGGTGCGGAGCAGCCGCGGATCCGTAATTAGCCACAGTTAAAAAGAGATTTTGCCTGAATGGCTTTTGGGGAACATTACATCCAAATTACAGCCCCGCCGATTTATTTCCAGGGAAAATACGCTCCCAATAAATAACTCAAATCCAGTTGGTTTGAAAAAACATTTAGATCCAGAAGAAAACAGGCAGGGAAGGAGAATGAGGGCGCCGAGGGGCCGGAAAGCCGCCGGGGAGAGGGCTGTGCCGGCGGGTGAATGCAGAGTTCTCCGCAGCTTCCACACAGAAAGCGCACCATGGGCAGTGCTGCCAGTCCCTGGAAAGGAGCCATGGGGACGACGAGGAAAGCCGAGGAGCAGCTACGTGAGCCAGCTCTGGAATCTCCCAGCCGTGGAAATCTCGAGGCAGCCCGGCCACTGTGCTCCTGTCTGCTGGATAAGCTCCTCCCGGGAGAGGAGCCGGCCTGCTCCCACTGCTCCCGGGCGTGGAGAGCGGTCCCAGCGAGGAGCTCTCTGTGGAGAGCAAGAGGAGAAGTGCTTCCAAACAGGGAGAGGGAACAGCTCGATGCTCAGGGTGACCTCTCTCAGAGCAAGGAGATCCATGCTCCCACCATGAGGAGGGCACGTTCCAGCCCAGCCGGGGCCTCCCGGGCACTCCCAGATCCGCCACTGCTCCGTGCCTTCCCTGAGCCATTCCTCAGCGGAACGCAGCGGCCTTCGGGGCCCTTCCAGCCCAAAGCATTCCATGGTTTCAAGGCCAGCAGAAAGGAGCAGCCCCCGGCACAGCTCCGGCGCTTCCGTGGGGAGGCAGCTCTGAGGACTCCACGTCTCCACAGGGCCGTTCCCAGGTTCCCAGACGCATTCCCAAGGTGTCGGGAACGGTCCCGGCTTTGTCCCGTTATAAACAGCACGTTCCGCCGGGATCGTGTTCCAGCTCAAGGTGCGGGTTCATACCTTCCATGGGTGCCATCGCCGCAGCTGCGCTTGGAAGTGCCTTTAATGGGAAGCCATTACAAGAGGAAGTCATTTGGAGATCATTCCCATGCTGGGAAATTTTGTTTCCGGAGCCATTTAATGCAAATTTCAGTCTTTGCTTGTTGGGAGTTGATGAATTCCAACGGCGCTCGCCTCGAGTGAAAAGATCCGAGTTTTATGCCGTCGGATTCGCTGCGGATCTTAAAAACAATGCCTGCACAACTTCCATTTAATGTGGGAATTCAGCTTTTAATTTCCAGCCCACAGTGATGTGCAGCCCGGAGTTTGGCAGGCAGCTTAATTCCGTATCCAGGAAGGATGTAGCAGGGAGCCTTTTCCATCCCGAATCAAATGGAATTGGTGATTTGCATGCACCTTTGGAGTCAAAATCAAACATTTGCCCTGGCTTGGCCCTCGTTTAATTAAAATGATGAGAACGCGCGATAGGCTTTTGGTCTGAGGCAAAAAGGATGCACAGCCCTGAAATTTGGAACAAACATAAAAAAAATTGCGAAAGGCATGGTTGGAAGTGATAAGAAATGCCAAGACTATGTATTACATGGGATCACGGGATGAAAATAGAAAATATCCTTAAAAAAATCCAGGCGTGCTGTGAAACTGTTGTAGGAAGGGCTGGATTGGATTACTGGCTTTCTGGATAATGTCCCTGCACCCAGCACCGGCCAGGCTCGTCACCCGGGCCGAGGGGGCCAGGAGAGGGAAGGCAACGGGAATTTTCTCTTGGATGCGGGCTGGAAGAACTGGTGGGTTCTATTTGCATTTGTGAGCACGGATTCATTTCTTTAATTGGGAGTTTAATGCATTTGGAATGAGTTGAGAGGCGAGGAAAACAACTGCTCGCTCCCAGGGAGCACCACCCATCTCGGGAGCCGAGCGCTCCCTCTCCGCTGTTCCCATCCCTTCTGGCTCCGGCGATTTGGGCCTGCAGAATTTCAGGTGAACAGGCTTCTGTCAGCACTGGAGCCCCGAGTTTGCCTTTCAAAGCACGGAATGAGGAGCAGGGGCACGTCCCAGCCCTGTCCCAGTGCAGGAACTGCAGGATGAAGGATTTAACCCGTGCCTGCTTCCCCCAGCCCACCCGGGCCCGTTTGCCGCCGTCCTCTGGAGCCACCACTTGTGCTCAGGTTGAAGCACAAGCAGGGAAGGGGTGGAAAGTTTGAAGAACACATTTCCCCCCCCCAAAAAAAACCCCACTTTATTTTAAAAACTGTAATTTCAAAGGGCCCTTAAAAGAGCTGATTGAAATAGAGGGGTTTTTTTCCCCAAGACCAAATCACCACTTGAACAGCCGAGCTATTTTTAGCCCCAAAGCTTTGCACTTTTAAGTTGCTTGTTTGATACCAGTAAAATAAAGAACAAAGGAGGAATTCATCCGACCCCATTTAACCCTCCAGAATGTGGGGTCTGCTTTAGCCTGGCCACGTGGGAGGTTTCGGAGCCATGGGAAGGACGCTGGCTCCTCCAGGACGTCCATCCCACCTGCCCCAGGCACGGCCCGGAGGTGTGGCAATGCTGCTCTGGGTTCGAAGGGTCATTTTCACAGCCCCCATCCCAACTCCCCGGCAGCTCCAGAGGGGAGAATTCCTCCCCATGTGAATTCTCCCCTTGGGAAGAGCCCCACGCTGGGTCTCCAGCAGCCCATCCCGTTTCCTACAGCACCACAAGAGCCGACTGTGGTTTAATTTGTAAATACTTTGATGTCTGGGGACTTGGCTCTTGTACAGTCCTGAACTTGCCGCAGGAGGGAACAGTTTCCAGGACTTTTAACTTGACTCGATTTCCCACTATTCTTCATCTCGAGGGGGGAGCGCTCACTCCCCACCCAAGCGGGATTTTCTGCTGCTCTTGGGTTTGCCGCTGTTGCCGGAGTCACGCGAGGCTCCGCTCCTGCAGCCCAGCCCGCGCGTCTGCTTCGGGAGGGACTGGTGGGAATGGGAACACCAGGGGCCAGGCAGCACAGCTCCAGGTGGTTTGGGGAGGGGAGGAAGGAGAGAGATGCAAAGTGGCTGAGCCGGACTGGGAACTGGGACTGGGGGGCTTTGTCCCACTGGGGCCATCCCCGCCCTTCGTGCAGCGTCTGAAGGAAGGGGGGAGCGTCAGAAAACTTCCTTTTCCCTTAAACTGCAGCAATATTCCCAGGGGAGCCGTTTTGCCACCTTCCCCTGTTCTATCCCGGGGTGTCACCTTGAAAGCGAGCCAGTCCTCAGTCTTTTCCTGGTTTCAGTGCCTGGCTGCTCCCAAACCGCCTCATGCTCATGGATAAATCTGAGGGATTCGCTAACGAGGGTGACCTGGTGCGAGGACAAAGCCCAGCACAGAGGGAACTGGGGCTCTGCCCACAGAGGGAACCAGGGCTGGCAGGAGCTGCTGCCGTCCCCAGGGGCAGCTCCGAGCAGGACGGGAGGGCAACCGGGCCAGGCAGTTCTGTGCCCGGCGGTCATGGATCCCAGGCCAGGATAATCATGGATCCCAGGCCAGGATAAAGCCCCTTTTAAGCTGCCAGGATGCAGCACATCCATAACACACCGGGCGGCTCCGCTGCCATCCCGCCGGGCTTTCAGGGCTGTCAGGAGCGTCCTGACCCTTCGGGAGAGGTGCCTCAGGTACCGTGGGCTGCCCAGGGAGCTCCGTGCCGGGGTCAGCGGGAGCCGGGGCCGCACATCCATCCATCCATCCATCCACCCAGCCATCCATCCCTGGCCGGGGAGACGCCGGCTGCAGCCTCCAGGCGCTCCCCGCTTTGCGCCAGGCCGGCCCTAATGCGCTTTGCCGGGGAGCCGCGGCCCCCCCTCGCTGTTCTGGTTTGGTGCCCGGAACATCTGGTCACCCTATAGCCTTTTTTTAATCCAATCGCGCCGCTCCCTCGGCGCGTTCCCGGCTGCCAGCAGCTGAGCCGCGGCTGCTGGCACCGCGCAGCCAGCGAGGCATCCGCCGGCTCCGGGCGCTGCCGGGGGCTCGGCCGGCCCCGACTCCTCATCCCGCCCGCTCGGCAGCGCTTGTTCCCCATTGATACACGAGACTGGGCTCTGCTGGAGGGAAGGGGGCGTGGGGGACACCGCAGCGGGGCTTCAGGGCTAAGCCGTGTGCCCGGGGCAGCCCGGTGGGGACAGACCCCGGGAACGGCCTCTGCCTGCCGGGGGCAGGGACTGGGCACGGCCCCCGGTTCCTTTTCCTCTAGGAACTCCCGGCAAGGATGGATCCTCGCCCTGGCAGTGCCACCTGAGCCTGTCCCACCGCGGCTCGGCCGTGTCCGGAGCTTTGGCCTTTGCCGCTCTGCTGGGGTCACTCCTGAGGTGGCGCTGACCCCACCCGGGGCGAGCAGAGCCTGCGGGGAGCCCGGGGAAGCTCCGGGAAGGAACCGAGGGGCAAGCTGAGCCTAAAGCCTGAGCGAGGGACTCTGGAGCCCCCTGCCCCGGCTGCTGGTGACACAGGGGGTGACACTGGGACCCCCAAGGCTGTTCCCTTTCCTTGTGTCAGTCTGGAGGGGGGAACTGGCACCGTGAGTGTCCTCCCGGCAGGAGCCCAGCCCTACCACTAAGCCCTGCCTCGCCAGAGGGGTGCAGGAGGTGCTGCCCTGGCATTTCGGGGGGTTATGGACAGGCACAGCCCCCGCTGGCTCTGTCTGGGGCTCCTCCGGCGCTGCCACCACAGGAGCCTCGCTGCCTGCAGTCAGCACACGCTACGGTAGCCAGACTTTCCCTCTCTCTCGTGGATTCCCTGCAAATCCATTTAAAATGTTGCTATAATGTCAAAAGAGACCCTTAGGACCATCAGATTTCAGAGGCCTGACTTAAAAAAAATAAAGCCCAAGGTCCTCAGCACATGATGGAACGAAAAGAGTTGGGGCTGGAATGGGGATAAATCCCTCTCCAGCACAGCACCAAAACGGCTCCAGGGCACAGACAACCCGGCCAGGTGCCTCTGTGGGGTCATTCCAAGGGAGCAGGGCCACCAGGGCCACCCCAAAGGACCCCACCCCAGCCACTCGAGGCCACCCCGAGGGATGTGGGTGTCACTGTCCCTTGGCAGCCCCAGGTCACATCCACCCCGCTGCTGCAGTGGGAGCGGGGCCGTCTCAGCAGCTCACAGAGCGCGTGTTTGGGTTAGCGAGACTCTCGGTATCAGCAGAAATCCTAACATTTCCCAAGCCCTGCGGAACCAGCCGCTGTTTTTTTCCCCGGTACCTCAGCCATGACATAAGCGCTCCAAGATGTTCACCAAAGGATTACACATCGCAGTGTGGGCTATCAGTCTGGCAAGGAGCAGCGCGAGCTCTGGTATTTGCGAGTGATATTTGAAATCCTAACCCCAGAAGAAAATCGGCAGGCAATAACATCCTGTTTTCCGCCGAGAGCGTCCCGCTTTTCCCCAGCAGTGGGAAAAGGCTGCTCCTCATTCCTTAGCACGGCATGTAATACCCTCGGCTTCACGCCGCGCTCCGAGCCCCCAGCAAATATTTCTCCGACGACATCACCGCATGGAAAGCGTTTTGCACATCTCAAGCCTTCCCACCGCCTTGTTTTGGGGACTGAACACAACCTGCCGGAGCGGCGCCGAGCCGTGAGGGACAGCTGAGCCGGTGGCCTTCCACCGGGCGCTTTCAGTGGGGATTTGGGGAAGAAATGTTCCCCGTGCAGGTGGGGAGGCGCTGGCACAGGGTGCCCAGAGGAGCCGCGGCTGCCCCTGGATCGCCGGCGGTGTCCCAGGGCGGGCGGGACGGGGCTGGGAGCAGCCCGGGACGGTGGAAGGCGCTCTGGGGTCCCGTCCC
>VZTA01025671.1:96277-107764 GCA_013398855.1 Mohoua ochrocephala
GGTTATTCCAACTTGCCCTGGAACAATTCCAGGGATGGGGCAGCCGCAGCTGCTCTGGGCAACCTGTGCCAGGGCCTCACCGCCCTCGCAGCCAGGAACTGCTTCCCAATATCCCATCTAGCCCTGCCCTCTGTCAGCGGGAATCCATTCCCGCTTGTCCTGGCATTCCCTGCCTTTTCCAAAGTCCCTCTCCAGCTCCCCTGGAGCCCCTTTAGGCCCTGGAAGGGGTCCCAAAGCCTCACTGGGGAGCTGCCACATCCCCCATCCGGGGCGCTCTGGAGAGGGGAGCATCGGCCCTCTGAGACTGGAATGAAATATATGACAGATGGCTTAAAAAAACCTAAAAAAGCAATTATCAAAGGGGAAGGGTTTGGAACATGTCCTTTGAAATCCAAATTTGTTTAGCATTTTTAGCAGCTGAAATAATTTTCGGAGCATCTGATGAGAGCTTTGAGTGCTTCCTTCCCTCCTCTCCCTCGCCAAGCCATCCGTTCGAAGGCTGCCACTGGCACAGCGAGTTCCCTGCTTCATTGCTGTTGGAATTTTTCATTGGGGAATGGTGGAATGAGGGGATGAACTGCGATATTCCCGGCTGAATGTCCTTTTGAAATGTTCCGTGGCTTTGCAGAGGATGGAAGAACCGTACTCTGTGAGTCTTCAAACGTAACTACACGGGAATGTGTCTCATTATAGCTTCCCTCCCTTCCTCACTTTCTTCTGTTCTCCTGTTCTCCCTCCGCCAAAAAAATGGGAATCAATCATCTACCTTGTCCATTATCCATAGGAAGCACCAGATCCCTGGAAAAATAAATAAAATCCCATACCCGAGGGGTGAGGAAGCACCTGTTTATCCCAGGCAGCTGCTCAAGTGTCCTGGTGTTTGAAACTGCTCCAAAACACTGCAGCTTCCCCGGGGAACGTGGATCATGGGGAGTTAATTGGTGTGTGGCCCCAAACAGCTCCCATCGAGCAGATCCAGGCCATGGAGCGGTTTTCCAGCCTCCCCACATAACCCAGCCCCGGGCCGGAGCAATTCCCTGTCCCGCCTGCTGCCCATGGGCACCCGAAGGGTGCAGCCTGGCTCCGCACGCTGGGAACCTCTGGAGATGCCTCGCGTCCAATGGGATGAGTCTCAGAAAAGAGGATAACAAGGCCCTGAAGGAGATTAAAGTTCGCTCCTTCTGGTGTGAATCTGGAGGACAAACACCCTCTAATCCCGCTCCAAAGGGGAGATCCAAGGCCTTTAAGTCTCTTAAGCCGCGTTCGTTTGGGCTCAGCCGGGAGCTGCCCTCCGGCACTGCAGCTCCTTCCCGCTGCCAGGCCGGGGGGACAGCGGGGGCTTCGTGCCAGGAAAGGGGCACATCCCAGCAAGGGGGGGGCTATAAACCCCCAAATCCAGGTTTTTCCCTGGTTTCAAGTCAGTGGGACGGCAGCAAGGCCCTGCGCTTGCTTTGCTTAAGGGTCTCTCCATCTCCAGGGATTCCCAAACCAGAGCTGCACTTAGAATCCAGCATCGTCCCTAGAAAAGCTGAGCACAGCCTTGGAGCAACTTCCCGGGTCTGAGATTGTTTTCTTCTTTCATTAGGCCTCTGATGGAGGCAAATCCCGGGTTTCCTAGGATGGAGCTGTGAAATAAAGCTGATTTAATCAAGGACACTCAGTCAGGAATGCGGAGTGGGAAGTGTGGGGGCGAGTTTGGGAACACGCTAGATCTTTGTGGATTTGGGGGGTGACCGAGCTGTGACTCACCCCGGGGGCATGAGGTTCTCATTCAAAGTTTTCATGCCTGTTCCCAGGATTTCCACCAGAAATTCCACAGCTTTCACCCCCCAGAGACTCCTGAGGTGCAGTGAGCATCACGCAAAGATCCCTCCCTGTCCCGGGGTCTCCTGGAAACGCTCCCAGATGGGCTGGAAAAGCAGCAGCTTTCCTCTGGAAGAGGAACCAGCGGGCTGCAAATTGGGGCGCCCGGTGAGCGAGCGGGAAGGCGCTGCCAGGTGCGCGGCTTCCTCCCCGGAACAGGGACACATCGGGCTGGAAAACGACCGCGGGAAGGGAGCAAATCGGCGGGATGGAGGCGCTGCCAGCGAGCGGGGCTGAGCGAGCGCGGGGAGCCGGAGCGTGCTTAATGTAATTACACATCGGCTCCTTGTGCCGCGCGAGCAGGCGAGGCAGCACTAATCCCCCATCCGATACCTGCAGGGAGGCCGATCGGCAGCAGCTGCTCGGACAACGAGGAGCGAACCGCACGCGCTCCGGTTCCGCGCCGGTCACGGGCATTAAATAGCGCTGCTCCGCGAGGAACCACCGGGCTTCCTCCCAGAAATCCCGCTGCCAGCTCCCTTATCAGGTGGCCGGTGCTGGAGAGGACTTCTCCCTCACTCTAAAGTCATCCCGGGTTTGGCTCGGAGGACAAAGCCTCGATGCTCTTGATGCGAGGGGGAGTTTGGGGATTTGGGACGATCCTGGACAGAGCGCCTCCGCCCTGGGATTGCCCCGGGAATGCCCTGCTCCGTGGCTGGGAGGGCGTTTCCCTGCCAGCCCCGGCGGAGCGCGTTTAATTCCAGAGCCTCTAAGCTCTTTACCGCCTCATTACAGTGCTTTAATAACCTGTGTTTTATTTACACCTCATTCCCAGGTGTGGGACGCTTATCCTCACCTTCCAGGGAGTCCTCGGGATGGCTCCCGGGGTATCATCCTCACCTCCCAGGGAATCCTCGGGATGGCTCCCGGGGTATCATCCTCACCTCCCAGGGAATCCTCGGGATGGCTCCCGGGGTATCCCAGCGCGCGCCTGTCCCGTGGCTGCTCCCACTTCCCGGCTTTGCCTGTCCATGAGGGAAACGGTAGAAAAGCACAATATTTGCACGTGTCCACCTAANAAGGGAATCCTCGGGATGGCTCCCAGGGTATCATCCTCACCTCCCAGGGAATCCTCGGGATGGCTCCAGGGGTATCATCCTCACCTCCCAGGGAATCCTCGGGATGGCTCCCGGGGTATCATCCTCACCTCCCAGGGAATCCTCGGGATGGCTCCCGGGGTATCCCAGCGCGCGCCTGTCCCGTGGCTGCTCCCACTTCCCGGCTTTGCCTGTCCATGAGGGAAACGGTAGAAAAGCACAATATTTGCACGTGTCCACCTAAAGCCAGCTTTCCCAAAGGCTCTTCCATGGATAACGCGCTCCCGGGAGCCCAGTTTGGAAAGCACAGGGGGCGTTTGGGAGCTTTTGAGCCCCCCCCCCAAAAAAATCAGTGGCCCTTTAAAATACGGATTTATCAGGTATGGCACAGCCTCCCCCAGGACACGCTGCTCCGGCCAGCAGCTTCCTGGGAAGCCAACCTGCCTGGGAAGATTGTCCAAAGGGTTTTCGATGCCTGGGCTTGTTCCAGATGGAGGACTCTGGGCGAGCAGCAGCTCGAACCACATCGTTTGGAATTCGTAAAATTATGGTGTATGGAGGGATAATAAGGTGTCTCTATATATTTATATGTAATGCTATCAATATTAGAAAGTTATATCGATTAAAATAGGATGTATGATGAAATTATATTTATTATAACATTATTAAATATTTATTTTTCCCCCGGTATAGGTCAGGGAAGCATCAATCCCGGCGGAGTTTGGTTTTCAGCAGGGATCTGATCGATTCAGCCAAAGCCAGACCGAGCCACGGCCGCAGAAACAATCACGAGGGAATGATTTCCCAACTCCTGGCCGATGGACGTGGTGCCATGTGTGTCCTGCTTTCAGGAATTAATGTCTTCCCTCCTCAGCCACCCACTGCTGCTCGCTGTATTAATGACATTCTGGACACCGTTCCCGAGGGCAGCGAGGGAGGGGAAATCTGGCTCCTGTCTGCACGGCAGCGATCCCGAGGCTCAGGCCTGGCTTCTCCTCAAGCTGGGCTGAACATGAACAGCATTCATGTGTGCTGCTAGTAAGGAATCAGGTAAGGCTCTGCTTTCCCGGGATCATGGAATGCCAGATGATTTGGGTTAGAAGGGGTTTTAAGTGGATCACTCAGTGCCTCCCTGGACACTTCCACTGTCCCAGGCTGCTCCAAGCCCCATCCAGCCTGGCCTTGGACACTGCCAGGGATCCCGGGGCAGCCACAGCTGCTCTGGGCACCCCGAAGCAGATCCCATGGGATCCAGGGTGGGCCCCCTCTGGAAATGACACCTCCACCTGTACTTTACACACTGGAACCACCGTGACTCCCCAGCCCCAACATTCCCGCTCAAATAATGATTCCCATTAAAGCAGCGACAGCGCTGCTGGATAATGTGCGGAGGATAAAGGAGGCATTTAGAGGATGGAAAACTAATTGGTTTAGGAATCAAATTTGAAAAATGCAGCATCTTCCTGGAGCAGTGGGAGTGCAAACCCTCCGCCTTTAATGAGCTGCCTCCAAAGGAGGCGGATGTGTCATATTTCTCGGGATGAGCTTGCATTAGGAAGCTGCTGAGATGGGAATAGTCATTACCTGCTTCCCACAAAGCCATTGGCTCCTCCGGAGTGAGGGACGCGGTGCCGGGGCTCGGGGAGGGCGTGGTGCGAGCGGGGCCTGCAGCAGCCAGCGCCGCGTGCAGGTGCTGCAATGACTCCTCAGGAGCTGCCCACGATGGATATTAAAGGAATTTGGGAACCTCTCGCTCCTGATGGCTCCGATCACATTCCTAACGAGGCTCATTTGCTGGGGCAAACATCTTTCCCTCATTATTCCTCTGGAATTCTGCGTGCGCGCCACGGCTGCGGGGGGAGCGCGGCTGCCGTGCACGCACGGGGTGACATCCACACCGGGATACCGGGATGTGCCGGTGGGAGCAGCCAGCCCAGCCCTTGGGAAGGGAGCTGGGAGCCACAGCCACGCGCCGTAGGATCCATTTACGTGGGAACAGGTTCCATCGGGATCCTGCCTGTGGGTTGTCTTATCTCTCCTTACCCAAAGCCCTGGGAAACCAGGTCAAGCCTGCACAATGCACCCTTGGAATGTGCAGGAATTATATCTTTATATCTTTATGTCTGTACCCCAGCCACCAGCCACCTTTCATCCACAAGCAGTGGGCTGAGTGGTCACTGAAAATATTCCTTTCCATCTCATGCCATCTCATGCCATCCCATGCCATCCCATGCCATTCCGTGCCATTCCATGCCATCCCATCCCATGCTGTTCCTATTGGCAGCCGTGGCCACTGAAGGCCTGGGAGCACCTGCCAGGTGGTTCGGAGCGTTTGGGAAGCTGCTCCTTTCTTTCCCTCCCTGGTCAGGGAGATGGGAGCTCCATCTCCCAGCCAGAGCACACAGGTCCCTCGTGGGCCACCAGGCAGCTGCAGCTGGAGGAGCGCTCGGAAAGGTCAGAGGAATACATTAAACTGTCTCCCGGCCACCTCGGCAGATGCCGCTGGCTCGTCCGTGGCCGGAACCTCGGGCAAAGCTGCCCTGGCAGCCGTGGCCCCTCGGCTCAGCCTCCCTGGGGACGGGAGAGTGTCACCTTTCCCTGGCACGGGGAAAACCGGGCCCTTGGCTGAGCGGGGTCAGGAAAAGGGATGGGGAGCAGGAGGTCATGGCTGACAGCGAGGGTCACTGGTGGGACAGCAGCCAGACAGGACACTGCTGTTTGTCTGGGGCAGAACTCCACTTTGGGAGTTTTAATCCCACCCTTCGGGTTCCTTTTGGAACTCTTGTCGGTTTGGGTTTGAGCCTCAGAGCTTCAGCCCCAGAAATCCTGCTGGCCATTCCCAGCACGGGACGGAGCCTGTGCTCAGGGGGACACCCTGAGCTGAGTTCCCAAAAAGCACCCGAGGAGGGGCAGAGGCCCTTCCCAGGACATCCCAGTTCTGCCTCGTGCTGGAGCTGCTGGGGGTGCTGGGGAAGAGCCCCTTGCCCATGGCAGAGGGGACAGAAAGGCAGCTCTGGAGCTGGGAAAGATTCCTTTCATCAGCAGAATTAGGGAATAAGGGCCCCAGATCCTGCTTCCAGCTCCAAGTGCGCAGCCTCACTAGATTCTCCGCGGTGCCGAGGTTCGAGGGAGCAGAATTTGGCCACGGGCTGGAAGAGATAAGCCCTGCACGCTCCTGAAGGCGGAACACGGGTAATGAGGCGATATTCCCGCTGATAAGGAGCCCTCCCCGTTATCAGCAGCCGAGGCAGGTGTTCCCAGTGTTTATGTTCGCAGTGGAACACGTGGCGTGCAAATCGATATTACGGTGGAGCTGTTGCTCCCTACGGAAAATGGAAATCAATCCACGCGGCTCCCGGGCCCTGGGGATGGCGGAGCTGAGCGGGGGAGCTCTGAGGGAGAATCGTGGAACTGGCTGGCTCGGAAGGGATTTGAGGGATCATCCCGTTCCACCTCTGCCCCGGGCTCACCTTCCACTAGCCCGGGTTGCCCCAGGCCACATCCAGCCTGGCCTGGGACAGAGCTCGAGCACCGAGCGGGAGCCGAGCAGCGGGAAAAGGCTCCCGGGACGGGGAGCACCCTGCAAAGGTGTCCGTGGCCAGTGCTGGGTGGGGCCTGGGGCCGTCGCCACGGCCCTGAACCCGATGGCTCTTTGTGCCAGCCCTCCCCAGCTCCACGTGTTTACATTCCTTCTGCTTAATATTTCTGCAATCTTCTCTGGCATCATCCACTCGGAATTTTTCTCCTCCCACTTCACACCTCGGCGGAGCCTTCTGGTCCCGCAGCAGATGCATTGTGAAGCTTCTCCTTCTCCGGCGCCTGCATATGCTCCATTAAAAGTGTTTGTTTCTTTGAGCAGCTCCGAGTTGGGATGTGACAAAAAAAAACCCTCCCAACTTTTTTGGCCTGGGCTCGGCAGCCCCCGGCCCCGCGCCGAGGAGCTCCAGGCGCGCGGGGTCCCCGTGTCACCCGCCCGCTGCGTGCCAGCGATTTCCCCGTGCTCGCGCCGGTGCCTCCGACGTGCACTGGCACCCAAAGATAGAAATTGGGCTTCTGCATCCCCTGCGCGGCAAGAACATGGTGGGAGGTGCCAACTGGGAGCACAGAAACCGGGATGGAGCCGTTGCCTAGTGATGGGAAGCGCGGGCAGGCTGGCATTTCCCGCGGCGGGAGCGCCAGCCCCCACCCGGCACCGGCACGGGGTGCTCCGAGGGGAGAGGGCACGCGGAGGTCACCCCACAGGTAAACTGAGGCACGGCCGGCGCTGGGCGGCCACGGATCCCGCCTGTCCTCAGGGCTCCGAGGAGCTCCCCTGGTTCCTGCCCGGACACACCGGGAAAACATCACCCCCAATATCCCAGCCTGAGCTGTGGGGAAGGCTCTGCTCCAGACGCCCTGCACGGAGCCAGCAGAATTCCTGCCTCGATTAATAGCCCCACGCATGGATTTTTATGGAAGGGCTCTGGACACAGCTGCCACCCATAAAATACCTCAGCCTGTGCTTTTATTCCTGTTGGAAAAGGTGTTTGGTTACAATTCCTACACATGTGGGAATGTAAAAATAACAGTGTCCCGCAAGCCCTAACACGTTTGGGAGCTTCACTTCCAGGAAGCACATCCCAGTTATGGAATCCCACAGCCTCACAAAAGCAGTCCCACAGCCTATTTCAGGATGCTTCCCATTGGGAAGCAATGCCCCTGTCCCCTCTTTGCCATGGGCAGGGGTGCCAAGGGAGGGGGTCCCGTCCTGTGTGGGAGTTCCCATTTTTCCCATTGCAATCTGAAACTGCACCGGGCAAAGCGCTGCCCTTGTCCCAGACCCCCCCAAAGAATCCCTGACTGGGGGCAGCTCTTTGGGGCGCTGCATTCCCGGGGTTCCAGGCACATCCCAGCCCCACCTCGGCTCCCGGCAGCGGGAAGCTGGATGCTGCCGCCCTTGGCACTCCATCGCCGCGGCGGCACGGGCAGATGCTGTCCCTGCTCCCGCTGGCCTGCAGGTTGCTGAGCAATTTGGGGTGATGGATGAGACGCTCCACGATGATTTCCATGTGACAGAGACTTCCGTCCTTCCCACTGGAGGCTCTTCCTGCCGATGGGAATCGCTCCGGAGCGTGGTCTCCACCTGATCCCCCTGGAGCCCAGGGCTGGTGTCCCTTGCTGAGCCCATCCAGCACCAGATCCCAGGGATCCGCAGCACCAGCAGCTCCAGAGGGGGCTGCCCTGTCCCTTCCCAGCTCTGCAGCCCGCTGGAAATCTGATAATTCTGATAATATTCCCTCAACATTACAACAACTCCCAGACACACGGAATGACTCCGCTTAGGGCTTTAAGAGCAGTGAAACACTCCAGCTGACATTGAACACGCTGCAGCCAAGGATCCGTTCCCGTCCCTGGGCACGGGATGCGATCCCTCAGAGCTCGTGCAGCGCTGTTCCGGGGCTGTTCCCCGCATGCCACAGGTGATTCCGGCGGGGAATCGTCCCCTGCCCGCACTCCCGAGGCCCCGAGGAGAGGCAGGAGGCCCAGCCTGATGCTCGCCAACTGGCTGGGATCCTCCTCGCCGCTGAAAGTCACCGTGCCCCCCGCCATTCCCGAGCCTCACATCCCATTTTTCCGCTGTCTGGCATGAGAAATGCGGCTGCCGCGGATCCTCCCCCGGCAGGTACCGCTGTCGAACATGTTGCCTTCACAACATGACACGGAGCCTAAAAACTCACAGAGAGACTAATTACTGCAGGAAAATTCCAGCCCCAGCCCGACTTCCCGGAGCTGGAGCTGACAGCCCGGGCCCGGCCCCGGCTGCTGCGGGCAGCTCTCCCGGGAGGGGCTGTCACCCCGTCCTGCTCCGGCTCCAATCCCCGGGATCCCGGCGGGAGGAACCCTCCGGAACGCCAGCCAGCAGCACCTAAGCCGAGCCTAAAATACTCCAAATTAAAACCTGCCAGCCCTGCGGTTCAAAGCTGCCATCCCTTCTCTCTGCTCCCCAGCCTTCCCAGAAATAATATTAATTCCTGTCGGAAAATGGGATTAAATTCATGCCTCGATAGCTACAAATCATCCTCTGACGGGGAGATTTTATCTACAAGAAAATATTGAGGGATAATTGATCTGGAAGCTGAGGTGGGGCTGAGGAATCGGCTCACATTTACCTGGGGGTGGGTAAGAAATGCTGTCTAGAGTATTTATATCTGGATAGTTCAAATTTCCATGGAATCAGGAAAAAATGCCACATGAATTCCTCTAAAAAGCCGTTTTGCCCAGGAAAATTGACCGGGGAGAACCCATTGTTTTCCGTGAAACACGGAGCTGTGCGAGTGGAGTCATTCCATGCTCTGAGCAGAACTGAGGAGGAAAAACATCTTAACTCCTCTTGGAGCTGCTTGAGAAGTGCAAAAGCTTTAAATTCCAATGGTCAGAAATGGGGGAATTTCACCAAAATGCCATCGTTTTTCTCCCTTTTTTCCCAGCGACATTAAAATGTGGTAAACAGGGAAACCACCTCCAACTTCCTTTTCCTTTTCCCTTTTCCTTTTCCTTTTCCTTTCCCGTTTCCGTTCCCATTCCCTTTCCCTTTCCCTTTTCCTTAATAAAAATAAAAACAATAAATAAAAAATTAAAAGCTGCCAAGGATTTCAGCCCCGGGATGGAGACTTTGGGGCATTTTATCCATCCCTGGCCCTCTGACACTTTGGTTCCCTGACCTTTCCTGGCTCAAGGAGCAGCTCCAGCACTTCCTCAGGCTCTTCCCATCATCAGCTGTGCACAGATGGGATCGGAGGCTGGCATGGGAAGGGTGGAAAGCCGGGCTGGGCCACCAGTGCCAGGGCTGGGCTGGGATTATTGCTCAGAGTGGGGTTAATTCTGCACACGCTGGGTGATTTAAATGCCATTTTTGCAGGAAAAAAGGCTTTTGGGGTCTGAGCCATGATCCCACGATGTTCCCTCGATTCCTGCATCCCCGTGCAGGGCTTGGGACTCACAGAGACACAAACCACAGAAAATGAAAGGGCAGCATCTGAAAAGTGAGAAAAATAAATGAATATTTCCTGATGGTTCATTTAAGGGGAAAAAGAGGCATTTTCCCAGGGAATGGTGTGTTCCGAGCAGCAGAGAGGGCCTGGGGAGCAAAATACACCTTGGAAAGGGAGGAGAAGTCGTGGAGCGAATTCTGCTGGCAGTTTTTCGGCAGGAAGCTGCCGTTGGAGATTTCCCCCGGCGTTAATGGCACGGTGTTAGTGACACACCACTGCCTTCCAGAGCTCCTGCTTGCTCGGGAATCCGGGGAATTCGGGCCATCGGGGGGAAATCTGGGAAAACAACAGCCTTCCGAAAAACCCAAATCCTAAAAATATTCCTGTCCCGGGAACTCCTGCGTGTTTCAGTTTAAAAACCTCAAGGAAACGAAGAGTTTTGGCCACTCAGTGTTATTTTACATGGGGGGAAATGCAATCCCAAAATTAAGTGGAAAGGGGTTTTTCCCTTTAGCTTGAGAATCCTTTCAGAATTCTCTCATGGAAAATTTTAGGAAAAATGTATTAAATGCTCTGGAAGTTCAGTGCGCTGCCAAGCCTTTGGAATTCAGGGAATAACTCAGGTTTGGGGGAACACGTGGCAGGGACTCAAACCTGGCCCGCTCGGGCGCTCAGAAAATCGGTGGGAGGTGATTTTTGGTGCCTGGGAAGCTCCACAACCTCCCTCTCTTTCATTTTCAATGGGATTTTTCAGTTCGGAGCTTTTCCACACGGGACATTCCAAGGGGAAAACAACACTCGGAGTTAGAGCTGAGGCGGTCCCGGAGACAAATGTGATGGATGGGATGATCCTGGAGACGGGAGGCAGTTCCTGCCATTCCCGGCTCTCCGGGGCCGGCTGCGCTCCCATCCAGCTGCAGATTCCCGGCACCACCGGCCTCCAGCCCCGGGATGTGACATTTGAAACCCTCGGTCCCTGGGGGCTCGCTTGGGTTCATTTCCTCTCGAATTCAAGCTCATTTCTCGGTTGGGGGAATTTTGGTGGAGCCACTCGTGTACAGGCTCACCTTTCCCAAAATATATTCCCTAAATTTCTTCCCTAAATATGTACAGACTCACACAGAGCTCCCAATAACAGCCTAAAGTTAATCATGTCCTACCTGATCAATGCTCAAGTCTTATTAAAGGCGGGTAACAGAGCTGATTCCCACCTGCGTTCCCGTCCGAGCTGCCAACACGGGCAGGAGGCACCTGAAGAATTTCGGGATAAATTCCACAGGGTGGACAAGCAGATACCACGGGAAGGATTCACTTTAATTAAATTAAAACTCAGGTTTCAGGTACATTATATATGGGGAAAAAAAAACCCCAGGATCCCCCAGGTTTCTTTGGGACGTGCCCAGGTGCCCATGGCCGGGTTCTCCCGGTTTTAACTCCGAGGTGCGTTTTCCCGCGTTCCTGCGGGGAACACTGAGGCGCGGGGGGCTGCAGCCGCCCTTCCCGGCTCCAGCCGTGGCCGGGCGCGCCCCAGAACCGGGCTTTGGGGTGGTGCGGAGGCCCTGCGACCCCCGCGGGGGTGGCGCGCGTGTCCCCGCGGCCCGGAGCGCGTCCCGGGG
>VZTA01025671.1:122429-154404 GCA_013398855.1 Mohoua ochrocephala
GGGGAAAAGGGGGGGAAACGTGAGGGGAAAAGAGCGGGAAACGTGAGGGGACAAAAGGGCGGGAAACATGAGGAGACAAAAGGGCGGGAAACGTGAGGAGAAAAGGGCGGGAAACGTGAGGGGACAAAAAGGCGGGAAACGTGAGGGGACAAAAAGGCGGGAAACGTGAGGGGACAAAAAGGCGGGAAACGTGAGGGGACAAAAGAGCGGGAAACATGAGGGGACAAGATGGTAGAAACATGAGGGGAAAAGATGGCAAAAAGGTGAGCGAAGGGAACAGCCTGGGATGTTGCTGATGTTGGTTGTTTTGTTGGAATTGCAGGTGCTCCGTGGCCATGGCCGGGAACAGCCTGGTGCTGCCCATCGTGCTGTGGGGCCGGCGTGCCCCTACCCACTGCGTGTCCTCCCTGCTGCTCGTGGATGGCTCTGTCATCGTCACCGGCTGCCACGACGGGCAGATCTGCCTCTGGGACCTGGGTGCTGACCTGCAGGTAATGGATCCAGAATTCCCATTCCCATCGCCTGGGAGCGCTCCCTCAGCCTGTCCTCCCTCTCCCAGTGTTTGGGTGGCCGCTCCGCCCTTCCCACAGCACTGTTCCAGATTACCAAGAGATGTTTTGGCTCTGGCTTCGTTGCTGCTTCTGTGGGAAGTTTTTTTAACTCATTCCAATTTCTTGGAGCTGCTCTAAACCAGTTGCTTTCTAGCTGAGCTGCTTAATATTGTGTTGTGAAAAGGAATTCCTTCCCAATATCCCATCTGGCAGTGGGAAGCCCTTCCTCCTTTTCCTGGCACTCCATTCCCTGTCCCAAGTCTCTCTCCAGCTCTCCTGGAGCCCCTTTTGGCACTGGAAGGGGCTCTGAGGTCTCCCCTTATTTATGGATGTACAGGAACTCAATTGGGGAAAACTCTTCATGTGCAACACATTTTTTTTTCATTCAGCCAAACTCAATTCAAATTGAATTGAGCCAAATTCAGCTCCTGATTTGTAAATATTGAGAGGAGTTTGCAAAAATGCATTTTTCCCCCAAATTCTCATTCCTGTGTGAAGTAGAAAGTCTTCCGAGGTGATCCATCGAGTGCCGGGCTGATTGAATGTGTGTGCACGTATTAATAGACGTATAACACGTGAAGTAGAAAGTTGGGATGTGGATATTCTGGTCATCTGTGTGATTCTGACTTCCCCTTTTCTTTCCCTGATCCCAGATCAATCCCAGAGCTCTGCTCTTTGGTCATACAGCCTCAGTTACTTGTTTATCCAAGGCCTCAGCTTCCAGTGAAAAGCAATATATAGTGAGTGCATCAGAGAGTGGGTGAGTTTCTGAGTGTTTATTGATGTGCAGAACTGAAATGATGGGAATTTGTCCCTAATTTATCCATATTTCGACACCCTGATGATTTTTATCCTCGAGAAAAAATTCCTCAGGAAATACATTTTATTTTTGACTGGTTTTATTCATTAATCAGAGCGGTGGTTTAGAGGGAGAAGCGGGAAGGATTTCTTGTGCAACTGATATCCAAATAGATAGAGATTTTTTTATCCAGGAAAAGTAGGGAATGCTTTGCCTGAATAACCTTTTAGCAAGGAATTTGAGGGGAGAATTTAGAATTTCCACCTTGGACCAATTTCAGGGCAAAGTAATCTCTTCCCATTGGATTCGGAATCAAAATGTGTTTTCATTGGCAATTTATCTATCTGATGGAAAGGAGAAAGTACCTCACAGATTCTGTTCTGATTAAATTTGAATATAAAGTTTTAAATTAGAAAGCACTATAAATAGGGGGAATAGCTGCTCATTTGAACTCCTGCATGGTTCTGGAATTTATCCTCATAGGGAGCAGGAGGTCGTGTGGATTCGGGAGGACTGGAAAGTCCAGCTGAATTTGAGTTTCTCTAAATGCAGTTGATATAATCCCTAATAAGTGGTTCAAATGGAGTTCCCCCCGATGTGAAGGGCTTGTAAATGCTTGGAAGCCTGGCCCATTTTCCATGTAGTTTTCCTGTGTTTCAGGGAGATGTGCCTGTGGGATGTGAACGATGGCAGGTGCATCGAGTTCACCAAACTGGCCTGTGCGCACACCGGCATCCAGGTGAGTGCTGGGAGGGGTGGCAGAGCGGGCAGCAGAAGGGATTTGGGAAGGACCCTTCAGGTCCAGAATGAAGGAGTCCCTGTCCCACGTGGATTCTGATTTGTGTTTGTTCCCATCTGTGCAGTTCTATCAGTTCACAGTTGGCACGCAGCGGGAAGGGAGACTCCTGTGCCACGGACATTACCCTGAAATTCTGGTCGTGGATGCAACCAGCCTTGAAGTTCTTTATTCTTTGATATCCAAGATCTCTCCTGACTGGATCAGCTCCATGACCATCATCCGGTCCAACAGGACTCAAGGTGATTATTTCCTGCGGCAGGGACACCTTCCACTCGCCCAGGTGGCTCCCAGCCCTGTCTAGCCCAGCCTTGGACACTTCCAGGGATGGGGCAGCCACAGCTTCCCTGGGAGTCCTGCTCCAGCTGGATCAGCTGGCACGGGCTGAAGCGTCACCTAAGCACAGGCCTGGTTTGTTCTGCTAATTGGTGTTCAATTGGTGGGCTTTAATTTCTGGCAGGTCAGTGTCTTGTTCGGGTGTTGCCGTTGTGGAGACTGGAATTGCTGAGAGGTTTGGGGAGCACTGAGGAGAAGATCCTGACTAAAGGACTCCTCTCCTGAGTTAAGGCTCAGCAACAGTTGTAAAGTGGGTAGTCCCAAAACCCCGGGGTGGGAAAGGTCAGCTGCTGTCCCCACAGCAAGTAAACGGCTGGAACAGCTGGAAGTGAGCTCTGGTATTTAGTGTTTCCTGCTAATGCCTTTCATTTATTCCTTGTTCCGTGACCATCTTCACAAATAAACATTCCGTTCGGAAGCAAAGGCTCCAGGAGCGCTTGGATCGGGTTTTAATTTATGCTCAGATGTGCCCAGCTGAGGAAGTCCTTTTGCCTGAGCCTCATTTTTGTGTTTCCCAGAGGACACCGTGGTGGCCGTGTCCGTGACTGGCATCCTGAAAGTCTGGATCATCACCTCGGAAGTCAGTCGGCTGCAGGTAGGCAAAGGCTGCTGGATTGGTGACACTTCCTGGTGGCGTGGGGGGCTCTGTTCCTGATATTCTGCTGCTGATGTTCTTTTTCCTCTTTGCCAGTGGAAAATCAACTTACTGAACTTTCCTTTACTGATTTTAGTTGCCATCAGAATTCCTGATCCTTCTCAGAGAGCTGATTTCCAAATTAAGTCTAGGATTATCTCCAATTTTTCCAAATCTGTTTTTTATTTGTACCATGTAGTGATTTGGGTTAATATTTTGCTGAGCAGACCGTACCATTTTTAGGAATATTCGTTATTCAGGATTATCTCCAGCTCCCTGTTACTTGGCATTTCCTGGATACTAATGAATGAAAGTCTTAAAGGAGACTTGCCCCAGGTCTCAAACCTCTGGTAAATCAACTCTTCACAGAAACCTCTTGTAAAGATGTTTATCAACTGAGGAAAAATCACCTTCTGTTCAGGAATGACATGGGAGTGGAATCTGCTTCCTTCCAGCTTCTTACCTGGCTGCAAGGTCAGCCCCACTAATCTGTCCTGCCGGGGAATTTGGGAGACTTAAGTGCCCAAAGAGGACACCACGTGCTCCTGCAGATCTTCTTAGGAGGAGTAATGGAATAAAAACTGCTCTGAGTGTTTGGGTTTTCTCTGGCACCTTGAGAAGTGCCTCGGTCCTTTTTCCGTGGGCTCTGGCGCAGTCCTGAGTTCGGTTTGGGTACGCAAGAGTTGGTTTAGTGTTGGTTCTGTTTGGTTTAGGACACCACGCCAGTGTTTGAGGAGGAATCCAAGCCCATCTACTGCGAGAACTGCCAGAGCATTTCCTTCTGCGCCTTCACCCAGCGCTCGCTCCTGGTCGTGTGCTCCAAGTACTGGAGGGTAAGGCAGAGCCCTTGGATCCTCTCCCTCGGGAATCTCGATTAAACGACATGGAAACATTTAGATGAAGGTGCTCCAAGTCTCTTTAATGTACCCCTGTTATATATTTAATGTATTTCTAGATATTTAATCCAAATCTCTGCCTGTGGTGCAGGTTTGGAACAAGATGATCCTTAAGGTCTTTTCCAACCCAAAGCATTCCATGATTCTGTGATATTGAACCCAAAGTCAGCTGCTGCCTGGGCACTTTAATGTGTAATTAATTGGTTAATAACAACAGACTTTGCTGTTTCCTCTCAGGTTTTTGATGCTGGAGATTATTCCCTCTTGTGTTCAGTCCCCAGTGAAAATGAGCAGACCTGGACTGGTGGGGACTTTGTGGCAGCTGATAAAGTGATCGTATGGACAGAGGATGGACAGAGTTTCATCTATAAATTACCAGCCAGGTACTCAACAGAGAAATACCCCGTTTATTTAATTTTGGGTTAATTTGAATTGAACCGAATTCATTGAAGAACTACAGAAATATTGGTCCGGTAAGGGAAGGCATGTAAATACAAAACTGTAAAATTAATTCAAAACTGGGCATCGAGGAGGTTAAAACTTACAAGAGTAAAATCAGAGACTTTTCTTCTGACACCTTCATGGTGTACAGACATGTTTGCTCTGGGTACAGATAGTGTTTTGTCTTGAATATTCCCACATAAATCACGTGGGAACTCCTTCCCTCGCCCTCACGTGATCAGAGCACGAGGACGGGAGCAACATCCACGTCCTACTGTAGGAATCGCTCTCTAAATGCAAGGAATTTTACTCCTTTCTTTGTCCTTGCACCCAGCTGCCTGCCAGCCAGTGATTCATTCCGCAGGGATGTGGGGAAAGCAGTGGAAAACTTGATCCCACCTTTGTTGTACAGCGTGTTGGACAGAGCAGATAAACAGGTACATCTGTTGCTTTTTAATGGGCCGTGTGAGGTTTTGTCCTGCTTGTAAAAGGGAGGAAGCTTGGAGCTGAGCACATGGTCTGAGGCTGTTCCTTATGTTTTGAACAGCTCCTAATATGTCCTCCAGTGACTCGCTTCTTCTGTGGCCAGAGAGAGTTTCCCTACAGGCTCTTAATCCAAGGAGACTCCTCAGGGAGACTGTGCATTTGGAGCGTGCCTGACACCCTTGACCAGCAGGAGGGTGCAAAAGGTACCTAATTAATAGCCAGATCTTTGTGCTTTCTGTGTGGTTTCGCTGGATAAAGCCCTGCTGGTTCTCCCCCAGATCATGAAGTTGGGGGTTAATTGTAGGAGTTGTAGTAACTTCATTTTTTCAGCTATGCTCAAAATCTTAATTAGCTTCATTCTTGTGGTGAGTTCGTTTCCAGTAGAGAACCCCAGAGTGGGTTGGGAGAGAGCTGAAACATCCCATTCCGACTCCCAACACCTCCCACTAGACGCGGCTGCTCAAACCCTCCCACCTTCAGCCCTTCCTGATGTTTTCCCTCCTTTTCCCAGGCCTGCAAACAACCACCTCCATATCCCTGCAGGAAGCTTTTGACCAGCTGAGCCCTCGTCCCGCGGGGATCATCGACCAGCTGAGCATCATTCCCAACGTGAGCGAGCCGCTGCGGGTGACGGCCAGCGTGTACATCCCGGCGCACGGGCGGCTGGTGTGCGGCCGCGAGGACGGCAGCATCGTCATCGTGCCGGCCACGCAGACCGCCATCGTGCAGCTGCTGCAGGGGGAGCACATGCTGCGCAGAGGTACGGGCAGGAGGGAGCAGCGGGCCGTTCGTGGGCAGAAATCCTGTAAATCTGCTGTTCCCTTCCGTGCTGGGGATCCCTGAAGCTGTTGACCCAGGCAAGGTCAACTTGGGTGTTTCTCCGGGGGTTTTGAGATGCAGGAGCAAAGATAAGGCAAGGGAGCATCTCCTGTCTTGTCCAGAATTGTTCCTGGCACTGCATTGCTGGGTACTGATGTGCCGGTAGAAATCTCCATGGGAAAAACCTACCGGGATTCCTGGTGGGATCCACGCGTTGTGCTTGGGCTGATGTTGGATATGTGGGTTCCGTATAGCATTGTCTTCATGGTTTTGGGGTCCAGGTTGCAGAACAAGCACTTGGGAGTTGATTGTTCTATTGAATTTGTATTTTCCCTCTCTTTTTCTGTGCTTTTGCCCCTCTCCTCCCACCTCCCAGGCTGGCCCCCTCACCGGACACTCCGAGGCCACCGGAACAAGGTCACGTGTTTGCTGTACCCTCACCAGGTCTCCTCCCGCTACGACCAGAGGTACCTGATCTCAGGCGGGGTGGATTTCTCCGTCATCATCTGGGATATCTTCTCGGGAGAGATGAAACATATCTTCTGTGTCCATGGGGGAGAAATCACCCAGCTGCTTGTTCCACCAGAAAACTGCAGTGTAAGTTCCCTAGGATAGCCCTTCCAGCACCTCGGTCCTCCTGGAGAATGGGAATGCAACATGGAATGCTGGAGATGTAGCACCAACCCAGCTCTTGCAAGAGCTTCGCTAAAAAGGAGCTTGATTATTCTGTTATTTATGGTTTGTTCCATCATGTTTTAATTACATAGAGGATTGAAAATAGGGACTTTATTAAACCTATTAAAAATAGGGTCTGGAGACAATTTTGCCTCTTGCAACTTAGCTGAATAAATAGAATTTAATTAACAAAGTGACATTGATTGAAAACTCTGGGGTTTGCTTAACAAAATGGGGTTTAATACCCATTTGCTCTTTATGATGTGCAAAGGATGGATTAAAGGGAATTTCTGGTCAGGGAATTTCACCCAGTGACCTCAGTGAGTTTGAACATAGTTGGAGGTGCCTGAATTTTGTTTATAAAAAAGGTTTTTGGTCACCCTGCTCGGCCCAGTGGGGGAAAGGTTTTTAATACCAACTCTCTGCATTATGATGAAGCTTTTTTCTCTTTTCTCCTTGATCAGGCAAGAGTCCAGCACTGTATTTGCTCCGTTGCCAGCGATCACTCCGTGGGTCTGCTGAGTCTGAGGGAGAAGAAGTGCATCATGCTGGCATCCCGCCACCTCTTCCCAATCCAAGTGATCAAGTGGCGGCCGTCCGATGACTACCTGGTGGTGGGATGCTCGGATGGCTCCGTGTACGTCTGGCAGATGGACACCGGTGAGCTCAGACATGTTGATTAATCCATTTTTAATGGATATGAATATAGATTTGCTTTTAGTGCTGTCGGAGCCGTGTCTGAGGGGAGAATTAAACCACTTTTGCACGTTTGTATTTGGAACTTCTCTCTCCAGGTGTTCCCCAAGCCAGTGATCGGTACAGAATCACACTGGGGGGGGGGGTTTTGAACCTCATGGAAATTTAGGGGAAATTCCATCCTTCTGGGAACGTCAGTTCTGAGCCTAGCTGTCAAAACATGGGAAGTTATGTGTCACATCCAGGTCTTTTTGCCCTGTGCTGTTCGGGATGCTGAGCTGTCTCTCCGTCCCTCCCGCCGTTCCAGGGGCGCTGGACAGGTGTGTGATGGGAATCACGGCGGTGGAGATCCTGAACGCCTGCGACGAGGCCGTGCCGGCGGCCGTGGACTCGCTGAGCCACCCCGCCGTGAACCTGAAGCAGGCCATGACCCGCCGCAGCCTGGCCGCCCTCAAGAACGTGGCCCACCAGAAGCTCCAGACCCTGGCCACCAACCTGCTGGCCTCCGAGGCCTCGGATAAGGTGGGTGTGCTCCGGCTGGAGCCGGTATTTCCGGAAAGGAATGAAATACGGGAGGTTTCCATCATTGTCACCAGAAGGTTCTCAGCCAGAGCTCTCCAAAACCTAAACATGGTCGTTCCCCAGTTTATGTTGCTGTCCGTGATCCCACTTCAGTGCGTCTCGTGCTGTTTGGTGTTATTCAGGCTGAGTTACAGAGTCTGGAATCATGGAACGGTTTAGGCTGGAAAAGCCCTCTAAGATCAAGTCCGGGCATTCCCCGGCAGTGCCAAGGCCACCACTGTCCCGTGTCCCCAAGTGCCACATCTGCACGGCTTTAAATCCCTCCAGCCCTGCCCTGGGCTTGGACAGCCCTTTTCCAGGAGGAATGGTTCCCACCATCCAGCCGAAACCTCCCTTGGCACAGCTCGTGGCCAGCAGAGTGCAGCAGTGCTCCGTTCCCAGCTTCTCCCATTTATCCTTTCCTTTTGCCTTCTGCTGTCACCTTCTGTTTGGAGAGAAACCTCCCGCAGTGAGAGCGTGCCTTAGAGCACCACCAGCATGTTGCCATGAAAAAATGTGTGCTCAGGACTTGTGCTGCTGTTCCTGCTGCATCCAGGCAGAGTCAGGAATGTTGCATTTGTACCTGCAGTGTTTTATGTGTGGGCTCCTCATCCCGTGAAGGTATTGGAAATGAAGGTGTTAGGGAGAATAATGCTTAAAAACTTTTATTAATGTTCTGGTTTCCAGTCTCCTTTCTGACATTCTTTGGCTTTTATCCCACAGCACCTTCATTCTCTCCCTCCTCCCTTTTTCCCCCTTGGGAGGGAGGGAAGGAGGAAGAAGGTGGGCTTAAGTGGAATGTCCAAGTGGTGCAGTAATTGCAGGTCGGGCTGAGTCCGAGTAGCTCCTTTGCCAATGGCAGTTATCGATTCCATCGTTCACCCTCCACATATGAAATATTTAATGTGTTTTAAGCTTGATAACAAAAGACTGGAATTTTGCTGTTCCCTGGAATATAACGGTGATCTCGTAGGATTCGGGAGATGTGGCCTGGTGTCTCACCTGGAGAGCTCGGTTTATCTATAAACATCTGTAAATTGAATTCCTGTGGTTTGTGGGTGTGTTTCAAACCTGGCTCCAGAACAGCTTCCCTGATGGAAATTTCAATTTGCTCTCTTGTTTTTCCAGGGGAATTTACCCAAATATTCCCACAACTCCCTGATGGTTCAGGCCATCAAGACCAACCTGACGGACCCAGACATCCACGTGCTGTTCTTCGACGTGGAGGCCCTGATTATCCAGCTGCTGACGGAGGAGGCCTCGCGGCCCAACACCGCCCTCGTCTCTCCGGAGAATTTACAGAAAGCCTCCGGTGGCTCCGACAAGGGAGGCTCCTTCCTCACTGGCAAACGAGCGGCCGTGCTCTTCCAGCAGGTCAAGGAAACCATCAAGGAGAACATCAAGGAGCACCTCCTCGACGACGAAGATGAGGATGAGGAGGCCATGAGGCAGAGGAGAGAGGATGGCGACCCGGAGTATCGCTCCAGCAAATCCAAACCACTGACTTTGTTGGAATATAATCTGACCATGGATACAGCCAAGCTCTTCATGTCCTGCCTGCACGCCTGGGGCCTGAACTCCGTGCTGGACGAGCTCTGCCTGGATCGCCTCGGGATGCTGAAGCCGCACTGCTCCGTGTCCTTCGGCCTCCTGTCCCGAGGTGGCCACATGTCTCTGATGCTCCCCGGCTACAACCAGCCCGTGGGCAAGGCGGCCTTCGAGGAGCTGGGCAGGAAGATGTCCGTGACGGAAGGCTTGGGAAAGGGCACGTACGGAGTGTCCCGGGCCGTGACCACGCAGCACCTGCTGTCCGTGATCTCCCTGGCCAACACGCTGATGAGCATGACCAACGCCACCTTCATCGGGGACCACATGAAGAAAGGCCCCACCAGGTACGGCAAACGCTCCCATAGCGTGGCAGTCTCTGGTTTAGGTTAGCCTTGGATTTGGTGTAGTTTTACCTCGTGATGGGTTGAATGGCTCCCAAAGCCTTGGGGGCTGGAGCTGATGTGTCTCTCCGTGGATGTTTCGTGTTTAGGCCACCCAGGCCAGGCACCCCTGAGATGACCAAGGTGAAGCCGCCCCCTCCGATGTCCAGCCACGCAGCACAAGGGCAGATCAAACAAGGTAAAAACCACTTCCTTTTCAACCCTTGGGGCTGTTTTTCCAGCTCTTTACACCGAATTTAACGCTGTTATCAAGAGAGAAAATTATTGCGTGGGAGGGAAAAGTGGCGTAGTATTGTAATGTTAACCTAGGTGAGATTGGTGAGGATTAGGACCTGTTTAAGAATCAATACAAGATGCTGATTCTGCCCTGAAATCATTCCCTGAAAGGAATTTTTGCCTGTTTCAAGTGCTCCCAAACATCCTGGTGTTGAAGAGGCTTAAAGCCCGTAACTAAAGGCTGGACAGTCTCATCCCAGAGTGTTTCTGTGGGAATGATCCCAGCTCGGTGCCGGGATCACTCCTTGGCTGGTTGGAACTCCTTCCGTTGGAAGAGCGCGAGCAGCTCCAGCAAAACCAGACCAAAAACTCTGGGGTGAAGCTTTAGTTTCAGTCTGGGGTGGGTTTGTGCATCTAGCATTCATATTTTTCCTAATTAAGCAGCTTTTTTTAATACACCTTTTCCAAGTGGGAAGGGATTTGCTGCAGCCACCCCGTGCCTCCCACGTGCCATTGGTGTGGAAAAGGAGGTTGGACGCAGATGTCCCCCGGGGACAAAAGCAGCTCCCTGCCTGCAGAGCAAACAGACCATTCCAAGGACAACGCTCCGTCCATTCGGGAGCTCCATCCCATTGTTGTCCTGCAACGGAATAACGGGGAGGGATTAATTGGAGGATGCTCATGCAGGACATCTGGGCACGGGGCGAGGACGGAAGTGGCAGCCAGTGACCTCCCAATCCCGCGGTGACCTCGGCATGTGCGGGCCAGAAGGTCTGCAGGGCTTTCCGTGGGGTAACAGCGGGGTCCTGGAGCGTTCCTGGCTGGATAAAGCTTAAAACTGCCTGGAGATCCCACTTGCCCGGAGAAGTGATGATCCTAAAGGGCTCTGCAGGGCTGCATGTGGCCCCTGGGGACATGGGGAGTGCTGGGCACCGTGGGGCCGGTTCCTGGTTGGATTTGATGATCTCCCAGGTCTTTCCCGGCCTTAACAACTCGGTGGCATGGGAGTTTCCAAAATAGATGGCCCAGGTCCTGTTTTGGGTTTCCAGGCCTGAGTTTGCGTCCTTCTCCTTTAGGTTTTTTGGCATTTCTGTGGTAAAAAGTTACTTTTTTTTTTGCCTAGAGGCCCGTGTAAAATGAATTTAAAGTCCAGCCAAGCCTCAGGAATTCATTCTGGATATCTTGGAGTGACGGATGGGGCAGCTCAGGCTGATTAAGGGTTATTTTTTGGGCTTTTAATGCATAGTACAAATTCCAAATCTATGGAAATATGGGAAAAGCAAGAGAAGAAACCGCAGAATTCCTGGGTTTCTGATTTACAGCCAACCATGAAGTCAAGCCAAACCCACCTGCCTAAAAACACACTTAACACTCGATTTAGATGCACTTTGATCTTTTCAAAACATCCCAGTTTCTCTTACTGTCTCCACGTTCCTCTGCAGCTGCATGTCTGCCTCTTCCTTCTTGGAAAACCTGGAATTCTCATTAAGTTGAATATTATTTTGAAGCTGAATGTTATTTTGAGTTCAATATTATTTTGAAGCTGAGTATTCTTCCTAAGTTGAATATTTAAGTTGAAGGTCATCACGGTTTCCTCTCGTTTTCCATTCTCCAGTGATACTAATCCGTTTTGCTGCTGCTGCTCTCCTCACTTCCCTCTCTTTTTCTCTCTTTTATTTATTCCTCTTTCCTCTGCAAGTTGCTCCTGCTGCTGCTTCCAGCACGGAATCTGGGCACTCTGACACTTCTGCTTTCCATTCCTGTTTCTTAGTCAACGAAGGTATTCCTTCCTCACTTTTCTACTTAGCCTTTACCTCCAGCTAAAATCCTTTCTCATTGTTATTTTCATTTGATTTCTGAAGGGAATTCTTCTTTGCCAGGGGGGTACCTGGGGTTGGGTTCCCTGTTGGCTTTTAACCAAAAAAAAAGCAGTTTCACACCACCTAAATCTGATTTTTGGTGTCCATGAAGATTTGAATATAATATTGGATATAATGTCGGGCATATATTAAATACAATATGGGGTATTTCCCACGCATTTTTACACACGCTGTGTTATTTGAACTCTGTGTATTTCTCTCCCGGTTTTACCTGCACGGTACTGCAGACCTGTAGTAAGAATTCACCTGGATTAAGTGTGTTAAAATAAAGATTCAGGTGGAAAAATAAGGATAGCAGGCAACCTGTGCTTGGATATATTTGCATAGCTTTAAATCAGGACGTGTGATCCTCGGAGGGGCAATTCCTATGAGTTTGCTGTGATTTATTTATGAAATGTCACCATAAATAAACCTACCTGAACCTGAGGTGTGTTTATTCCTTGTGTTGCTGCTGTGTTTTCCCAGGCTGGAGCCAGCTGGCTGCCATGCACTGCGTGATGCTCCCGGACCTGCTGGGGCTGGAGAAATTCCGGCCTCCTCTCCTGGAGATGCTGGCACGCCGCTGGCAGGATCGGTGCCTGGAGGTGAGCTCAGCCTTCACCTTTTGGGATCGATGTTGTCTTTCAGCGATTAAATTTTCCCTTCGTGTGAAAAACCCCCACATAATTCTTTCCCAGCACAAATCCTGCAGTCTTTCTGCAGATTCAGGAATATTTTCTAGTTTAACCCTGTGAAGAATGACGTTGAAATATTTGGATTTCTGTGGGTTTTGGCCCTCTGGGATGTGTTGGATGAACCCCTGAATGTGGTTGCCCTGCAGGTGCGGGAGGCGGCGCAGGCGCTGCTGCTGGCGGAGCTGCGCCGCATCGAGCAGGCGGGGCGCAAGGAGACCATCGACGCCTGGGCCCCCTACCTGCCCCAGTACATGGACAGCGTCATCTCCCGTAAGGAACGCCCCGGGAACCTGGGAAACGGGGGGAAAGGGCCTCGGGAACCCCTCAGCATTCCGAGCCATCCATCCAATCCCAGCTCTGTCATCCCAGAGTGGCTCCTGCAGCGGGCGTCCCAGGCCGCAGAACTTCCCCTCGATGGGAACAGCTCAACGTTCTCATCTCCCTTAACACGAGCTTTTTCCCCCTGAAAATGTGGTTCCTGTTCCAAGATCTCTCTGAAACACCAGCTGGTATTAGGGTGTCTGATCGTGGTGTTGAATCTAAGTGGAATGCAGGAATTCTGTGGAATGTTAGGATGTGTTTTGAGTTTCTCTGAGCTCAGTTAGACTGGAAACCTTCCCAGTGGGTCAAAACTAGCAAATTGGGATGAAGTTTTTATGGTAAACTCTTGGAATTAAGGATACAGAGCTAGAGGAATTGAAGGGAATAAGAATTATTTGGGATATAACAGACTTGTGGAAAGTCTCATTTTCTGCTAGAAGGAGAGGGAGGAGAATAGGAGAGATAAAGAAATATTCGTTTTTTTCCTACGTCCTCCACTCCTCCCAATTCTGCCCTTTGATATTGGGGCATAAATTATTAATAATAAATTATGAAATACTGATATGGGGGCAAAAATCAGCCCATTTTTGGGTCCAGCACATTCAAATCCGTGTCCGATCCTGCAAACAAAATTCTCCTTTTGGAAGGGCTTCCTTGGAATAACGAATTCCTAATTTTAGTTTGCTTATTTATAGATTTACCGTGGACACCGTCAATACTCCTTCCCGTGCCGTGGGGGCCCCGACCCTCGGTGGGGGGACAGGTGTATCCGGGATATTCCGGAATGATGGCTGTTCCACAGCTGGCACGTGGCTCCCGTTGGATGGGAAGCCAGAGGTTATCCGGCCGCAACCTTTGCGTGCGTGCGGCCGCGGCAGGCGGGGAGCGGCCGCCGTCGATCGAGCCGTGGGGAGCCGATCGATGGCGGGCAGGGCAGCCTCTGCACAGAGCTCCCTTCTGCCCAAAAATTAACTGGGGGGGGGCCTCCTGCTTGCCGTGTTCCTAAAATTCCGTTCGTTCAGGTGGAGCGTGGGTTTGTTCTGAAGGGAAAGTCTGCGACGGGGCAGCACAAAATTGAAGGTGTTTAATGGTTATCCCGAGTGCCCTGGGCTGGAACGGGCAGGGACACCTTCCACCAGAGCAGGTTGTTCCAAGCCCCATCCAGACTGGGCTGGGACGCTTCCAGGGATGGGGAATAATCCCTGTTAGCCCCGGAAAGCCAAATAAATAGGAAATTTTGCTGTTTCTAGATGAGGTTGAGCATCTTGTGCGAGGTGGGAGTTGAAGGAGCCCAAAGCAAGGCAGGACCTGAAGGAATGAAATGAAGTTTAGCTGCTGCAGGAAACAGGGAATGATTTCCCCAAATCCCTGACTTTGGGGTGTTGGGTTGTTCCCTCCAGCTGGAGTGACCACAGAAGCCCTTCAGACTGGGACTGCCGCCCCGGACCCCTCAGGAACAGAAGCCAAAGTCCAGGAGGAGGAGCACGACCTGGTTGATGATGACATCGCAGCAGGTGAGCATTCTGATCATCCATATCATCGAGATAATTAATGCGTCTCTGTTTTAATACATTTGGAGCTCTTAAATCTGCCCATAACCAACATTAGTTCTTCAAAAACAAAGGTTTATAAAGAACAATGGTTCTTTATACTTCTTTATAATTGTTCCTTGAATGATTTGTTCTGGTGGAAGATCTGATTTAAGGGTGCTGCATCCTGAAATTTGGGTTCAGTTGGATGCAATTGAAAATAACATTGAGAGAATAGAGGGAAAGAGAAGAACTTTGAGACAATTTCACCTCAGCTTCTTTCTCTGACGGTCCCATTAAAACCAGTGTTTATTGAATGGGATTGCTGGTGCGTGGTGCTCAACAGGATCTTTTCCAGCTTGAGACTCCCCAAATGCTTCCAGTTATCCAGATCATTTCTTAAAAGGATCATTTGCACCTCAGAACTTTGGGAGATGGAAACATTTTAGCTGAGCTGGCTGAAATGCTCCTGGTAGGAAACCCTTAATACACTCCAGTGGCTTTTAAACATTCCAAAAGTTATTTAGAAAATTTGGTCTGTCCTCAAATCTCCTTTTAGTGCCCGAAAGGCTTTTTTGGGTAACTAAAAATAGAGCAAATGTTTTGTTTAAATAATTCGCACATGGACGGCCACATTTTTTCCCAGTTGGGCATGAATTCTCCTGGCTCCAGTGGTCAGAATTTGGTTAATGGGCTTATTCAGAGTATATTTTGAATTGCTTTTTATTGTCTAATTCCTAGACTTTCTGATTTTGGTTCCGCCTAACTGAAGTAATTTAAAATTAATTCCAAAGTGATTTCTTATGTGTTCTTTGCGTTACTACAATTCTTTTACTCGAAGAAATCAAATCTTTCAGAAGAAAATATTGCAACAAACGGCGAGTGCTTTTTTAATTTCAGTTTCTCGTGCTGACCTTTTATAGCAGCATTAATTTTTAATAATACCGAGTTGTGCGGCTCCTTTGGAAGTTTCCCTTCCTTGCTGCCGGAGGGATTGGAAGGGGGAGCAGCAGGTGCTGTTTCCCATTGCGTCCCTCCTGTTTTCCAGCCCCGGAAAATTCGGGCTGGATTGGAGCTCCACAACAAATGGCACCATCTGGCAGCCCCAGCCGAGAAGCTCCTGGCCCCCCCCTCCCCGTTCCACGCAAAATTCCTGCTGGGTTTCCTTTAAGGAGGTTCCACTGGAGCCGAGCACTTCCCAAAACCTGTCACAGGCAGTTTTGTGTCCCCCAAACCCACCGGGGAGAGGGGGGAAAGCTTTTAGTTTGTATTTAGCCGCTCACCGGAACCCATCCACCATACCCGGGACTATTGTGTGGCATTCCCGAAACGAGGGAGGGTTTGTCATCCAAAACTCGGTCCCTTTCAGATGCTAATTGGGCAAATGCAGAGCGACTCATCCCTCTGCTGAGTCCCGTTTCCATTGCAAATGGAATGTGAGTGCGGGGACACGGGTGTTTAACGAGGAAAAGTTGGGCTTTCAGGGAGCTTTTGGGTGTGCTAACAGAAATTCTGAATTGGAGGGAGTGGATTTGAGTGGATTGTATCCCAATTAACAGAGAATTTGGGTTCCTACTGTTTGCAAGCAGCTGCTTATGGGAAAGCCTGAAGTTATGAGGCACACTCGGTTCCTTTTTTCCTTTTTAAAGGAATATGGCTCAGGGAGAAGGGTTTTCCAGCAAAGCCTGTGTTGGGAAGCTGTGGGCATCTGCCAGGGCAGCAGATGTCTCCCAGTAAGCCCCATTCAGCTCCGTCAGGGGTTTGGGGCTGGACATCTGCGGGATCGGCATCTGCCGCTGCGGATATTCATTAGGGAAGTTCCCAACCCCACAAAACCAGTTTGGGGCTGGTTTCCAATTAAGGGAGAAGCGTTGGAGCGGAGTTGGGAGCCGTGGGCTGCCCGGGCTCTGTGCTCAGCCCGGCAGCTGCCCGGGGAGTGTTCCAGGCCAGGCTGGAGCAGCCTGCTCCAGGGGAAGATTCCCTGCCCGTGGAAGGCTGTGGAACTCCGAAACACTCATACTGACTTGGGAAAAGTTGTGTTTCTTTGTCTTGAAACCCATTTTTCCTGTAATTTGGCTCTGCTGGCTCAGGGACGTGAGGCAGGAACGCTCTGGTGGGATGTTTCCTGGACTCCAAGGCTGTTGGCATTGCAAAGCTTGCCAGGCTTCCTGCATTTTCCTTTTGGGGTCTCACAGTAGGGTCGTGATGTTGAGGTGTGTGGCAGGAATGTGCCCCTGGCTTGTCCTGCAGGTCCCTAAAGCAGGTGCCCTGGATTCCTTCAGGCTGGCCCGCGCCAGGAATGGGATGGGAAGGGAAAGGAAGGGAAGGAGAACTCCTGCTTGGACTATTCAGGTTTGAAAACATCCCGTGGTTCCCTACTAAAAGAGCAATTGATGAATTAGTTCTGTTAAAACACTTTTTAAATGGTATTTCTTGATTGGTGGGTCCATTTCTGTGGGTAAATTTTTGTAGGTAAATTGATGCCAACGACTCTGGAGCTCCGAAATCCCATTCCAGCACATGAAAAATCTGGTGGAAGTTTAAAAAAAAAAAAAAGCCTTATTGTACTGGAAATTGCTCCTTTTTTTTTGCTTTTTGGCTGTCAGTTGGGCTGTAGCTACTCCAAATTCAATCTTGTTCATCACTATTTGCTCCAAGTGATCCTGTTGGGAAGTTGTCACTAAAGTTTAAATCCAGTTTATTTAAGTGTTCAAGATCATTGGTCTAAAGGCTCTTTGTGTCAAGATCCTGGTAGCAATCAACAGATCTTTAAAGAATTGGGGTGATCATCCCATCAGTGTCCCTCTGAGGGAAATGTTGCTGGATGAACCCAGTGCTTCGAAAGGCAGATAAAAGGTGCCTGATACTCCCCATCCGAGCAGCACAGGATCCATTTTGTCTCTGCCTGTTTCCCTGGGAAAGGCTGCAGCATCCTCACCCATTTTGTGTTCCCAGATGCTGCAGCGCAGTGAAATATTCCCTCATAAAAGGGAGCAGAAAATTCCAGGTAAACTGCAAGAGATGGGAATGGCTGCAAGAATACTCGTTTTATGTGTGGAAAAAACATTTGCTACCTGCAATTAAAGAAATTAAGTCGTAATTTCTAATGCGTGGCAACTCCCAGCGCTTGAAGAGCTCTGCCATTAAATTATTCCCAATTAAGAATTCCAGATATTCCAGAGCACTGATTGTGTTGACACCGTTTGCATTAGAAATGAGTAATTGGCACTGAATTATTACGGCTAATGTAATACTTTTAACAGGATTTAATAAGGATTAATAATTAATTAATAAGAAATTCCTTGCCAAATTCCAGATCTCTCTAGATGAAGGGCAGACTCCATTAAAACCAGTCCAAATCTGGATTTCCCATTTGGAATTAGGCTGATTTTTTTTTTTTTTTAATTCCAAGGAATTGAAGAGTAAAAGCAATTTAAATTGGGGTCATTAAGAATCCCTTGCAGCCCATTCCATGATTCCGTGATCCCGGAGCTCTGGGGCACGCGGGGCTCTCCAAATACCTCCAAGTCCAGGTGTGGAGCTTTTTTAGGAGTCATTGGTGACACATCTGTGGGCTGGGAGCACGCAGGGATCTCCTGCATGTCAGAATTCCCGGGCACGGCTGCTGGGAGGCACAGGGAAGGGCTCCTTCACTTCCCACATTTCCGTGTGTCTCCAGGATGGGCTGCCAGGGAGAAATGCCCAAAATTCCTCTTGGTGTCAGCCCTTCCAGGCAGGAATTCCAGCTCCCTTTCCAGGCTCCTGAGATCCCTTCTCTGCTGGGCCAGCTGAGGGAGCTGTGGATGTAGGAATGGCCTCCCTTCCAAGCTATCCAGAGACTTTTAGTAACAGGAGGTTGGTGATGAGTAACCACAGGTTTTGCAAAATATCTTCCTCTTTTCCTGCATTTTCAGTGTGTTCGCTGTCACTGGGATTCCTTGATAATATTTTCACTTCTGATTTATTTGGAAAGAGTCCTCAAGACTCTCTGTGTGTGGAGCAAATGATTTTGTCCATTTGAAATCTCTGTCTGCAGCACCTGTGTATTATTTCCAGGGATTATTTTGTGCAATGCCGTGAGTAAATCCCAGTGCCGAGCCCGATGTAAACGTTGTGTAGCTGCACCCCTGAGCCGGGGTGGGTTGGGGGTTCTCTGGGGCTCTCTGGCTGTTTACAGCAGGGCTGGACATGGGTTTGGTGGATCAGCACCCCTGTGGGGTGGATTTTAGGTTTGGTTCCTGGCTCTGTCCCCAGCTCCTGCAGCAGGGGAGCACCCCCAGCTCGCACCCGCTGGCAGACACAGAGCGCACCTCTCCTAGAACCGCCTTAACTCAAATCCATTGATTCCTCTGCCAGTTAAACCTGGAGAACTTACTCGGGCTTTAATCCTTTTATTGTAAGCTCGGCTGAAATTAATTTTCCCCAAGAAGTGTGCAAAGCCAATTAACGGGAGCTCGGGAGTTCGGGAGCCGAGTGCTCCAAAGTGTTAAATGCAGCCTGACCCCGCGGCCGCGCTCTGCGCCGCGCTCCCGGCGGAGCGATCGATAGCCCACAGCCTCTGAAACCATGGAAATTTGGGAGCGTTTCGCCCGCGTTCCCGACCTTCACCAGCCTGCTTCCAGCAGCCGTGGGGCTTTCATGCTTAGAAATGCACGTATTTGGGGATATTTGGGATTATTTTGTCTTGGGTGCCATCGGTTTGTCTTAACCTGAAACTGGGATTTTTCCAACTAAAATCCCCCATGGTTTTTGTCCTTCTGGCACCGCAGCTTCTGTTTTCCACACAGACCTCTTGGAGGTTATTAATTTTCTCCCTGTGATAGGGTGATCAAGCGTCCTGTCAGGAAAATGGATCTGTGTGTCAGCCCTTGCCGTGATTAAAGGGAGACGCGGCGCGGGGAGAAAATACCAAATTTTCGTGGCCAAATGAAAGGGCTCCTCACCCAGGTGTTATTCCAGTGGAAATTCTGCCTGGCAGTTCAGTTGGGGGAAATCGTTCCCATTAATTGTGGGCTTCCCCAAGTAATTAGAAAAAAAAAAAAATACACATATTAAGGAGTTTTCCCCCCTGTATTTAAGGGGTTTGGTTGGTTAGTTTTGAATTCCTTGGAGTTTTGGCAGATTTTGGGGGTCGTTTTCTTCTTGAGGCAGACAATCCTCCACTGTGGCTGTGAGGATCAAACCGTCACATTCCAGATTGCTGATGGAACACTGTGGATCTTTCCCACCCTGTCCTGGCTGGAATTTCTCGTGGGGTTAACAAAGAGTGATGTCCTGGCCACCTGGGGGCTGGAGGCACAGGGGGAGCAGCAGGAAGGAGCTCAGCTCCTGGTCCCCAGCCCAGGCCTGGGAGCTTTCCCGGTGGAAAACAGTGGGTGAGGGTCAGATCAAGATGGAGCTTGTGGATTCCCAGGAGGATTTTTTTTTTTTGCCATTCCAGGTTGATATGTGAAAATTCTCTGGATAGAGAGTCTGTTGCCCAGAAAGCTTGTGGATTCCTCGTCCCTGGAAATGTCCACAGCCAGGTTGGACAGTGCTTCAAGCAGCCTGGGCTAATGGAAGGTGTCCTTGCCCATGGCAGGGGGCAGAATGGGATGATCCTTAAAATCCCTTCCACCCCAAACCGTTCCGTGGTTCTGGAACTCTCTGAGCCTGTAACCTGAAGGATGCTCTCCACTCCTCCCTCCGGGATGTAACGAAGGGTTAACTCGGTGTTGCTGTAACCCTGGGACAGGCCGGGGCCGGGGGGGTGGGGGCTGCCCCGCAGTGTTTAATTTCCTACTGGAAGCAGCACATGTGTTGGCTTTTCCTTTCTTCCCGGCCGGAGCGCGGCGGGCGCGGGCCGGGGTCAGCGCCTGGGCTATTGATCCGCATCCCGCGGCCCTGCTCCAGCATCTGCCGCGCTCCCGCTGCCGCCGCGGCTCCGCAGAGCTCGGGCCCGCAGCCGGGGCCGCGCTCGGCCCAGCAGGGCGGGGAGCCCCGGGAAGAGGGATAAATCCATCCCGGAGCGGGCTCGGTGCCAATCCACCCCGGCCTCGGGTGGCTCCGGGCGAGCGCCTGGGATGGGCTGGGAGCTGCGGCTCCGGCGGGGAACAGGGGCCGCCGTGGGGTGTGACATCCAGCGGGACACGTGTTACCGGGAGCCTGGGAGAAACGGCTGTTGGACAATTCCAACTGTTCCCTTCTCTGCTTTGTTCCAGCCCGTTTTCATCCTTCTTCCTCCGAAGGCAGTTGCTATTGATTTTTTCCCTTCTTTTCCCTCCCTTCCCATTGTTAAGCTTTCCCTTGTTTTTCTCTCTCTTTTGGCTGGCGGGGTTGCCTGACCACAGCTCCTAAAATTTGGTTTAACTTCCTTGTTTTCCTCTGGAGCCCCAGGGATGTCATTAACAGAGACGTCCCGTGCGCTTCGTTAATTCCTCCTTCGTTAATCCACGAGCCTCATCCCGTGTCAGGTGATGCCTCCCAACTCCTCGGCAAACAGCACTTGGGAAGGGTTAAAACGTCCTCATTTTTTTAGAACAAGTGGTAGGGAATTTCCCAGGATGCTGGGAATTAATATCTAGGTGAGAGTGGACTTTATTTATCAGAAGAATAAATAAAGTGGTTTCATTCCAGTAATTTGTTCTAAGATTTTGGGATTTTACTCCAAAGGAAAAAGCCTCCTGTGCTTAGTGGAATTCACAATCCCTGGACTATGTTAAACTAATAACACGTATTTCACTTTCATGTAAAATTCATCATTTTTGTCCCATTGTTAAAATTCCATATACGACATTTTACTCTGTGAAAATATCAGTTTGGTTTGATGGTGTGTAGTGTTATCCTAAAATTCAATAGCAACTGGATGTGGTGATGGATCCTCTATCAAAAAGATGCTTTTATATCATACATAATGCAAAGAACTTACCCTGAAAAAAAATCCATCTTTTAACAACAATAAAAATTGCAGCTAGTTAATTTAAAATGAGCGAGAAGCAACCCAAAAATCACTAGATAAACATGGAATTCCATGGATCTTTTATCCCTGAGCAAAAAACCCTGGGAATTAGGGAGTTTTCTGGTGACTTTTCCCCCCACGAGTTCTTGGCAGGTTTCAAAGGGACATTTTGACTTGTCTGGAGGTTTTAAGAGGTAAATGGAATTACCTCCATGCCCGAAAATCCTGGCGGTCCCAAAGACGCGATTCCCGTTCTTTGTTTTTTAATTTCCTCTGGAAAACGCCCTTCGGAATATTCAAAGCCCCCCTTCCTCTGGACTTTTGTCCCGACTCCAGGCTGCCTCTCGGGCCTCCCGCAGCCCAAGAAGGTGTCCACGTCCTACGAGGAGAGGCGCAAACAGGCCACGGCCATCGTGCTGCTGGGAGTCATCGGCGCCGAGTTCGGGGCCGAGATCGAGCCGCCCAAGCTCCTCACTCGGCCGCGGAGCTCCAGCCAGATTCCCGAGGGATTCGGCCTGACCAGCGGTGGATCCAATTATTCCCTGGCCAGGCACACGTGTGAGTACCCTCCCTCTGCCTCGGTTGGTGATAGGGATGCAAACCAATTCGTTCAAATTTTCATGGGAAAGAGCAGGATTAGGGATTGGGAATGTACAGTAGGGGGTTGCCAAGGAATCGGTGCTGATGGGGCGAGCTGCTGGAATTCTGACATCCTTTATTCTCCTCCCGGGTAAAGCAGAGCAGTTCCACTGCGTTTATTTGATTTGTTCTTGGTTATGTGTCCTGTTCCAGCCCCTGCCGTGGGCAGGGTCACCCTCCACCATCCCAGGCTACTCCGAGCCCCTTCCAGCCCAGCCCTGAACACTTCCAGGGATGGGCAATCCACAGCTTCTCTGGGAAAGCTGGAAATCCATCAAATCCAGGGTATTTCTCTGCCTCCCGGTGACATGGAATTGTGATTGTGCCTTTTGCAGAGGGTGGAATTCTCTAGAAATTCCCGCTGTGCCCTTGCCTGGCACCTGCATGAATCCCTGGACCCCTCCCAGCTCGTTCCCAGAGCTATTCCAGGACCAAATGCCGCCCCAGGAGCTGCTGGCCGTAGATGCCCCACATCCCCCCGAAAGTGCAGCTAACGCCGTGTTTACAGAGTTAATGGGCTGGGAAATCGGGCTGCTGCGTCCGGGGTATGGAAATGCCGGATTCCATGGATAATTCAGGGGCTTTTCCAGGCAGCTGCCATCCACGGGGTTATTAATGAGCAGCTCTTTGCCCTTTCGCTCTGGCGGTGCCGCAGGTGACACCGTGTCCGTGGAGTTATTGAGATCTCCTGGACACTGACTTGGGCCTCCTTCCGAAGGGAATGGTGGGCTTCCCATGCTCCCAGATCCATGCAGTCGCTCCAGTTCTGCTGGAGTCTGGATTCAATAAGCCAGCCAGCAGTTCAGTTCCGAGCTCAGACCCCTCTGCCATTCAGGTGTCCCAGATTCCTGGCAGCCGGTGGGCAGGAGGGGAAGCAGGTGGAATTTCTGAACAGAAATAGAAACATCCCCGCCCGGATAATTGGGTGGGTTGTTGGGATGGGATATTGGGAAGGAATCCTTGGCTGTGAGGGTGCCGAGGTCCCCAGGACAGGCTCCCCAGAGAAGCTGTGGCTGCCCCATCCCGTGGGCTCCCCACTGGCCCAGGTCCCTCCAAGCCTTGTCCAGCCTGGCCTGGAGCAATTCCAGATGGGAGGTGATTGTAATTGGAAAAAAGAAATCTGATCATCATTATGCAAAAAACAAGTGATCTTTAATTTAGGCCTGAAAATACCCTGATTTTATACCTGAGAGAAGGTCTGGAATAAAAATAAAAGACTAAAAATTCACTGGGCCAGGAGCAGAAAGGGATGAAGGGATGTGGAATTTTAACCCAGCTCTCCAAATTTCTGTCTCTCTGTGGACAATCAGGGAAAAAAATCATCCAGAAAGGGTCGCAATCAAGTTAAATCCTATTCTTGGAGTCCATCATTTGGATTTAGTTGGATCTTGATCGGGGTTCTCAGTGTCTCATTCCTGCCTGGGCTATTGATTTTTCCCGAGCAAATAATTTCATTTTTTAAAATCCATCGGCAAACTGGGGATAACAAGGCTGCCTGGGAGACATGTGCTCGGAGAGATTCCACAAGGAAAGACATGTTGGGAATCCAGGGGCTTCTCTGCAGTGCAAATAAGTGATAAATTTTCGGGTTTGGGCACATCTGGGTGAGTAAAGTGATACAAGGAGCAAATGTGCCAATGCAGAATGAAACACCTGGAATGAAATTAGATGGTAATGCCAACGGATGTAGGAATGGCATTCCCTGAGCTCCGGGGCTGCCCGAGGAATTGTGCCCATTGAGTCACACCTGAATTCGTGTCCCGAGGAGCTTTGGATTTGCTGCTCAGTGACTTTTTATGGCTGAGTATTGCTGGGAATCCGCGGGCCCGGGGATGCGCAGCATCATCCCAGGACGTTCCGGCCCCGCCGTGCCGAGCTTTTCCAGGGCTAATTACCTCGTTGCTGCGCTGACTCTAATGTGACATGTTTATTGCCCTAACGAACAACTCATTAGCGCCGGGATGTTTTTGTCAATATTAATTCCTTCGTTTAAGCCGAGGCAAAGCTTTAAACAAAGATGTCCCGGCCGGGGACCCACCGGCACCGGGACTTTGGGGCGGTCCGGCTGTTGCTGGTGTCAGCAGCAGGATGCTGAGGGGAAAGGCAGGAATATTTCATCGGAGTAATGCTTGAGGAGGCACGTTTTTAATAAGGGTTTGTATTTGAGGCATAAAATCGACCTTCCGTGGCATGACAGGAAGGAATTTTGGGGGTTGTTTCGCACGGATCGGGATTGGTTGGTGTGAATCAACTGGAAAAAACTGTCTGTTGGCTTTTCCCAGTCCTAAAAACAACGGGAGGCTTGTTTAATAAACAAAACAAGCAACTTGTTGAGGACAGTTCAAGAAAAACCTGATAAAATCAGTAATTATCTTTACCGCAAGGAACGTTATCGAGAGGTAATAAATAATGATGGAGAGATAATGATAAATTATTGGTAAGCGTTGCTTGGTTTAGCCCTCCTCTGTTTATGTGTACGTAATTAGTTTTATTCCAAAGTAGGCTGTTAAATGAAATATTAATAAATATTTCCAAAATGTGCAGAACCTGAGTCAGGATTCAGGATTGCTGAAGCTGGCTGGGATGTTTCTCTCCTCCTCCCTCTTAAGCTCTACTTCTAAGAAATACTTAAGCATGTCAACTTCTGTTTTTTCCCCCAAAATCCATTCACTACGTAGTGAAAATATTGTGTTTGAGAGTCAGCAGTGGCACAGAGAGGTTGTGGATCCCCTCTCTGGCAGCGTCCAAGGCCAGGCTGGACGGGGCTCGGAGCAGCCTGGGCTAGCGGGAGGTGCCCTGCTCATGGCAGGGGGTGCTCTGCTCATGGCAGGGGGTGGCACCGGGTGTCTCTAAGGTCCCTCCACGCCCAGGCACGGTGGGGCCGAGGCAGCCCCGCTCCCGCAGCTGCTCTGACGCTGCCCCGCTCTCTCCCTCCCGCTCAGGCAAGGCGCTGACGTTCCTGCTGCTGCAGCCGCCCAGCGCGCGGCTCCCGGCGCACAGCACCATCCGCCGGACCGCCATCGACCTCATCGGCCGCGGCTTCACCGTCTGGGAGCCCTACATGGACGTGTCGGCCGTGCTCATGGGGCTGCTGGAGCTCTGCGCCGACGCCGAGAAGCAGCTGGCCAAGTGGGTACCTCCGGCAATCCCGGCCAAACTCCAGCTGGGGCGTTCCCGCAGGCCTGGGGCTGGGGGGCTCGGCAAGAAGGTGGGACGAGGAACGAGGAGCAAGGAGTGGCCTTAAGGTGGAGGGTTAGGTGGATACTGGGAAGGAATTCTTGGCTGTGAGGATGGGGAGGCCCTGGAATGGAATTCCCAGAGCAGCTGTGGCTGCTCCTGGATCCCTGGCAGTGTCCAAGGCCGGGTTGGACGGAGCTTGGAGCAGCCTGGGACAGTGGGAGGTGTCCCTGCCCTGGCATCCTTAAGGTTCCTTTCAACCCAGACCATTCCATGGTTCCATGAAATACTTGTTGACAACACACAGGATTTGAATGGCACCTGCAATAAGGAACTGCCCAGGGCTGTTTTAATCCCAGGAATGTGTTTCCACATCCAGCTGTGTTGAGGGTTCTGATATTATTCTAAGGTCATTTTATGTAAGTTTTAATTTCCCCAACATATAAAGAAGGAATCCTTGCCATGTGTTGGCAGGAGAAATATGGACAAATTGGATTACCATTGTTTTTTGTGTGAGTTCCAGTTACTCCTTGTAGTGTGACAGGAGACACCACCACGTTTTCCCTTCCCAAAGCCTCTCCTAAGCCCCGTTTTATGTAAATCCTGACTTCCAGGATCCGAGTGACCACGGTTCTTCAGCGAGTCCTTGCGCTCGTGTGATTCCACCCTTAGCTGTCAGGAAGATTAGTCTGGCTCTCCCTCCACGGAGCAGGGAATAAATGAAGGGATCAGCGTGGAGCCTTGAGGAGCCCGGCGCAATTTTCCTCATGATAAATTGCATAATAAGCGCGAAAGCGTTTGCTTATTAATCCATAACAAGATTTAGATTGAAAATGGCCTGTTACATTCCTGACAGATCCAGGATGGAGGGAGATGGAAAGAAATGGAGCAACAATGTGTGCAGGGGTTAAGTGTGGATCTCACCCTCCCGGAGCCCCGCTGAGCTCCCGCTTTGTGCCGGATTTGCCGTGGACACAATAACGGCACACAGCTGCCGGCGCCTCTCCCGGAGGTTTTATCAAAGAGCTTTTATGTCAAGCTTCTGCTTTTAGATAGAAAAGAAGAAATCACATTTATTGACCAGGAAAACGAGTGGGTTTCTTTTTTCCCTGCTGAATCAAGGGAATATCCGAGCTGTTAGGCAAAACTCAGGTGTTTGGAACTCCTCCGCTTGCCCAGCTCATCCTGGTTCCCGAAGGTTAGACTGTGCCAAGGGAAACTGCTCAGTTGTTGAGGATAAAGAGTGTTTTCCCAGCAGTTTCAGGCTTTGATGGCTTGCCTTGGATGAGGATAGGAATCATTTTTGGCTGTGTTTTTGCTTTTTGAATTAAGCTCCGTTTTGTACAGGTTTTCATGGAGTGGTTTGGGTTGGGGGGTGTTTTAAGGATCATCCCATTCCACCCCCTGGCATGGGCAGGGACACCTTCCACGGAGGCCGAGGTTGCTCCAAATCCCATCCAACCTGGCCTGGAACAGTTGCAGGGATGGGGCAGCCACAGCTCCTCTGAGCACCGTTATGATCTGATACACCAAAATTAGCAAATCACCTTGTAATTAATCCATACATTTTTATCTGTGCCTTGGAGCAGTCTGACCTAGTGGAAGGTGGAATAGGATGGTCTGGCTGGAATGTGCCATTCCCATCCCCTCGCAGGGCTGCCCCCGAGCTCTCCCCACATCCTCCCAGGCGAAGGAATTCACAAGAAGCCTGTTGCTTTCCATGAAACACACACTCTGCCAAACATCCTGTAAGGAAAAACACTGCTGGCGTGACACAGGGCCTTCGGAAAGTGGCAGAGAGGCACTTGGGGTTTGCTGCCTTTGGGAACCCCCTCCAAAAGCGACAACTCCTTCCCCTGGCTTATCCCTTTTTCATGGAACACCTGGACAGGAGTTTGGAAGTTACATTTAGATGTGGTTCTCCAAGGAAAGGCCAATGGGGACATCACCTTGTGGCAGAGACTTTATTCAGTATCACATTTGGGAGTTTGAATTCGTGCAGTGATGGTGAGGGATGGGAAAGGAAAATAAACTGGTTGGGGTTATAAACTCCTGCTGTTCTCTTCCCAAAAAAATCAGTCAAAGAGCACAAGGAGGGAGGAGGAACTCCTTCCACAGGTTGTCCAGAAAAATAGGTGGCTGCCCCATCCCTGGAAGTGTTCCAGGCCAGGCTGGACGGGGCTTGGAGCACCCTGGGATACTGGAAGATGTCCCTGCCCCTGGCAGGGAGTGGAATAGGTGATCCTTAAAACCCCTTCCAATGCAAACCAGCCTGTGATTCCACGTTTCTACATTTTGAGGAATTTTTTGGATAATGTGCAGGGCACGTAGAAATTTTATTTTTGCTAAATGCAGTTATTGGGTACTTACCACCTTATTGCTTCTTGCTTTTATCTTGTCACAGCAAGTAAAAGCCTTGACTTAAAGAGAATTACTCTGGCCAGGAGATTTTTCAGGCCGTGTTTAAAATACTGTAAAAGACCAAACCATAAATCCTTGGGAAGACGCTCCGGGCTCGCCTGGCCCTCCGTGGGGTGATATGTATTCAGCACATACAGATAATTTGTTAACAAGGCCTTTTGCCCACTTTGGACAGATGCACTTACTGTTTTCAATCTTCATGGTTAATTATTCGATTTGGGGTTGATGCTGGAACACCCTGACTCCTAATCACTGCTCTTTGTTGGGAGTCCATTATATTGGAACTGCCGGAGTGCTCCCGGTGACCTTGAACTGACATTATAAGCTGGTTCTAATCTTTTCACTCTATATTTCTAATGCTGCTTTCCTTTGTCCCTGCCTTTGTGTGGCTCCCGTTTAGCATCACAATGGGGCTGCCCCTGAGCCCCGCGGCCGACTCGGCGCGCTCGGCTCGCCACGCGCTGTCCCTCATCGCCACCGCCCGCCCGCCCGCCTTCATCACCACCATCGCCAAGGAGGTGAGCGGGGCCTGCTCCCACACAGGCAGGGGGTTGGGGGGTTAAAGGAGACTTTTCTGTGGGGTTTGGAGGCGCTGGGAGCTTGGTGTGCACCAGGCGTGGTGTGTCTGGGGGTCGTCTGAGCGATCCCAGCCCCAGCTGGAGCCGAGAGATGGGGCTTAGTGGTGCTGGATTCAAGGTCGGGCTTGCTGATCTTTGAGGCCTTTTGCAGGGGTAACAGTTCCCACCCCGTGTCGCTGCTCCCCACAGGTGCACAGGCACACGGCGCTGGCGGCCAACACGCAGTCGCAGCAGAACATCCACACCACCACGCTGGCCCGCGCCAAGGGCGAGATCCTCAGGGTCATCGAGATCCTCATCGAGAAGATGCCGACCGACGTCGTGGACCTGCTGGTGGAGGTGAGGCCGCCTCTGTCCCGGGCTCGGTGCCACTGATGGGTCTGACTCGACTCGTGGAGTTTCTTTCCATGGGGATTTTGGGTGTGGAGAGGATTTGCTTTATACCAAGTTAATTTCTTAAACTTTAAATCGCGTTAAATCGCGTTGCTGGCGAAAAAATCCTAAGCAAAAGAAGGTCAAAGCCAGGTTGGACACAGCTTGGAATAACTGGAAAGTGTCCCTGCCCATGGCAGGGCTTGGAATGGGATGACCTTCAGAACTTTAATTATGGAACATAAACCACAGATTGTCAGCTGATGGTAATTTTTGTTTCCAAGGTGATGGACATCATCATGTACTGCCTGGAAGGATCTTTAGTTAAGAAAAAGGGTCTTCAGGAATGTTTTCCAGCCATCTGCAGGTGAGCTCTTCCTCCGGGAATACTGCGAAGTGAATGAGAGGATCGGCAGCAGGATATATTTCCTAATTAAGAGTGAAACAGACTTGTAGGTGGCACAACAAAGAGGAAAAGGTGATTTATAAAATGGGAGCATTTCCAGTATCTTTAAACGTGGATAAATATCCCAGTTATCCTCTTAAACTGGTCCAACCAATAAATTCTAATAATCACCTGTCGGCCATTACATTTTAATTTAATAACCTATTAAAATATTGAATAGTTTCAAGGAAAGAGCAATTACCCTGTTGCCAGGTTGGATGCTGATGGAGATGATCTTCCTCCTTCCTGATGCTTTAAGTGGCTTCCCTTAAACCATAAAGGGAAGGATAAATGGGAATTAGTGCCAAATCTCCCTATTCCTGTGCGTATTTATAGCGATCCAGTATTTGAAAATTCTTTGCAATTACTGGTAATATTTCCTGGTTATAGCCAGTGTAAAAATGATCCAGCACCCAGTGACGGCCTCGTGGAGCCCAGGGGAAATTGCCATCGGGTTGTAGCACGTGGGGGAGTCTCTGGAGAGGTTCCAAGTGGAAGCACTGGTGCAGCATCCCGTTGTTAATCCCTTAATGTCCCGGTGTTCCTCGTGCCGTACGGCAACGTGTGCACACGTGGCGTGCCAAAGGCATCCCGGTGTGCAGCCCCCCTGCCTCGGATCCAGGGAATTGGAAGAGCAGGCTGAGGGGAAGGACGGTCAGCACCTCAGGGAGCGACACACAGGGATGCAGAGCTGCATCTGAGCTGCATTTTCCTTCCTCCCTGCACAAAAAATAAGGATTTTCTTCCTTCTCTTTTACTCTTTATTGGTTTTCTTTCCGTGTTTCATCCTGCTTTTCTTCCCAGCTGCCATCCTGCAGTGCAGAACGTGTCTCGTACCTGTGTGCGAGCAGTTGCTATGGCACTGGGAATCCCAAGGAACCGGGAGAGAAGTCTGGGAGATGGGTTGTTTGAAGCCTTAAATATGCTCAGCAACGTGTTTTTCGAGACTGATTCCAGATATTTCTGGCAGATTTTGGTAGAGGAAGATTTAACTGCAGAATTCCAACGTCATTCCAAATGCAGTTGGCACTTTCACAGGTCTGCTCTCCCTATGATAAAGGCACAGTGATATCCCCAAGGGTTTGAATTTGCAATAAGGATTTAGAGTCTCTTGGCTTTCAAGGTGTTGAAATTCCCTGGATTTTGCAGCTGTTGGAATTCCAATGAATGCCACATGGTCACACTGGGTGTTAAGGACTATTGCAGGCTTCACCCCAAGGGTGTTATTGGAGTAGGGAGTGTTTGATGGCAGATTTCCCTCTTCCCTTTTCTTTATGCCCCTCAAAAATTGATGAGTTTGCTTATTTTTCCTTCCTTTCCATTTGACTTTCACGAGAAATGCCTTGAATTCACGCAGGGTGTTGGATGGTCACTTCACCATTTGACTGCCCATCCAGGGATTTGGCGATTATCCCACAGATTATTCCCAAATAAATAAATCTCACAGATAAATCTGATCAGATTCCATGGTAACATATCAACCCTCAGCTGTTTTTGTGGAATGCCGAGTGTCAAACCGGCAGCGAGTGGATTTTTAACTCAAATCTCTGTTCCAGCCCTTCATTAATTATCCAGGGCAATCCCTAACGGGTTTAGTGTCACAATCTCACCTCGTTTTCCCCTCAGGTTCTACATGGTGAGTTACTACGAGCGCAGCCACCGGATCGCGGTGGGAGCTCGCCACGGCTCCGTGGCGCTCTACGACATCCGCACCGGCAAGTGCCAGGTAAGGAGCTCGCCGGGAATCCCTCCCCGAGCACCGGGGAGCCACGGGGAGCCGTGAGCAGCCAGCTCTGCGTCTGCCGTGCACCCAGGGGATCCATAGTTTAGTGAAGGACTCGAGGATACCGAGTCCTGCCGGCTCCATTCCCTGGGACCGACCAGGTGCCCCTGGATTGATAAGGAAAAGCTCAAGCGTTATTTCCCAATCTGAAAGTTTGGGAGTTATTTTCCCAAAAATTCAGAATATTCACAGCACTCGGTTCCTTACTTTTCGTAATAATCTCCCACATAAACCATGGAAAACAGAGCTGGGGGTGACCAAAGGGACTCCCAGCAGAATTAGGGCAGGTCCTTTTCAGGTTTAATTATTATTCACGAGATACAGAAATTTTCCGGATAAATTACTGTGGGGCAACGCCATCTATTGGATGCAGATTCCTGCTTCCAAATCTGATTTTATACTTTATTTCTCACAGCTGCAGATTTTTCTGGCTGCTCAAAAACGTGGGATAACTTGAGGATGGTGCAGCTGAAATAGTTGTGTCATTAGAGAAAAGCTAAGGTTTTTAATTGCCTTTCCTGTGAGGGGTTTTGGGATCCTGAAAAGCATTTTAGCTTTGGTTTTTTTTTCTCCTTCCAGGTAATTTAAATTTTTTTAAGAAAGGTGGTTGTAGGAACTGACTGAGGAATTACTTGGAATGATTAATGGGATGATGGATATCAAAAATCCCCCTTTTTAGCAAAAAATAAATCAGCGTTTATCTAGGATGGGATTTTTTTCCCAGTAAAATTTACTATATTAGTAGGTTGTATTATGATTATTCCGAATGCAAACATTTTTAATCTATTTCTCCAGGATTCAATATCAAAACCAGGTTCTCTCTCCTTCTCCTGCTGTAAAGTGACTTTATTAAACCCTCTCCGAGTGCTGCTGCTGTTCCCAGTGTGGGGCACGGGCGCCGTTGGGCTCTGTGGGGTTTTTGGCAGCGCTGGGAGCCGGGCAGTGCCCTTCCCATGCCGGTATTGATTTGTCCTTCAGCTGTTGGCAGCTCCCAGAGATCCCAGGGCCTGGGTGTTGATTATTCCCACAGCGTCTCGGGAGAGGTATTGACCCGGAGCCGCTCGCTGCCGATGGCTCCGGGTTTCTCACCCCGTCTCCATGACACTCATAATAAACTGGCTGAGTGCTCCGTGGCTCTGGGAGCCAACTCGTCCTCACCGAGAGCTTTTCCCTCTAGGAGCCAGTTTGGAGATGGCTTTGTCTCCCATTCCCGGGAGGAGCCATGCCCTGCACTCAGGTTCAGTCCCACACAGCAGCAACAGCCTTCTGTATTCCCCCTCACACATTCCCCCTCCATATTCCCCCTCACACATTCCTCCTCCATATTCCCCCCCCCTCATTCCCCCTCCCCGTTCCCCCTCCAT